>OZ034805.1:74389997-74917324 GCA_964028335.1 Altica lythri
CTTTTTGTTTGTACTAAAATTATGAAGTAACTACAATTATATTAATATGGTAACGTACTTCTATATAAATTTGTGTTTTAATAATTTCCTTTTTTAAGATTATTGAATTTAAGGCAATTAAATAAAAAGCTAAACGAAATCACTTTTTAAATTTATTCAATAAATAGTCATCGTTATCTGGAAAAAATCGTAATATTTTATTTTATCATTATGACATATTTAGTTCCTATCACAATCTGTTCTTTTCTGCATATTACTTTTACACAATAATGTCGATGTTTCACATCTGCCAGGCGTCCCGTGACGGCTCACATTTTTTTTTTTTTAAGTCAACGGGAATTCTCCTCTATAATCACTTAGCTACACTTGATAACGCATTTTTGCCACTAAATGCTGGTTGCTTTTTAGAAGATCCAATGCAAAATAAAACAATTCAGGCAAGAACTGAATCTGAATCTTCTCAACCAAGTACCTCTGGTATAAAAATCAACAACCCACTCCTAACAAATCGGCAGCTACTAAAGATATTACTTCTGCAAAAGTTTTGGATAAAGTTATTTCTGTACCAGTCGTAGCTGTAAAAAGAGTTCGTAAAAAATATCGAAAGTTATTAATTCACAGGAATTTATTAAACAAAAAAAGGCACAATGCAAGAGAAAATCTGACAGGAAAGTGGTAATGAAGCTTCTTCTGCTGAAGAGGAAGCTGGCAATCTAGCAATGAATGACTATTCCAGTTGGGATAAACATTTCAACGATTTGTAGATGAAGTTGAATGGTTGGAATGCCTTTTGTGTAAGCGTTTGTTGCACGAGAGTTGTACAAGTTTTATTAATCTTTGTCTGAACTCTAGAAACGGAGTTTCTAAAAAAAGGAAAAGGAGTACTAAGGCCCATTCCTCTTACCTACAGTGGTGCATTTATCGTATCTACTATGGTCCATCTCACCTCCCTAGGATAAATGGACCATGACAAATTTTAGTTTTTTTTTGTTTTATTAATGTATGTTTTAACAATTTCAAAAGTAATGCCAAAGTTTATTTGTTTAAGTACCAATTTGCAGATTTGTAATTTGATTAATAAAGAAATTATCTTTAATTTTATAAACACTGGTCCATCAGCCTTCTCTTTATCCTGCGTTAAAAAAACAGTAAAAAACAAAAAAGATGAACAACCCTCTCTCTATCTTCAACTTAAACCCAAAAAAGAAAAAGATCTACCAAAGAACCAGTTCATAGTTACGCATTTCTGATTATCAAACTCAGTAATATCGATTATTTCTATAGGTAAACAATTATGCATCCAATAATGGAAGTTGTCTAATGTCTGTGGGTACTACTTACTTAAGTGGTTCCTACCTTTATACTCCTAGAACTCTTAATCTATTTCTTATTAGTATAAGAGTAACCATCATCATAATCCGAAGCATTACAACCCGGGGTAGGTAGATCTTGGTTAATGCTATCCCACAATCTTAATCTAAAGTATCTAGACCTCCCAAGTGGTCTGTTTCCAGGTAGAGTTTCTTCCCGTACTGCTTTAATAATTCTGGTTTCTTGGCTCCTCTGGATGTGGCCGGCCCAGCGTAATCTGTTTACTTTTATTTCTTGTACGATTTCTGGAGAGTTGAAGAGTCGTGCTAGTTCGGTGTTAGTTCTTTTTTTACATTGTCCTGTTACTGGCTCTTGTTGAGGTCCATATATTTTCCTGAGAATTTTTACGGTCATTTCGTTGTCATAGGTAACTATGGGTCCATTATTGTGTTATATAAGCTAGGGTTATGTTACCCATAATATCAAAAGAAAGTAGTACAGGAACAGGACATATTTGATTTAATATGCTGCAAGTTTATACATCTTTATGATATTTTATAGATTTCCATAGTGTCATTGTTCTAATTTTTAATATATTTTATAATTATGAAATATACCTATAAAGTAAAAATGAAAACCAACCTTTTTAAAAAAATAATTGTTTTATTAGTAAGGTTAACAAAAATCAAGTAGAAAAATTATATCACAGGTGGAGGTGAAGTACTTAAATTATTATACAATTTTCGATTTAGTTTTTTCTTTCGGAAAACAAAAAAAAAATCTTCACCTTCATACGATGAAGCTAATTCCTGTATCCAAATAAAAAACTAATGTTAAAGGGTTCCGAAAATAATCTTTTCTTTGAATAGAATATATTTAGGTGTTTAATTTAATGATGACCATAACTTCCAAAAGATGATGAGGAGAAACTGTGTCCGCCAAAATCGCCACCACCCAAACCATGACCACCTAAATCTCCGGAATCGAAACTGTGTCCTCCAAATCCACCAGAGCTAAGTCCATGTCCTCCAAAGCTTCCACCATCATGACCTCCTAAACCACCTGATCCAAATCCAGAATCATCCCCACCATGTCCTGAATGGATGATTACTGGTACTGGTTTCTTAACAATTTTTACATCTGGTACATGAACAGGTACTGGTTTGTGTATTGGTACTGGGTATGGTTTGGGAATATGTACAGGAACTTTTACTGGATATGGTACTTTGTAAGGTACTTTAACAGGTACTGGTACATTTTTAACAACTTTAACGGGATAAGGTTTATCAACATGGACTGGGTAAGGTTTGGGAACGTGCACTGCGTAAGGTTTGTCTACTTTTACTGGGTAAGGTACTTTTACTGGGTATGGTACTTTCTTTTCTACTGGTACTGGGTATGGGTGGGGTACGGGCACATTAACTTGTTTATGTAATGTAATATGGCTGATGCGTCCTTCATCGGAACCACCTCCAATGCTTCCACCAAATCCTCCTCCAAATCCTCCTCCATATCCTCCTCCATATCCTCCTCCATATCCTCCTCCATATCCTCCTCCATATCCTCCACCTAATCCTCCTCCAAGACCGTGACCTTCAAGACCGCTTCCAAAGCTGTCGTCTCCTCCAAAACTGCCAAAACTTCCACTTCCACCATGTCCACCCAGGTCACTGCCGCCTAGTCCACCGTGACCAAAATCGTCTCCTCCACCAAGAAGTAAACCACGTTTTGTCTTTGATGTTTCTTTTTTGACATCTTCTGCTAGTACTGCTGTTAACAGCAACGTACAAATCTACAACAAACATATACCTAAGTGTCAGTATTATAATTATATATTCTAATGTTTATATAGTAGACAATTTTGCTACTAAGATTATAACAGGAAAAGGATAAAAAAAAACAAGCAAAATTGATAAAAAATGGAAATTACAAAAAAATAGAAAAAGACAAAAAAGCGCAAAAAAGTAAAAAAATAACAAGAAAAAATTGCAAAAATGAGAAGCTATAAAAAATAAAACCAGGGAGAGATAAAAAATAAGAAATGTGACATAATTAACAAAAACATAAAAATTAATAAAAAGAAAAAAAAAAGAAAAGAAGTTTGCGGGGTCAGCTAGTAGGTAATAAATGTACAGAAAACAAAACAAAAAAAATTGACAAAAACTAAATCCAAAGACTGCACTAAAAAGTCGAAAAATTAATAATAAGTTATTATTATAATTAAAATTATAATTCCTATTATTTTGATGAAAAATTCAATATTATTTGTGGACTTATAAATATATTAATAAATTAATTTAATTAACTGTTTTTTATTATATTATTTTTATAAACTTACCAGAAACTTCATGTTTACTAAATAAATGTAAAAGGCAGACGAACTGATACAGTTCCCCGGGTGCGGTCAGTATTTATACCACAATGGTACCTCCCCTAGAGTGATAGTACTTTCTGGTTCCCCCGCAACATCAATGAACAAAAAATTAAGACTCTTATGAAATAATTTTTATATCACTTCCTGCATGGAGCTAGTTGAAGATGTTAAAAAATATTCAGCGCTTCAATTTAATATAATAAATTATAAAAGTAATAGTAGTTGCACTTATCGTATTGAATAAGTTAGTTGAAGAGTGTTAGGCTTAATGATTATATTATAATATGGTTCGGTAAGTGCAATTTTTTTATTATTTTTATTTATTTATTTAAGGATGTTCTCATAGGTTTAGACTATGGACCTTAATTTGGGATTTAAAGGACTTAAAATTTTAATTAATCATTTTAGGACTAAAAATACAGATTATAGTCTAGTCGAGAAGTTGATTTCCTGCGAAAAATAATTACCAGTCTCTTAAAAATATGAGTGATAGTTCAAACGATCCAGAATGGCATTTAGAGAAAGACCATTTTTCGATTTTTTTCTGGAGATAAAAATTACAATTGTTATTAACAAAAAACTGAAAAAATAAATAGTCCTTTCGGTTTTTGTTAATATCTTAAAAAGTATAAGTGATAGCTAAAATATTAAAAACGTTTCTGAAAGAGCAGAAAATTTCAGCTGGGATGTTCTGGATTCTCGGAATTGTAGCACCAATATTTATAATTTTAATTTAACGTTGAAAATCGGCTTCCGCGCGGCAATTTTGGCATGCGCGCGTTGCCTCTGTAATGACCGCAACTTTTCAATAATTTTTTTATGCCACTAAATAATATTATAAAAATTAGAAAAAAATTCAGATGTCATCTAAACACTTCAAATAAAATGGTCACGCGATAAAAATTGTTGTATCATCATTTTTTAAACAGTTATTTAATTGTTAATTTTTTACGAATTTCTGTTATTATAAAAGGCGGTATAAAAGTTTTATTAATTGTTCTAAAAATTTTTCCTTTTTTGGAGCCCTTATTATCAATGTTTTTAACAAGATGACATCATAAAAGTTTTAAAAATTTCATTAATTCATTAATTATTAATTTAAATAATTTTTTACGGAACTTTGTATTTTTTGTTTTGCATTTTGTTGTAGATAGCTGTTTTTGCTATTTTTTTATATTCTAGAAAAAAATTATTGCAAATAAAAAAAATTGTTTATAACAAATTGGTATATAAATAAATAACTAAATTGTTAACAAAAAAAAATTTTTTTTAGCAATTAGGTATATTTAGAAGTATAAATAATGATTAAAAAAAAAGATTTCTTAATAATTAATTTAAACATTAAATATCTAAAAAAACGATTATAAACAATTAAATATTGTTATTAAGAAATTTTTTTTATTTAAAAATCATTATTTTTTTACGCTAATAATAAGGTGAAAAAAATTTTTCGAAAATATTTAATTAATCCATTTGTTTATAAAAAATTTATAAACAAATGGCATGAAAAAATTATAAAGGTAATTTATATAATGTCCAACATGAACATAAAACCAGCAACTGTATATTTAAACAACATTATTTTCATTTTTAATTGTTTTTTTCAATTAACAAATTAATAATTAATGAATTAAAGAAATTTTTAAAACTTTTATGATGTCATCTTGTTAAAAACATTGATAATAAAGGCTCCAAGAAAGGAAAAATTTTTAGAACAATTAATAAAACTTTTATACCGCCTTTTATAATAACAGAAATTCGTAAAAAATTGTTAATTAACAATTAAATAACTGTTTAAAAAATGATGATACAACAATTTTTATCGCGTGACCATTTTATTTGAAGTGTTTAGATGACGTCTGAATTTTTTCTAATTTTTATAATATTATTTAGTGGCATAAAAAAATTATTGAAAAGTTGCGGTCATTACAGAGGCCACGCGCGCATGCCAAAATTGCCGCGCGGAAGCCGATTTTCAACGTTAAATTAAAATTATAAATGTTGGTGCTACAATTCCGAGAATCCAGAACATCCCAGCTGAAATTTTCTGCTCTTTCAGAAACGTTTTTAATATTTTAGCTATCACTTATACTTTTTAAGATATTAACAAAAACCGAAAGGACTATTTATTTTTTCAGTTTTTTGTTAATAACAATTGTAATTTTTATCTCCAGAAAAAAATCGAAAAATGATCTTTCTCTAAATGCCATTCTGGATCGATTGAGCTATCACTCATATTTTTAAGAGACTGGTAATTATTTTTCGCAGGAAATCAACTTCTCGACTAGACTATTAAGTAAAAACCTAATTTTTGACAATATTGACACAATGAAATAGGGATAGAAAGGTGTGTTTGTTATCTGGATTTAATGCAATAGCCGCTGAATCGATTTTGAAGAAACTTTTTTTGTTATATACCTATAAAGCCTATCAATCCTATCAATATATAGCCTATAATTAAAACGGCAATTTAAATTTTTAATGAAAAGTGTGTATTTATATATTTCGTTGTATAATTTTTTTATAGTTTGCGGTGTAACTTAATTTAACGAAAAACAATCTATCCCATCGTTTAACAATTAGATTGCGGAGAGACTCTGTAGATAGCGTTATATTACGATCCCCAAATAAAACAGTTATAAAAATTATTTGTATTGGTCTTCGTTAGGATAGAAAAACTAGTATTAAAATATGATTTTCGAAAAATTGTTGACAGGATTGAAAAACTAATAAAAATCGTGGAAAATGGACGAAAATTATAAAAACATGTAAAAATATTGAGTAATATTAAGTAAGTGCGACTTATTATCTTAAAAATCGTTTTGGAATCTGCTTGAGGGCAGTGAGCACTGATTATCGCAGTTGAAAACATTGTACGGAAATGGCTCCACTTCATAAGGATTTATTTACCTGAAAATCTAATCTTTCATCTTGTCCGCAAGTGTCCCCAAATATTCTCGATAGCTTCTTTGTGGCATAATAATATCTATTTTACTTCTTTATTCGGGGATCTTTTTGCCACTAAAACAAACTTATAAAAAATATAAATCAATATTTTGAAAATGTGTCTTGCCCGGAAATGCTCCGTCCGCAAGAAGTGACCCCTATTCGTTTTCTATATGGTTCATTATAAAGATCAAGGTAAAAAATTTAAAAAAAAAGATGGATGCGCTGAAGACAGCGATTTTGGGTTCTTGAATGAACCAAAATTCTTTAAAATAACATTCAAGCAACAAGGTGCGACTTATTATCGTAAAAATCTTTTTGGAATCTGCTTGAGAGCAGTAAGCACTAATTATCGCCGTTAAAAACATTGTACGAAAATGGCTACACTTCATAAAGATTTATTTACCTGAAATTCTAATCTTTCATCTTGTCCGCAATTGTGCACAAATGAGTCTTGTCCGCAAATGCTCCGTCCGCAAGTGACCCCTATTCCTTTTCTATATGGTTCGTTATAAACATCAAGGTGAAAATAAAAAAAAAATAGCTTCTTGAATGAGCAACAAGGTATCTAGTTTATTGACCGTTTGAAGGACATAGTTAAACAAATTGTAACCATATCGAGGTAAAGTGAATGGATTCCAAAAATTTTAATTTTTTCACATACTTTTATTATTTGAAATAATAAAAAATATTTCACATCGTCGTTTGAAGATGTAACAATTTAATCGCCTAACACTCCATTCAATTATTATAATTATAAATAACAAAAAAGTGCGTAACTAATAAGACAATAGAGTCTATATACCTAAAAGAACATACCAAAATTCTAATTAAACCCTAATATACTAAATTATCACTAACGTACTCTAAAAACTACTTATTATAGTTATGCTTTCATTTCTGCCATATGTTGTATAATTAAAAAGCACTTACGATGATGAAATTTAACAGTTATTTAGTACCTATATTGTATGAGTTAAATCTACTCTACAATCATGTATTTTTAATTTATGGAAATGTATTGTGAGTAGATGAGATTTACTAATGATTAACAGAGGAATAACCTATAATTAATGAGAATCAGATTAAGTCAATTAGAACAAAATTAAGAGATATTAAAAGAACGTTAATCTGTAAATTAAGAGGTATAATAGAAGACTGATTGATAATCTAGAATAAAATAAAATAGAACAAAGTCAATTAAAGAATAGAATAGAATAGATAAGAGGAAGTTCACAGAAGTGGTGGAAATGTTGGGTCCAAAGTTCCTTGAACGTGCCTAAACCGTCATTATTTTTTAGGTGTTAGTGGGAGTAAGTGTGGAGTGTGACCCACCTGGTGCAATGTGGGTTTGGAAGATTGACGCTGTGGCATGTCTCCTTGATGTTCCTTGAACGTTCCTAAACCGTCATTCTTGTTTGGGTGTCAGTGTGAGTGAGTGTGGAGTGTGACCCACGTGGTGCAATGTGGGTTTGAGAGATTAACGCTGTAGCGTGTCTCCTCCGTGAGGCCTCCCATTTGGCTAGGACGAAGGGAACCACAAAAACCTTCGGCAAGGGCTCCCTTTTTTTTAAGAACTAAGGAATTACCATAAAGTTTTTATTATTTTAATCATATTTAACAAAAGTTCTTTGTCCCAAAATATATTGCAGTAAAAGTTGTTGTTGATAGAAACCTTTTTTTTAAATTGATTTCATTTACCTACTATTTATTTATTTTAGTTGTAAATAATATATAAACTTATAATTTCAGCATGAACAGATTGGATACATATCATTATTTTGTCAAAAAATATCGAATCCCGATGTCTCCATAATCATATATCAATCAAGTCGATTAAGTAGACCATGAAATGGGATTGACGATTAGCTAGTTATGCAACGAAGTCGATTTTATAGTGAATCATAAACGGCCAGTAACTACAGTTAAAGCCGTGAAATAATTTCTGCCATTTCGAGATTTGCTTTTAATGCATAAATTAAACAGTTGTTATTGCTGTGGGATAAATACATTTGATGGTATTCTAAGTTGAGAATTTCAGGTAAATTAAAACCCTACTATATCAGTTTCATATAAATTATCAACCCTAAAAACACACTCTTTTGCAAAATTCTGTTTTAGATAGCACCTATTTCCTAAAAAGAATTCCTATGCCAAATTTGAATCCCATACCACTCGCAGTAATGGTAAAGAAGTTCTATACAAATTATCAATCCCAAAAACAACCCCGCAGGGTTCAAATTTCATGAAATCCCATATTAGTGAACAGTTATGCCATAAAAATGACCCGTTAGGGGTTGAATTTTGTAAAATCCCGCATGCAAAATGTGAAATTCCTAGCGCTTGTAGTTTCTGAGATTTCGTGATGATAAGAACTATAAATATTTTATTTTGCAGGAAAAAATGCGTTATATTACCAAAATAAAGCAAAAAAGTCTACAAGACTAAAGACAAAAATGATGAGATGTCAAATAAAAGCTCTTTGTCTGAAGACGTCATTAAAGGTGAGAAACTTTTCCGATTAAAAATTCATCTGATTTTTCCTGCGGTATTTTTAATTCATAGTTAAATTCTTATTTTTAAATCAAAAGATTGATGATTTTTTTTATATATAACACTATATGGCAATCACAAATCAAATTATATTACTCTACATAATTTTATTCGCTAAAAAATTACAATCTCATTCTAAAACTAACTAAAATTATAATAGTCACTCCAATTTTTATACAGACATAAAACTAATTGATAGAGTTAGTACGAAGTAGAAACGAATGTCAGTGAAAGGTCAATTAAACTAGAATTTAATTAAAGACGCTACTGAATCACACCTTCTTCGTTTGTAGTTATATTAATATTTCCGGTAGAACTATTCCTTTCGAATTTCGATCTAGATTTGATGTGCACACAACAGAATAGCATTCTTTATGTAGATTTTAAATTCAATTAACAAAAAAAAATTGCACATTGGTAATTAAACCATTTTGAAATGGTCTATCTATGTTGCGATTAATTATGTAAATAAGAATTAGGATTGCCCGCCGTTTTGCTTCGATTAGTTGATCGGAAATCCTTCGGGGTATTGTTAAGAGTATACCTTCTAGTGAATAAATATAGTGAGAGGTTATTAGATTATTAAATTTCTCTTTGCTTCCCACTGTTTTCTATTTGTTATAATTATTGTGTAACGTTTGGCTAGGTTATAATTATTTTAAATAGCTATCAAATTTTGTACAATTGTTATACAATAAATATATCATTTTTACGTGCACCCTTGATTTGGATACGTTCCATGTTGATGATTAGAATGCTTTAACATAGTATTCGTACTTATAAAAGGAAACAATAGCAGCAATTAACGGTTATTTGAAAAGTTTTGAAAGCGACCTCTATTAACCAGTAAAGGTATCAAAATTTGTACACTTTTTTAATATTTCATCTTGCATTTGAATACACAAAAAGTTATATTTTGATTTATCAATTCATTCTTTGTTTACAAGCCGTTTGAAGTTGACGTATCAGTGCATTTTGTTACATTGGAAAAATCCGAAAATCTTTGTTTTGAGAGGTTTATCAGCAAAATAAATTCGTACAAAAATGGTGAAAGTGTTAAAAGAGACTGTGCCTTTATTTCCAACTGCGCATCAATGGGTTTTAGAATTTAAACATGGTCATATAAGCGTTGAAAATAAACCACATAGTGGACGTCCAAAAAGTGCAACCAGACATCATTGAGCAATATTGTTAATAAAGATCAAAGTTTGACTAAATGCGAAATTACTGATATTATAGGTATCTCAGATAAATAAGTACTCCATATTTTAAACGAAGAATTACATGATTACATTTATTTCTATTAAACAGTATTTGGTCACCTTTATTATATATTACATGGGTTTCATTATAGACACTAGTTTATTTATTAGATTTTATACAAATAACTAGAAATCAAACACTCGCTTATTATTTTTTAATATATAATATATATATTAACTCTACCTACTATAAATCTCTTAACAATTTAAATAAGGTCTATTGATCTGTTACCAGCTCCATGCTTTATGATGATGATAATGATGGGTTTCAATTGGTTCTAAATGCGTCTTTACAGCTACTGGTACATGTTTTTTGATTACAATTGGATCTGGTACTGGCACAGGAATAGATTTATAAATAGGTACAGGTACTTTTTTATAATGATATATCTTTACTGGTACATGAATAGGTACTTTTATGTGCCCTACTTCGACAGGGATTGGTACTTTCTTAACAATGTGTACTGGAACGTCTTTAAATACCTTTACAGGTACTTTGACAGGTACATGTACTGGATATGGTTTGTCCACAGGTACATCATATGGTGTAGGTACCGGAACAGGTACTTTTCTTTCCACTGGTACTGGTACAGGTCGTTCTACATAATTTCCAACTTTATTTAGAATATATTCGTGGTTACGAATTTCTCGTCCAAGAAACACTTCTCTTCCTACAGGATATTCGGGACCAACATAATTAGGTCCAAGAACAGATTGTACTCTTGGATCTGATGGGTCTAATCCTGAACCTGATGATGGAAAGTTATTACCAAAATTCGGGCCTACTCCTCCTGGTGGGATATTACCAAAATTTGATGTACCTGCTCCTGGAGGTCCGTATTGTGGTGAGATGTTACCAAAATTGGAGCTTCCAGCACCTGGTGGTTCATATTGTGAAGAGATATCTAGATTGCTTCCCCCATAGACACCACGTTTGGTTTTCTTGGGTTCAACAAATGTTGCCAATGTGCCGACTAGGAAGAAGATAACCTAATAACAAATAAATAATAACATTGTGAGTTTATGTTTTACTAATTATATTTTTAATTTCAGATAATTTTTTGTATTAGAAAAGAAAGCAAAATTTATGCGATAGAGATTAAATAATAAGTACCATTTTAAGTGGGAAAATTATTTTGGATGAAAATTTTTCCAGACGTGGTACCCACCATTCCTTCTTGTGTTGTTTTTACTGATTAATTCTTTTGCAGCTATGGTTGTGCCTGTAAGTTCTGACTGAACTACACTTGACAAGCTATCTATAACCCATTTTCTTTTTAGACTCAGGGATCTAGAGTATATTCACAACTCACACCTCCTTGGTGGAAACAAAAAAGCCAATTCAGAAAAGACCTAACGACGGAGAATCACCCCGAATAAAAAAAGATTTAGTTGCGATAGGTTGAAGCTGCAGATATAAACCGTTTAGAAGTTTTAAGAATACAAATATACGTTAAAAAAGCGTTTTAAATTATAATAATTAAATGTATAACCGATACACAAATTTAAATAATCAAAGGTTAATAAAATCCGAATAAATCGACTCAATAAAACGGATATTGTGTTGCCTATGTAAAAGATTCGAAATAGTAAATTTATAGTTTGTTAATTTAAGGCATATATGTAATACTCCCATATAAGCTGTCCATATAGGAGTATTACATATATGATTTAAGGTCAATTTAATTATCTATATATATATATAAGAGAGTTTCTATGTATATAGTCACTCATCACGATATCTCTGGAACTATAAGGCCGATCGACTTGAAACTTGGTAGGAATATTCCTTAGGGAAGGTAGAGGTCAGCTAAGAACGGATTTTAGAAAATTTCACCCACAAGGGGGGTTGCGGGGGATATATATAAAATGTATATAGTCAGTCATCACGATATCTCTGGAACTATAAGGCCGATCGACTTGAAACTTGGTAGGAATATTCCTTAGGGAAGGTAGAGGTCAGCTAAGAACGGATTTTAGAAAATTTTACCCACAAGGGGGGTTGCGGGGGATGTATATAAAATGTATATAGTCAGTCATCACGATATCTCTGGAACTATAAGGCCGATTTACTTGAAACTTGGTAGGAATATTCCTTAGGGAAGGTAGAGGTCAGCTAAGAACGGATTTAAAAAAATTCCACCCACAAGGGGGTTGCGGGGGATATATATATATATATAAAGTATATAGTCAGTCATCACGATATCTCTGGAACTATAAGGCCGATCGACTTGAAACTTGGTAGGAATATTCCTTAGGAAAGGTAGAGGTCAGCTAAGAACGGATTTCAGAAAATTCCACCCACAAGGGGGGTGCGGGGGATATATATAAAATGTATATAGTCAGTCATCACGATATCTTTGAAACTATAAGGCCGATCGACTTAAAACTTGGTAGGAATATTCCTTAGGGAAGGTAGAGGTCAGCTAAGAACGGATTTCAGGAAATTCCACCTACAAGGGGGTTGCGGGGGATATATATAAAATGTATATAGTCAGTCATCACGATATCTCTGGAACTATAAGGCCGATCGACTTGAAACTTGGTAGGAATATTCCTTAGGGAAGGTAGAGGTCAGCTAAGAACGGATTTTAGAAAATTTTACCCACAAGGGGGGTTGCGGGGGATGTATATAAAATGTATATAGTCAGTCATCACGATATCTCTGGAACTATAAGGCCGATTTACTTGAAACTTGGTAGGAATATTCCTTAGGGAAGGTAGAGGTCAGCTAAGAACGGATTTAAAAAAATTCCACCCACAAGGGGGTTGCGGGGGATATATATATATATATATAAAGTATATAGTCAGTCATCACGATATCTCTGGAACTATAACGCCGATCGACTTAAAACTTGGTAGGAATATTCCTTAGGATAGGTAGAGTTCAGCTAAGAACGGATTTTAAAAAATTCCACCCACAAGGGGGTTGCGGGGGATATATATATATATATATATATAAAGTATATAGTCAGTCATCACGATATCTCTGGAACTATAAGGCCGATCGACTTGAAACTTGGTAGGAATATTCCTTAGGGAAGGTAGAGGTCAGCTAAGAACGGATTTTAGGAAATTCCACCCACAAGGGGGGTTGCGGGGGATGTATATAAAATGTTTATAGTCAGCCATCACGATATCTCTGGAACTATAAGGCCGATCCACTTGAAACTTGGTACGAATATTACTTAGGGAAGGTAGAGGTCAGCTAAGAACGGATTTAAAAAAATTCCACCCACAAGGGGGTTGCGGGGGATATATTTATATATATAAAGTATATAGTCAGTCATCACGATATCTCTGGAACTATAAGGCCGATCGACTTGAAACTTGGTAGGAATATTCCTTAGGAAAGGTAGAGGTCAGCTAAGAACGGATTTTAAAAAATTCCACCCACAAGGGGGTTGCGGGGGATATATATATATATATATATATATATAAAGTATATAGTCAGTCATCACGATATCTCTGGAACTATAAGGCCGATCGACTTGAAACTTGGTAGGAATATTCCTTAGGGAAGGTAGAGGTCAGCTAAGAACGGCTTTCAGGAAATTCCACCCACAAGGGGGGTTGCGGGGGATATATATAAAATGTATATAGTCAGTCCTCACGATATCTCTGGAACTATAAGGCCGATCGACTTGAAACTTGGTAGGAATATTCCTTAGGGAACGTAGAGGTCAGCTAAGAACGGATTTTAGGAAATTCCACACACAAGGGGGGTTGCGGGGGATGTATATAAAATGTATATAGTCAGTCATCACGATATCTCTGGAGCTATAAGGCCGATTTACTTGAAACTTGGTAGGAATATTCCTTAGGGAAGGTAGAGGTCAGCTAAGAACGGATTTTAGGAAATTCCACCCACAAGGGGGGTTGCGGGGGATGTATATAAAATGTATATAGTCAGTCATCACGATATCTCTGGAACTATAAGGCTGATCTACTTGAAACTTGGTAGGAATATTCCTTAGGGAAGGTAGAGGTCAGCTAAATACGGATTTTACAAAATTCCACCCACAAGGGGGTTGTGGGATCGTAAAAAAGAATAAAACATAAATTAAAAAGTAGATACATTTTAAAATAAGTTTTTAATATACTTTTAAATGTTGTTCTTTTTTTCATTTTAAGAATTTAAATCCAGATTAAAAAATCTAGAAATAAATGCGGTCAAAAATATTAATAAAACAACTCTTGTAAGCTTGAGAGACGCAAGACATTCAATATTAACAATTTCTTATTTGATGGCACTCTTTACCTCTTAAATATACAAAAAAACTTGATTGATACTTGACGTATTACTTCTTACTTCAAGCTTATCTGTTGTAATACTTGGGTTTTACCGTATTTTTTACTAATAAATTCTATTTATAACAAACTAAGTTTATGAGAGTACAATTAGAAATATGCGGTACCGATCTACGTGTATCGGTCCTGCAGATTTCCGTTCCTAATCCTCGTATTTAACCACCAAATATTCAGCATTAAAAAATATAATAAAATAATACTTACAATAGTCTTCATACTGCTTAACAAAAATGACTAGAACAGAGCAGCCGATCGACTAATTTTTAATAAATATTATCAGTGTTTTTATAGCTAATTTGGTAATTTCTCTTATTTCCGGTAATCTGACCAACACCTATAGGTTCACAAGTTCATGAAGATCGCTTCTTATGCATAATACCTGTATAACTTAAAATATCGTTTAACTAATTTAGCAGTCAGTAACGTAGATGAAATTTATTTTATATATGAATATTGTTAAATATTTTATTATTCTTTTAGGTCCAAATCTAGAATTCACAATATATATCAATAAATATTGGTGTTCTATATTAATTAATTTTCCATTTACCACTTTACCTTTTACTGACACTGGGTTTCATATTTGCAAGAGACGACTTAAAAGTACATAGGATTATAGTTCGTATGGTTTAGGTTAATATATAGAATGGTCTCTGGATCTGGAAATTTGGGAGGGGCGAGCTAGTGCTCAGCCGGCACTGAGGCCACATATGACCCATTGTGCATCCTCCCGTATGTAGGGATATCCTCACCTCAGGATGTCACCAGGACTATTGATTTAAAACAGGTGATGAGGCTCCCGAGGGGGATCTCCCTGACATCGGCTGGTGTAAGCCAATACTCGCCCAACACGGTTCTTCTGATTTCAGAAAAAGCAGAGCAGTCATACATAATGTGTTCTACTGTTTCCTTTTCTTGTTCGCAGCCTCTGCATAGCGGCGATTCTGCTAGTTTCATCCTAAAGAGATGTTGTCGCAATTGGCAGTAACCTGTCAGGATTCCCACAGCTGTTGGGAGATTTTGTCTGGTCAATGCCTTAAATTTTTTTGCTGTTTCCTCGCCAGGATGAGGTAATAACTCTCTGGCCAGTCTACAGTTCGTAGTTTCATCCCAGCACTGTATAAATTTTTGGTGAGAGTGCTGTTTGATAAGGTCCCCGACTGCGGACAATGTTAGCTTGGTAGATGGGCGAGGGCTGTATCTATATCCCGCAGCCCTCTTTGCTAAATTGTTCGCAATGCGGTTGCCTTTAGAGTTCCCATGTCCTTTGATCCAGCTGAGAGTGACCACGTTATTCTGGCTGGCCTCAGTTAGAGATTGGTAACATTCTAGTACTAAACTGGAAGTGAAACGTGGTCTATTCAAGGTCAGTAGTGCTTGTCGGCAGTCTGTATATATATTTATATTCCTGTCTGTGATGTTCCTATTGATTAATTCTTTTGCAGCTATGGTTATGCCTGTGAGTTCTGACTGAACCACACTTGACAAGCCATCCATAGCCCATTTTGTTTTTAGGCTTAAGGATCTAGAGTAAATTCCACATCCCACACCTTGCTTTGTTTTTGATCCATCCGTATATACGCTCAGAGCGTTCACTACGTTGGGGTCTGCTGTCTTGTTTGTTAATATTTTGTGGGGTTTGTCAAAGACAAATCTTGGTGCGACGGCATCCGTGACTGCCTGTAAGAGTGGTATCACTTTTATCGATTCCCTCCACAGACTATCCCTATATGTGCCAGTCCCTACAGTGGGTTCGATACCAACCGTGCGAAAGCGTACCATGGTCATCAATGCGACCTCCTTAACAAATATATCAAGGGGGGTGAGACCAAGTATGACTTCCATTGCGCTGGTCGGTGGGCTTCGCATGGCTCCTGTTACGAGAAGGCATGCTGATCTTTGAATTTGGTTTAATTTTTTGATAGCTGTCGTTTGTTTCACTTTAGGCCACCACACGACAGCACCATATGTTACCATAGGTCTTATGATTGCCGTGTAGATCCACATGGTGACCTTGGGGGATAATCCCCAGGTCTGTCCTATGGTTCGGCGGCATTGCTCATAAGATATAAATGCTTTCTTAACTCTGCTTTCTATGTGTGAGTTCCAAGTCAGCTTGCTATCAAGGATAACACCTAAGTATTTCACTTCTGTAGCAAAGCTTAATTTAACGTTGAAAAGACTGGGTGCGTTTAAGCCCCTAGGTTTCGTTTTCTTCGTGAAAAGAACCATCTCTGTCTTTTTGGGGTTAATAGACAGCGACTGTTCTTTACACCATGTCTCTAAAGTTCTGAAAGCCACTTGCATTCTGTCGCAAAGGGTGCTTTCAAACTTTCCTGTTGGCAGAATAACAATGTCGTCTGCGTAGGCTACTGTATATATTTTGTCATGTTCATTGAATATATATATATATATATATATATATATTTATATATAAAAGGGGAAAATTATTGGGCATGTTTTCTTGGCACTTTGTTTATATATATATATATATATATATATATTGAGATGATATTAGTTACTATGTTATATTAAATAAGAATGTAGAAGGAAAATCTAATGGAAAGTAGAGAAAGGAGATTTTCTTATTTCGAGTCAGAGCGCAAATTTAGTAACATTGGGATTGATTATCATCATCTTCTTCATAATTCCTAAAAAAGAAAAAAGAAAATAGAATAATAAGAAAAAAATATACAAATACATTTCAAAGATTTTTATTTAAAGATTCAAAAATGATTAATCTACATTATATAAAGTTTTGATAATTATGAAATTGATAAATGGGTAAAGTAGATAATTAAAAGTTTATAAAATTGCCAATACGTTAGTAATCAAACATTAATTTTAAATGAATTAGGGGTGTAAGTAAATGAGAAAATTAAATTAAAAAAAAAAAAAAGACATCACAAATAGTTAAAATAAATGTTAAAACTTCTACTTACTTTTAAATTATACAAATTTACCAACCATATTCTAATTTATTAATAGTTCAAATGCCAAATGAAATATTCTGAAAAAGAGAAAATTATTAGTTTGTAGTGCTAGTAAATTTCATAAGAATATAAAAAAGAATGATCATTGTTTTAAATTGTAATATTGAATCAAGAATTAGATTTTGTTAATAATTTTATTTGAATAAGAAATTAGTAGGCGATTAGATGGAAAAGATGTATAGATTTAAGTTTGTTGAATTTGTCATTTGTTTTTTTGTTGATTCTGATAGAATCTCGCTTGTTTTCGACCTTCTGAAGAGGAAGGATGTAAAAAGTTTTGATGAAGAATTTTGTAAAAATTATGATGTTAAAAGAAAGTTAAAAGGAGATTAGTAAGATTTATATTATAAATAATTAGTTAAGAAGTTTGTAGAAGATATCTCTCTCTTGTTTTCTGGTTGTTGAAAGAGAAGTTGTATTAAAAATTTGCTCCGTAGAAATTTTGAGTTTTTTTTGAAAGTATTGAGAATAGAAAGTATTAAAACAGTTTAAAGTATCAAGATTATCCCAAGGTAACCAGAGAGAGCAATTGGTAAGAGAAATTTATATGATTTTATGAAGAAATAGATATTTCAATTTATGGGGCTGAGCATTTTATGGTATAACTGTATTTTAATTGAGTTAAAGAAGATTAAATTGATATTTAACAAGAAAGAAAGTCATAATTACACTTACCAGAGAAAATAGTAGCCATCCATCGCTTGGTTTTGAAGAGGAATTGATTATTTGATCTTCATTAAGTTTCCTGAAATCTTTGCTGTATTGGAGGAAGAAAGTAGATTTTCCTAAGAACAGAATCCTGATTCCAGAAGAGGGTGAAGCTTCACACAAATGGTAACAACTTTGCACTCGTTATAATAAAGAGTTTTATATGTGTTTGATTTTTGAAATTTTGATGAACATTTTTATTTCACTGTTTTATGTATTTAACTAAATTATTTTTATTCATTTTTTGATAAGTTTAATCCAAATTGTTTAGTAACTCAAGTCAGAATATTTCATTTTATATATTTGATGCATATTTGGGTTTATCAACGGTATCTTTGAAGTTTGACACATTTTGAATTAGAAAGGTTAGAAATTTATATGCAATTCACGCCTAGAAAATATTGTTGGTCTAGGATAGTGCGGTTATACAGTCATTTTATTGCAAATTTGTGTATTAATTGATTTTGAATCTAGTTTGGTTGAATATTTGAACTCTGACCTTGACATAAGGGAATAGCCGGTAGCATATTTAATTAATCATATTGGAAAATAATTACACTGAGTTAATTCTTACCTATTCACTATTTATATTTAAAATTTAAAATTAATTAAAGGTAAGGAATATTTTATAACATAGTGATTGATATTATCAAAACATAGTGATTGATATTATCAAAACATATTATTATTATTCATACATGTTATAATATATATATATATATATATATATATATATATATATATATATATATATATAGAATGGTCAAAGAAGGAACATTTAAGGAAAAACATCAATTACTTCAATTTGATCAAACTTGGAAAATCTTTCAAGAAAACATGCCAAAGAAATGCCATAAAGTGTTATACGGACAGCTCCAAGACAGATAAAGAAACTGGAGCATAGGTTTTTGGATCTAGTAGAAATCTGCGCCATTAAAAGATGTGTAAAATTTAATATTAAAAGAATCTATCGTAGACAAAATATTGTAATTATGTCGGATGGTCAAGCAGCCATCAAAGCTCACACATAATCAGTTCAAAGATGGCCTGGAAATGCCTAGGCAAACTTATGGGTTCCAAGGCACATAGGAATGGAAGGAAACGAAACACAGATATGCTGATAAAAAAGGAGCTGCAACTACATATTTGGGAACTAAAGCATCTTGTGGAATTAGCCGTGGGACAGTCTTAGAATAAAACAAGGAAAGAAGTACATAGAAAAAAATCTAAGTACTGGAACGATCTAGAAGGACTAATACAACCGAAGACGTTCCTGGGTACGAAAAAAAAAAGAAGATCTACCTAACTTGAAGCCCAACGATATCCTAAACTTTTTAAGAAAGATAGGACTAGAAAAGCTGCTATAAGTCTGAGGAGACATCAGAAATATAGCAAAAGAATAGGGGGACACATTTGACCTTATAGGTCGCAGGTTTGAAATTCAATAAAGTTAAATTTGACACTTCCCAAAACATCCTATATGCATTTATTGAATTTTTCCAAAGTGTTTAGGTCCCTCCTCAACACATTTCATTGCAAACAAGTTCCGTCAATTTTTATCTTAACATCTACGTTCCTTCCATTTCCAAATCGGAGGTTTATACTGCATTAAGAAAATTAAAACAAAACTAACCAAGATTTACAAATTTTCTTGTCAAGGATTGCGCTGCTGTTCTAATCTAGCTCCATCATTAGAGTCCTTCTCAGACGAATGGAAAATTTCCAAGATCTGTCCTATTTTGAAAGGAGGCAATATAAACAACATAGAAAACTATTGCTTTCAAAATTTTCTATAATGCCTTTGAAATCTGTCTATATAATAGAATTGCTCCAAAAATTCACAATATCATCTCAAACTCTCAACATGGTATTATTGCCAGACGCTCAACTACAACTACTTTCACGTATTTTACCCAATCTGTTAGTGACGCCTTAGATAAGGGACTTCAATCAGACACAGTGTTTATCGACTTCTCAAAGGCTTTTGATAAACTTAACCACCATCTCCTTATCAAAAAGTTTAAAGTCGTGGGACTGGACATTTCTGATTCATTTATTCACAATCGCATACTATAAGTGGAATTTTGCGAGTTTCAATTTTACAATCTTATCTTAAAAGACGAAAAGAAACTTAATATTAATTTTGAATCTTACTTTATTCAGTTCTTGTACCGTCACTGGAAAATCTGTCATATTAAATGCAAATCGGAAACATTTTTTATTAATTTATTGCAACTATTAATAACTTCTTCAACTCAAAGGAAAGTGAAAATATTACGTGTTTTTATAAATTATGAAAATGTGCTTTACTTTGAAGAAAGTCTGTTTAATGGTGACATATATTCTAATAATATGTAAGTATGTAAATTAGGTTTAGATCCTCACCAATTTGAATATAAATTGTTTATTAAGTAATCAAGTGTTATGGTTATGGTGTTTTAATTAATTATCATTTTTCTCTATAATCGCCTACTTTTAAAAATATTACAACAAATTTGTACATTATTGAAGCAATTAATAAATTTTAAAATATTCTTCGCTTATCTTCTCTTATCTGTCCTTATCCTCATTCTCTTTCAAATCTAACTCTGAAGATAAATCTTTGTGCACCACTTCTTCGTCATCGGAAGAAAATTCGCTGATGACTTTTCTTTTTCTCAATTTTTTTTTACTAATTGATAGCGTCTCTTTTGCAACTTCTTTTCTGTATTGTATTGTATTGCGTTTCGGAGTGTCAGGTGACATATTGTAAAAGATTTTTTTACTGGACTTTTTTAGTTGATTTTCTTTCTGAAACATTAGGGTATGATCTACTTTCAGAGATAATTTTTTACTGAATATAGTAACCAATCAAATTATTCAATTTTGAGTCATATGTCAAATTCCATCCAATCACCTCTGGATTACAGCGACAACACTCTACATGTGGTGTTTTCAGTTTGGTGTTTTCATCAAAGATCATCGAGTATTTGATTAAAAATTAATTAAACGTCAAACTGACAGCTGGCTTGAAAATGTCGCAAAGATTTGGTGTTGCAACTAACGATGCAATTAATGATATTATATCCAATAATACTCCAAAAAATACAATAAAATCAAAAAAATATGTATGGAAAATGTTTCTCGAGTTTTGTGCGGCCAGAAAATACGAGCTGAATGCTGAAACGAGTTTGCAAAATTTGGCTGATATATTGAAAGATTATGCAATAAATATGAGAAAAGCTGACGGAACTGAATATAAAGAAGCAACTGTGAAAACAATTTGGAATACGACAAGTAAGCTACTCCAGGAAAAATACTTCAACGACTTCAAAATTGTATTCGACCCGTTTAGCAGTGTGATTTTCAAAAATGCGCGAGATGCAAGAAATGCCAAACGTAAAAGATTACAGCAGGATCCAAACAAACGAAAATGCAGTTCAGCAAATTTGAGTTCAAGGGATCTTGATAGAATCATTGAATTATGGGATGAAAATACGCCAGAAGGTTTACAAAAAAATTTTTACCATATTGTAGCTGTTGAGTTAGCTTGGCGAGGTGGTGAACCAGCTGATTGCATTATAGATTATTTCACGATTGAGAAAAACAATGATGGAACAACAACCAACAGAATTGAATACAATCCGATATTCAGTAAAACATGCCAAGGAGGATCGAAAACTTGTACAAATAGTAAGTGGCTTGTTCCAAATATTGCAAATGAAAGTGCATGCCCTGTTCGGTTGTTCCATAAATTATTGTCCAAAAGAGGGAAAAATATTACCTCCAGTCGCCTATTCTTGAGACCAAATCGTTTCTGGAAATCCGAAAGTGACACATGGTTTGACAATATACCGGTAGGCAAGAACACAATTAATATGTGGACCAAATCATCCGCGCAGGCTATCGGTTTGGACACTAACTGTAAAAAGATATCCAATCATTCGAACAGATCAACTGCAGTTAGCCATTTGGCAAATAAAGGAATTCCTGAACAGCAATTAATAAAAATAACCGGACATAGCAGCTCTAATTCAATAAAACCGTACTTGAATATAGACCAAGAACGCCATGGTGAAATAATCAATACCATGCGAGGAATTTCTTCTACAGTGGAAATTAACAATCCGTCAACTTCAGCAAACTCTTCCTCCAACTTAACATTTACCAATTGTACTTTTCACAACTGTAAATTTGTTTAAAAATGAATAATAGTTGATAGATTAAAAATAATAAATTTTGTTGAAAATTATTAAACGTCAGATTGACAATTTTTTGAAATCTACAAAGTAAAAAATTATCTTATCGAATACCCCTCAGGCCTTGATAAATACTCAAAATTTTGTCGTAGAGGATCCTTCAAGCGTGTTGCTCCAAGATAATAGCCCGAGGCCGCAGGCCGAGGGCTATTATCAAGCAACACGCTTTCAGCATCCTCTATGACAAAATTATCTCGGTATTATCAAGGCCCTAGGGGTATTACTACTGAGAATTATGTAATTTTTATGATTCTTATTTTGAACTAAGGTTTGGCATTCTAATATGGCTGAACTGCAGTGATATATTTACATTTTTATTTGAAATCCGACTTGAAGAAGAAACACAAGTTTTGCCTTCTTTAGATTTTTTTGCAAAGGTTTTTTGTATATAACTGATTTAATAGCTTTCTTTTCTTTTAAAAACATGCAATTATTATTATTCATACTTTATTTTAGCAAATCATCGTGTATATTGTACCTAATTAAAAACTAAGAAAGTACTACATATACAATATATCGCTGTATTTCTTTTTGTGTGGGTGGTGTCAATTTCACTAACACTATTTCATTTGCAGATTCTACCGTTTACATAAGAGAGTTTACCAAAATATTTAAATCACAATTTAACATGCTTAAAGAATAATAAAGCACCTAGTAAGAAATGAGTACCTACTTATTTGTTAACCGACTTCAATAAAGAAGTGGGTTTCCAATTAAAACATTTTTTATGTATGTTACCGAATATCTCCGGTATTTATAATCCGATTTGAAAAATTCTTTTTAAATTCCAAAGAATAGAGTATCCGTGTGGTCCCATAGAAATTTGGTAAAAGCCTGGTCATCATTGTGCAAGATATTCCAGGAAATACCAAAAAAATCAACAGAATAAGCTCTGCAGTTAAGTTAATATGTCGCGAAATAGATTCTGGAGTGAACTCTAATCAATCTTTAGTGGTAAGAGTTATCAAAAAGAAACTAAGAAAAATCGACGACAGATCGCGTAGTGGCCAACCAAAGAAAATCTCAGTTCTAAAAACGCTGGTTTAAGAAGAACAACTCTGGCAGACAGAACCCTCAATTCCACCCAATTAACCAACCTGTGGTCTGAAGCTACATGTGTAAGCGTGTGCACTTCTACCTTGAAAAAAAGACTGCTTACATGATAAAAGGCAAGAAAGAAACCACTGCTTTCAGAAAAGCAAAGCCTGCACTGTTTGAGATGGGCCAAGGAACAACGAATCTGTACAGCAGAGCAGTGGTTGAATGTGCCGAATTTTATTTTAATATTAATAATCATGCTAAAGATTTCCTGGTGAAAATTTTATCAAAAATGTGTTCTTCCAACAATTAAACATCCGTTCTCCATTATGATATGGGATTGTATGTCCGCTTAAAGAGTTGGTCGCCTACACGTTGTCTCTAGAATGAAGAATGCCACCAAATACATTGAAGTACTGCAAGATAAGATGCTGCGAAGTGGAAAAGACTTGTTTGGCGAAGAAAAATTTATTTTTTAGGGTGATAATGCTCCTTGCCATAAAGCAAAATTGGTTAAAGCATGGAAGGAGAGAAATAAAATTATTGATAGAATCGATTGGCCAACGCAATACTCTGGACCTTAACCCTATCGAGATTTTATAGCAAAGAATATCAAACATTGGTTTCAAAAGACAAACACACAAATAAAACGAAATTAATCGAATATCTTATCAACGCTTTCATTACTGTATTTCAATGGAGGAACTGCAAAAACTTTTTTTATAAATTGATGTAGATAGTAAATGGTTAAAAAATATTGAAGGTTACATCCTTAAAACTTTATTTTCAAGTATTTTGTAAGGTAATGCAGGTCTTTTTTATACCATTGTATAGATATAAATTAAAAAATTATCTCTTCTTAGGTATAAATAAAAAAATAACGTTTAAAAAAAACAAATTTATTTATAACATAAAATCAACAAAATTAATGGTGATGACTGTGTTGAGAATGAAGTCTGTATGCCGACTTTGATTGATCTTTGAATGCTTCCCTCTCATTACCATCAGTACTTTGTGCAACTTGTCCTTGCTCTTTTCCAACATGATGTTGGGGAACTGATATTTGATCCCTATAAAGCACTTGTTGGTTAGGTACTTCTCCGTTTAAAAAAACAGGTTGAGCTTGTTCGTGTTCATTATAAACCCCATAAAGCACTTGTTGGGCAGGTACTTGTCCGTTCAAAAGAACGTGTTGACCTTGTTCTTGTTCATTATAAACCCCATAAAGCACTTGTTGGGCAGGTACATGTTGCTTTAAAATATAAGGTTGAGCTTGTTGATGTTGGTTATAAATCCTAAAAAGCTGTGATGGGGCAACAGCAGTTTGAGGTACTGGAACTTGTTCTTTATAAAGTAGTTGTTGTTGTACCTGTACATAGGGTTGATGTTGAGCGTAAGGCACTGGCACATTTACTCTATATGTTTGAGGTACACGAAGCTGATACGGATGATTTATTGGTACGGGTACTGCATGAGGAACATTAACTGATACTGGAACGAAGACTGCATGCGGTCCTTGTGCAGTTTTAGTAACAGTGGTATGAGTTGATTCACCCAAATTGACTAAAGGTAAGTTGTTCAAAGAGAAAGGGAAAGGTGCAGAGTTGTATGAGATTGGTGAACCGTATTCAAAAGGAGATGCTCTTAGCGGCAAACCTTCAGGTAAATAACCTAAAGATGGATGTGCTGCATGTGGTAAATCATCTTCATACGTCAGAGGTAAAGAATATCTATATCCCGATGAAGATCTAGTATTTCTATCAGCATCTTGCGAAAGCTGTTTTTCTTTTACACCACCACGGTTTTCAGATTTCTTTTCTTCCTTCGCAAATGAAGAAACAGCTAAAAGAACCAAGCAAACCTAAAAAAAAATATTAAATATGTTTTATTATAGACATTTTACTACTTTTTTATTATTGTTTAATTTATTTAATTGTTTAATTAAGCATTTAAAGATAAATCAAAACCTTTAATTAAATTTTTTTATACACATTAATCAAAGAAACAGAAGAATTTGGCACATACATAAAACTTTTAATACCAATTAATCTGATAAACCAATCTGGGTCATCATTTCAGTTTTTAATTTATTAAACAGGGGATTGGAAGAATTTGACAGTTTGAAAAATGTATTATGTAAAGATATTTATTCATTTTACCACTAAATATAAAGAGAAATTGGCTATCATCATCGAGTATTATTTTCTTTTAATGGTAATTTTTTGAATTTAAATTGGATGTATATTCTTAACACAAGAAACATCGAGAAATCTATACAGAGTGTGAAAAAATAGTTTTTGTTGTGTCGAATTTAAGGTGAGAGTAAACAAAAAATAACACGCGTATGGGAAAAAGAAAACACTAAATGGCTACAAAAAGTAAACACTAAAATCAAACACAAAAAGAAAATAAAAAATTTGAAAAAATTAAGGAAAATCGAAAAGAAATTAAATTCAAAAAATAAAATAAATTAAAAAAAAATGGAATCACGAAAATAAAAATAATAAAAAATATAAAAGTGAAAAATAAACAAAAAATAGACCAAGTTTAAAATAATTAGGAAAATTTGTAGAAAAATTAAATTCATAAAAATTAAGAAAAATCGAAAACATATTAAACTAAAAATAGAATAAACACGAAAAAATGAAATCAAAACACAAAAAAAAAACGCGAAAATTTTAAAAATACATGAAGAAGGTAAAAAATAATAAAAAAAAATAAACCAAGAAAAAATAATCGAGAAAAATTGTAAAAAAATGGAAAAAATTAATATAAAAAAATGGAATTAAAATTTAACAAATAATCTCTCTCTCATGGGTTATTGTCACATATGAATAGAATATAAAAACGATCAAAAGGCTGACTAATGATTAGGGTATCTGCAGCTTAGAGCCTAGATCTTACCGCGTTAGGGTAAAGATTGCGGGTTTGAGTCCTTTCTATGTAATACCAAATTCCTGTTCTCTAGTTATTTATTGAACTAAATAAACTTAAATATTAATTCAAATTGTCAATACTAAATTTCTATAAATTCTACTTGTTTACCAAATATTTTAAAAGAATAAATTAATACAAAAAAAATTAACATATATTAATTTTAACTTTTACCTAATTGTTATTAAAATTGATTTAACAGATGAAATATTAATAAAAAAAAAATAACTCACCAGAAGCTTCATGTTGATCGTTTAGGATGTGATCGGAACTGATACTTTTTTGATAGATTCTTGTTCTTTTTATATCCCAAAGATCATCTTCATAATATTGTAAATCGTTTTGTTTCAACATTGATCCATATGTGAGAATATTAATTTATCTAATAAAAATAGCGTTTCGATTGTTACATAAGTATACTAATGTAATATGGTTATAAATTAGGTAAGAATATTATAATTTTTATTGAAAATGTACCAAAAGTGATAATTTTTTTGTTCGTGGGAATAAAATGTTTTCTGATTTATGATCAAATATGTTCAATTGACCCCAAAATATGTAAAACCGAAGAGTGCTACCATTTAAAGCTTTGCTATGTGAAAACATCCACTTTTCAATTTTTTTGAATTGCTTGAAAACTATGCACATTTCCTTCATACACTTCAACAGAAAGATTGTAGGCAATTAAGTTTCTAATCGAAATGGCACCTACTAAAGTTAAAAAAATATTTTCCATGAAAATATCTCAAAAAAACGAATAAAGAAACGCGCAAAATAGATTTTTCTGTTGTTTTCGATTATTTCCCTGTACTTTTTGACGTGTATTTAGGTATAGGCATTGCCAGACGAAAAGAATTGGTGATGTTTACCCCAACAAAACGCTGTTTGTAAAAGCCTCTACCATTTATAGTAACCAAGATAAACATTTTCAAAGTTATCATTTTACCTTAAACAGGGTACACATAGATAACACTAAAAATAACTTAGCTGTTATCCTAAGTGTGTAGAAAGCTAATTATGGATAGTCACTTAATGTAAGTAAAGTATTATCTCTATTTGTATAATTATAAGTGTGATTCCATTTTTGTTTGTTTGCTTATTGTCCTGATTTTTAACCGACTTTAAAAAAGCAGAAGGTTATCAATTCGACCATTTTTTTTTTTTTTATGGATGTTACCGAATATCTCCGGTATTTATAACCCGATTTTAAAAATTCTTTTTGCATTCAAAAGGGTAGAGTGTCCCATTGGTCCCATAAAAATTTGGTTAAGCTCTGGTCATCAATGTGAAAGATATTTAAGGAAATAAGGAGAAGGGTCTCAGTTTGACCATATTTTTTATATATATGTTACCGAGTATCTCCGGTATTTATAATCCGATTTGAAAAATTCTTTTTGCATTCAAAAGAGTAGATTGTCCGTATGCTCTCATAGAATTTTGATTAGGGTCTGGTAACCAATGTAGAAGATATTTCAAGAAATACCACAAAAATCAGCAGTTCAGCGAATATCTCCGGTATTATAATCCGATTTAATAATTCTTTTTGCATTCAAAAGAGTAGAGTGTCCCATTGGTCCCATAGAAATTTGGTTAAGGTCTGGTCATCAATGTGAAAGATATTCCAGGAAATAAGGAGAAGGGTCTCAGTTTGACCTTATTCTTTTTATATATGTTACCGAATATCTCCAGTATTTATAATTCGATTTGAATAATCTTTTTGTATTCAAAAAAGTAGAGTGTCCGTGTGGTCCCATAGAAATTTAATTAGGGTCCGGTTATCAATGTGGAAGATATTCCAAGAAATACCACAAAAATCAGCATTTCAGCGAATATCTCCGGTATTATAATCCGATTTTTAAAAATTCTTTTTGCATTCAAAAGGGTAGAGTGTCCCATTGGTCCCATAAAAATTTGGTTAAGCTCTGGTCATCAATGTGAAAGATATTCCAGGAAATAAGGAGAGGGTCTCAGTTTGACCATATTTTTTTTATATGTTACCGAATATCTCCGGTATTTATAATCCGATTTGAAAAATTCTTTTTGCATTCAAAAAAGTAGAGTGTCCGTATGGTCTCATAGAATTTTGATTAGGGTCTGGTAACCAAGTAGAAAATATTTCAAGAAATACCACAAAAATCAGCAGTTCAGTGAATATCTCCGGTATTATAATCCGATTCAAAAATTCTTTTTGCATTCAAAAGAGTAGAGTGTCCCATTTGTCCCATAGAAATTTGGTTAAGGTCTGGTCATCAATGTGAAAGATACTTAAGGAAATAAGGAGAAGGGTCTCAGTTTAACCATATTTTTTTTATATATGTTGCCGAGTATCTCCGGTATTTATAATCCGATTTGAAAAATTCTTTTTGCATTCAAAACAGTAGAGTGTCCGTATGCTCTCATAGAATTTTGATTAGGGTCTGGTAACCAATGTAGAAGATATTTCAAGAAATACCACAAAAATCAGCAGTTCAGCGAATATCTCCGGTATTATAATCCGATTTAAAAATTCTTTTTGCATTCAAAACAGTAGAGTGTCCCATTGGTCCCATAGAAATTTGGTTAAGGTCTGGTCATCAATGTGAAAGATATTCCAGGAAATTAGGAGAAGGGTCTCAGTTTGACCATATTTTTTTTATATATGTTACCGAGTATCTCCGGTATTTAAAATCCGATTTGAAAAATTCTTTTTGCATTCAAAAAAGTAGAGTGTCCGTATGGTCTCATAGAATTTTGATTAGGGTTTGGTAACCAAGTAGAAGATATTTCAAGAAATACCACAAAAATCAGCAGTTCAGCGAATATCTCCGGTATTATAATCCGATTCAAAAATTCTTTTTGCATTCAAAAGAGTAGAGTGTCCCATTGGTCCCATAGAAATTTGGTTAAGGTCTGGTCATCAATGTGAAAGATATTCCAGGAAATAAGTAGAAGGGTCTCAATTTGACCTTATTCTTTTTATATGTATATGTTACCGAATATCTCCAGTATTTATAATTCGATTTGAAAAAATCTTTTTGTATTCAAAAAAGTAGAGTGTCCGTGTGGTCCCATAGAAATTTAATTAGGGTCCGGTTATCAATGTGGAAGATATTCCAAGAAATACCACAAAAATCAGCATTTCAGCGAATATCTCCGGTATCATAATCCGATTTTTAAAAATTCTTTTTGCATTCAAAAGGGTAGAGTGTCCCATTGGTCCCATAAAAATTTGGTTAAGGTCTGGTCATCAATGTAAAAGATATTCCAGGAAATAAGGAGAAGGGTCTCAGTTTGACCATATATGTTACCGAGTATCTCCGGTATTTATAATCCGATTTGAAAAATTCTTTTTGCATTCAAAAAAGTAGAGTGTCCGTGTGGTCCCATAGAAATTTAATTAGGGTCCGGTATCAATATGGAAGATATTCCAAGAAATACCACAAAAATCAACAGAATAAGCTCTGCAGTTCAGTTAATTTGTTAATAATGATGTATAACATAAAAACATAATAACTAGCCCAGTGCTATCCCACTCTAAAGCCAAAGACCTCTTCTCACAAGAAGAAGGAATGAGAATTTAATCAATTCTCTTGCTTACTGCGAGTTGGTGATTTCGGACAATTTATTCCATGTTTTATCACGTTGTTTTCCTTTACCGTGCGTGCTTCGTGTTTTTAGGTGTTAGACAATTTACTTATGTCTCCAAATACATATCGGGATTGTTGGGGATTAAACTCAGTACCTCTTGCACGGTTATTAAAAGTCTTTGAAAATAGTACATCATAAATCAAGTAGCAACTAAAAATGATAAAATAAAAACTTTAAAAAAAAAATTAAACCGCCTTCAAAAAATTTACTCTAAAAAGCCGGAAATAAAATCTTTATTTCTTAATAAAATTGGAACCAACTAGGCATCTGATTTCGATTTCCTTGAAGTCGGCTCCAATGGCAAATTACCCTCTATTTTAATCTTAGCTATCAAATCTAGATTTCGAATGTTAGTTATAAAGAGCCGACTTCAAGGAAATCGAAATCAGATGCCTAGTTAGTTCCAATTTTATTAAGAAATAAAGATTTTATTTCCGGCTTTTTAGAGTAAATTTTTTGAAGGCGGTTTAATTTTTTTTAAAAAGTTTTTATTAAGAAATAAAGATTTTATTTCTGGGTTTTTAGTGCATTTTTTTTGAAGGAGGTTTAATTTTTTTTTAAAAAGCTTTTATTATTCTACTAAGAATCTTCAGTTTGAAAAGGTTACATTGTTATTTTATTTGATAAGGGCATAGGACAGGTCATATTAAGCCCAATAAATAATATACCATCCAAATACCTATGGTAAATACATTACTATAGGATCAAATAAAGAAAAAACAACAATATTAAACTAAGGTATAGATAAAAATAAGTGGGGGGAGTCTAATTCGTTTTTGAAACTGTTAACGCTTTCAGAGTTTATTAGTTCGTTAGGTAAACTTTTCCAGATATCATAACTTGTAGTACTCAGAAATCCCTGTCTGTTACGGGTAAGAAAAGCTTCCTTCTTTAGTCTGTCGTCACAATTAAGCGAAAAGGCTGCTTGAAGATTACCCAAGTTATATTTTATATTCCTGAAGGAAAGGATCAGGTCCCCACGGAGGCGTCTTTTCTAAACGTTGCTAGGTTTGCGGTAGATAATCTTTCTTCATACGTGGATCTAACATGACCAAAGGAAAATCTAGTTGCGCGTCTTTGCATTTTTTTCAACATTTCTCGATCACGAATTAAGTCCGGATACCACGCGGGACCAACTTATTCGAGGATGAAGGTTGAAGGTTGATGAATATTAAGATTGGTAGGTAAAAAAAATAATTTTAAAGGAGTACGGTAGGTAAGAGAACCCTGCTGTAGGACTTATGTCCTTTTCAGGGAATGGATGGGAGGATTTGGATGATGTTAGTATCTGTCGTTGGCCCCGCTCTCTCAAACTTCTCCATTTGTAACAGGATGGATGGCTGTTGTTTCTCCAGCTTTTTGCTGTACTTGAACGTACCTAAACAGTCTTCTTTCTTTGGTGTATGTGTAGGTGTTGTGTTGTAATGTGACCCACATAGTGCAATGTGGGTTTGGGAGATTGACGCTGTGGCGTGTTTCCTTTGTCGTGAAGCCCTTTCATTTAGCGAGGACGAAGGGAACCACAGAAACCTTCACCAAGGGCCCAATAGTCGAATGAAACACTTATAGAGCCACAGTAGGTATCGAAGGATGCTTTAGGTAAATCTTTTTGAATTAAAAACAGTTTAGGTAGAGTTTAGGTCTAAGTTCACTATTAGCAAAGTATCGTTATGTGTTTAATGATTGGCCGTTAATAGAATACAGTAGTTGCGGCTTGTTTTTTTTAATGTGTAACAGGACATACATTAAACGGAGACAACCAGTTTGAACACCATTCTTAAATACTGTCTAGATTAGCCTGCAATCTTAGGTGGTTGACGTTTGGATTTCCATAGTTCCCTACTTTTACTTTTTTCTTTACTAATTTTCATAATTTTGCTACGTAACTTTTTTCTGAGTAATTTTAGTCATCTACAAACCGTCCAAATCAAAGCTTATTCAATTCCCTTTAAAATGATTTGTAGTAAAAGTATGTGCGACCAATAGAAAGAAAGTTACGGTATTGAATGACCCCTTAGATGTTGTTGATGATAAATGTGGATTTTTCCATGATCATCTATTTTATAAGTTTCTATGAGGTCGCCCCTTCATCTTCTGTCTGTCAATGTAGTTAACTGTAGTCTTTGCAGGCGACTTTCATATGAATCATTGTGTAGTTCGTATTCTTGTGACTTTGCGTTGCACTTTTCTAGTTTTTGAATATCCTTAACAAAATATGGATTTCATATCGCTTGAGCATACTTAAGTTTAGGTTTAATAAAAGAAATAAAGATTTTTTAGAGCATAACGGTGTACATAATCTAAAAGGCCTTTTGGATCAGGTACACAAAAGAGTTTTTTTTGTAATTCTAATTTATGTGATTTTCTTATTTAAGGTCAGGGGGGATATTATAATTCCTTAACTAAATTGTGTACCACATCTAAATCATGTTTTAAGTCGTCTAAGTCAGTAAAAGAGTTCCCAAAAAGTTTTGCATCATCAGCGAAAATCATCATGTTTGTTTTAATGTCGTAGGTTAAATCGCTGATATAAACGAGAGACAACAAGGGACCTAAGACAGAGCCCTGCAGTATTCCAATGATCACGGGAAATGGCTCTGAGGGAACACCATTAATTTTTACTTGGTACGAGCGACTAAGTTAAAAGTTCTTTATTAACTTCAACAACTCTTCTCTGTTCCAGTTTGTAGATCAAATAGTTGTGAGGAACTTTATCGACTGCCTTTTAGAAATCTGGATAAGGTACTTACGCCTAATAAGGCCCAGTTCTTAAGATGGCCCACTTTCAATATTTTGTACGTCTAAAAGTTCAAATGAATTTAAATTTTGCGCCCATGTTCGGTTAGTGCCATAGACAAAATTGCAACTTCATAAATAAGGAAGACAGTCGTCATTTTTGCAGTGGTTGCCAGTTTTTTAGTGTCGTTGCAAAGCGCTAACGATTTATAACTTTCTAATTTAAACCTTTTTAGTATTTTCTCAAGAAAACAAGAAGCTTTCGTGTTTTTTTTTAAATACAGCGTTACTTGGGTTTATGGGCACTTGACTCAACGTAAGAGTTGTTTATATTATTTGTTAATTTTCATTTATAAAAAGTAGTTCTTGTGGCGGGGTAAATTACCCTATAAAGGCCCATCACATCCTATGATGGCTTGGGCCAGTCGAAGATATGAGAAAATTCAGATGTTTTTGAAAAAAATATTTGGTCTTTAAATAAACATGTTTTTTCTAAAAGTGAATATTAGAATAACGCCACAACATTGTTATTTGTTGCGTCTATTTAGAGGTTTTTGTTTAGTAGGTAAATTAAATTTTGTTAAGTCTAAGATGGCCCACCGTCCAATTTGTGACCAAAAAAACTTTTGTATCAGACTGATATCATATAATATTAGGTCAAGTTTTACATAAATACTTATTTTTTGTTTTGATAGGGTTTATTGATTACATAATTAATATCGTGCTATGATAGGTGCCTATGTTCCTAAAAAAGCCCACTTTAGAGGTTTTAAAAAACAATTATTATCTTAACGAATTGTTTCCAAACATGTTGATTTGTATGATTACTTTATTCACAAATAAATGAACTATGTTGTGATAAAGGCAGTTTTCACAAATTTATATTTTTTTTCCAGCTATTAAAATTTAGCAAAAAGTGGGCCTTACAGGGCGCATGTACCTTATATGACATCGCAGGTGTATTGTTGTTATGATAACGTAACCACATATTATATAAACAACTAAAAAAATTTGTCGCTAGCGACCTCTTTGGCACAAATACATGTTGACAGTCTAAAAGAACCCCATTATCAAGCAGAAACATTGTCATTTGCTTCATAATAACTTTCTCCACACATTTGCAAGAACTGCAGGTTTGGTTAAAACGGCGAAAGTTTTGTGGAAGATTTTTACTGCCTTTATGAAGAGAAGTATAACCAATACTTTGTAACAGATTGCAGGTAGTTTCCCAGATGTTATGCAATTATTCACAGACTCAGTCGGCATAGTGCCAATGGATGTATAACATTTTTGTAGGAAATTTCTGGTAAATTGTCTGAACCAGGCGCAGAATCACTTTTTAAATTTTGTAAGGCCTTTGTAACATTCTCTTAATTAAAATGTACAGTAATTAATGATTTACTAGATCTAGTGTATAGAGGAAGAATTGGAAACTGATTTTCATTATCTGGTCTGGTTAATACCTTAATGCAAAGCTATATTATTTTCATACTTTGATATGGCAGTTTTTATTGTATCCTTCAATTCATTGCTTTGTCTTCACTTTATTGCTTTATCTATTCATAATCTTTAGAATGTTTTGTTTTTTGTATGTCTTTTATGAATAGTATTTTGTGATTTAGAAAGAATTACAATGTAATCGCTTCGTCCAATTGGTTAGTCACTATTAATACCAAGCCTGGTTTTCTTATAACTTACCAATACCAGATCCAACAGTACCTAAACTTTGATTATTCTTATAGCGTGTAAATAAAAAAAAACGTTTATCAACAAACAAATTTATTTATAACTTTTAAAATATAGTAAATTAATGGCGATAAGAATGGTGTTTGAGTAACCAATGTTGTTGACGTGTTAATGCTTCTTTGTATAGGATAGATTGAGTATCAGTACGTTGTGGAACTTTTACTTGCTCTTTCTCAATACTATCTTGGGGAGCTGGTATTTGTTCATTTGGTTGATCGTTTAATGCTTTTCTGTAAAGGAAAGATTGAACGGGTTTAGCTTGTTCTTGTCCTTTATAAACCCTGAAAAGCCCTTGTTGGACAGGTACTTGTTCATTTAAAGTAACAGGTTGAGCTTGTTCTTGTTCTTTATAGGACCTAAAAAGCACTTGTTGGGCAGGTACTTGTTCCTTTAAAGTATCGGGTTGAGCTTCTTCTTGTTCGTTATAAACCCTAAAAAGCACTTGTTGGGCATCAGGTTTTTGTTCCTTTAAAGTATCGGGTTGAGCTTCTTCTTCTTGTTCGTTATAAACCCTAAAAAGCACTTGTTGGGCATCAGGTTTCTGTTCCTTTAAAGTATCGGGTTGAGCTTGTTCTTGTTCGTTATAAACCCTAAAAAGCACTTGTTGGGCATCAGGTTTTTGTTCCTTTAAAGTATCGGGTTGAGCTTGTTCTTGTTCGTTATAAACTCTAAAAAGCACTTGTTGGGCATCAGGTTTTTGTTCCTTTAAAGTAACAGGTTGAGCTTGTTCTTGTTCTTTGTAAACCCTAAAAAGCACTTGTTGGGTATCAGGTTTTTGTTCGGGTTGGGCTTGTTCTTGTTCTTTATAAACCCTAAAAAGAACTTGTTGGGCATCAGGTTTTTGTTCGGGTTGAGCTTGTTCTTGTTCTTTATAAACCCTAAAAAGTACTTGTTGGGCATTAGGTTTTTGTTCTTTTAAAGTAACGGGTTGAGCTTGTTCTTGTTCTTTATAAACCCTAAAAAGCACTTGTTGGGCATCAGGTTGTTGTTCCTGTAAAGTAACCGGTTGATCTTGTTCTTGTTCTTTATAAACTCTAAAAAGAACTTGTTGGGCATCAGGTTGTTGTTCCTTTAAAATAAGGGATTGAGGTACTTGAGGTGCAGCTGTCGGTTTTGGCTCTTCTATGGGATCGGATTGAGGTTCTTCTACGCTGTAAGGCTCTGGCACATCTACTCTATATGGACGGTTTACTGGTACTCGTACTGGCTTTTCTTTAGGAAAAGAAACTTGCCTTTCAAACGTTGCTGGATATGGCTGAGGTACGCGAACGGGATAAGGACGATTTTTTGGTACGGGTACTGTATGCGATACTTTTACAGTTTTCGTAAAAGTAGTAGGAGTTGATTCACCCAAATCAATTAAAGGTAAGTTATCCCAAACGAGAGGGCGAGGTGCAGAGTTGTATGGAATTGATGAACTGTATTTAAAGGGAGATGAGCTTAGCGTTAAACCTCCAGGTAAAGAATCCTTTTGTCCAAAATTTGGTATGCGATTACCAAACGTCCAAGGTGAAGAGTATCTAAATCCCGATGAAGATCCAATATTTCTATCAACACCACGCTTTTCAGATTTCCTTTCTTCCTCCGCAAATGAAGAAACAGCTAAAAGAACCAAGCAAACCTAAAAAATATTAAATATGTGATTATTATGATTATTTTAATACTTGTTTATTATTGTAAAAATTATTTAACTGTTGTCGTAATTAATTAGCGATACTTCGTTAAAGTAAAGATTATGGATTCAAGTCTTGCCAGATTCGACATTTTTCATTACTATTAGTATATTTTCTAAACATCCTTTAAGAGATATCTTAATAAATAATAAGTTTACTAATTACTTATTCACTAGTTACTTATTGGACTGAAGAAGTTTAAATCATTTATAATATTTAATTTAAATTGTGAATATTTTAATTAACATGTATATTTCTGTAAATTCTACTCGTTTACCAAATATATACATTAATAGTAAAAAAATTAACATATATTTTAACTATTACCTAATTGTGATTAAACAGATGGAATATTAATAAAAAAACTTACCAGAACCTTCATGTTGATCGTTTTGGATGCAATCGAAACTGATAATTTTTTGATAGATTCATGTTCTTTTTATATCAGAAAAACCTCCTTTTTGTTACAACATTGATCCAGATGTGAGAATATTAATTTATCTATAAAAAATAGCGTTTTGATTATTATATAAGTATGGAATTTCATCTGGTTATTAATTAGGTAAAAATATTATAATTTTTATTAAAAATGGACCAGAATTGACATTTTTTTCGGTCGTGAGATTAAAATGTTTTCTGTTAGGCCATTGATTTATGATTGAAGATGTTCAATTATTAGTCTTATGGATAAAATTGCCACGTATTTTAATGAAATTAAAAACAAAATCAAATTTTGAAAAATTAATAAAAAGGTTAATCAATTTATTCCAATTTAAATCCAACTCCAGCTGAGATCGGTAGTGGTTTCTCTACTGGCAAATTGTGCCCAGCTCATCCGTAGAGGGTAAGTACCAAAATAAAGTGAGTGCGCCACCGATTTGCACGGTTAAAATCGGAAACCCCTGATGTTCCAGGCACTACTTCACCCACTGGAGATAATTAAATAAATTTTGAATATTAAACAGCTCTAATTGAATTACACAATAAAAGAAAGCGACGATAAACTGAGCTGAATAAAACAAAATCTCAACTAGACCCTTCTTTAATAAAAATATTAAGAATTACAAAACTGTCAAGCCTCGTGCTTGACAACGCTATTGATATTTATATAAAAAAAGAATATATGAATAATATTAAAAGAGAATTTTATACCAAAATGTGTGATCACACGCAATATAAAAAAAATATAAACAAGAAAAATAGATCTTAACTAAAACTATAGTTGCGCCTTAAATCTAATTAGCTTATCTGATAATCTAGATACAATTCCTCGTCGTCCTAGGCTTCTCCAATACTTAGGCCGGTACCAAATTCAAGCCTGTTCCCAGAACATATAGGCTTGCACCAATCACAACTAACTTAAGCTCGACTTTGTATCAGGTCAGCAATCAAAACTCAACCAAAAACTAGGACTTAAACCCTTAACTAGGATTTACACCTGTATCTAGGATTTCAGCCTATAACTAGGACCCTAAAATCGTAATTTGGAATTAATAATAGCTCAAACAAATTTTAATGACTCCTCGAATTAATTGACTTACTGACTTTAATACAATTTATACACATTAACTTAAATTTGTACTACAATGAAAGAATAAAAATGAATTTAAATGAATAATACAACATTTAGAAGCTGACTTCTCTGAATTTACAATTAATGATCAAAACTAATGATTTAAATGTACTCAACAAACTTAAATTTGACTTGCTAGTCACGACAAAATTATAACAATAAATTAAATCAAAATTTAACATAAAATTAATTTATAATAGTAAAAGAATAAGCAAAAAGGAGTCTAGTTTCACATAAATAGACCTACATACAATACACAAAGAAATATACATGTAAAATCAAGATATTAAAACTAAAATTGCGACTATATGGCGTTATTAATCTTATATAAAAAAAAATATAATATAGTAACTCACTTATTAAGATAGGGTTGTTTTATTTCTTTAAACTCGTGACACCCCTGGCTGGTAAACGGGTGGAAAAATATTCTCGTTGCTAATTGCACCAATCGGGAATTCTACCACAATTTACCGCCTGAACGGTTTTAAATTACCAAAATTTCCCTACCGTCTGCGCGATGGGCTACCTACACTCATAGGGAACGAAAGAACCATAAGAATCAAACAACCACATGAATAAATAACGTGTTACTCACCACAGAAGATTTCCCAAATATCCCTTTACGAGGAATTTTTCTAACGAATCCACCAAAATAACGGAAAATCTCACTCCAATACTATTCGTTATGAAAAACTGAGGTTTAATTTCGTAAATCCAAAATTAATTGTCTCTGATGAACAGAGATTACAACTTAAACCCAGAAAATCTTCTCACTGCCACGTTTTCAAGACAAAGGCTGGTAAAAGAAAGAGCCGATTCTTCCATAACACGTTCACGGGATTTGACACACGTCGAAATAAGAGGTGGCCTCTACTACTATAGGGACAAAACCGTAGGATCTTCAGCTACCAATTTACGAACAAACAGTGGTCGTTAGATACGACTAATCTTATTATTTATCAAGATATCAATAAAAATCTCAACATTACCTAATTCCTCGTTCATTTTCAATTTTATTAAGCAAGATAGAAATATAACGGAACACTGACTGTAGAACACTATACGTCGAGTTATCGACAAAAGAAGAGAAATAGTACCTCGGCCGGGTGAAAATAAAAACATAACCCGAAGGATTCATAAACGGAATTTTAATAAATATACTTCTAAAAATAATTCCAGCGATATCAGGAATAATTTATGGCCAGAATAATAAATAATAGCTGGCGATTAACTATAATCGATCTAAATCAACTGGTTCCAGACTCCAGTAAACCTTTAATAATGACGGATTTATAAGGTAAGAATTTAGCTATACTAGAGCAAATTTGACCCGTGACAAAATGTTTTCTGTCTCTTTATAAAAAAAAAAGGAATAAACAGATTTTTATTGCAAGGATTCTCTTTTTAGTTTTGGATATAGCCACAAAGACAAAAAAATTATAGACTCAATGTACTTTATTGTATTTCAAAATATGTCCCCTCAAGATGGATTTCAAAATGTCAGAGCCGATTTTTGGGCAGTGTGAGCACTTGCATTATCCTAATGTAAGATGTTATGCCGTTGTGTGTTGCTTTGTCGAAGTTTCGTGAAAACTTCTAGTAAACAAAAGTTTATATACCAGAGTCAAAGGCGTGTGCTTAGAACAAGTGCGCCAATTTCTAGGCAGTATAATAACAGAGAACGCAGACAGCCACACAGAAGTGAGATCAAGGATAGAACAGGCACGAGCAGCTTTCAGGAAAATGAGTAACCTTCTAAGTAACAGAGATCTAAAAATATCCCTACGCATTCGACTGCTGAGGTGCTATGTATTCTCCACACTGCTATATGGAATAGAAGCTTGGACCATCACAAAAAACGAAGAGAAACGTCTAGAAGCCTTCGAGATGTGGGCCTACAGAAGATTACTAAGAGTCACATGGACTGAAAGGATCACCAACAAGAAAGTATTGCAGCGCTTGAATAAGACCACTGAGATCCTCTCCACTATAAAAAAGAGAAAATTAGAGTACTTCGGCCATGTGATGAGGAGAACAAAATACAGGCTCCTACAAAACATCATTCAGGGCAAAATAGATGGCAGCCGAGGACCAGGCCGGAGAAAAACGTCATGTCTAAAAAACCTACATGACTGGTACAAAATCAACTCATGTACACTTTTTAGAGTTGCCGTCGATAAAATACGACTAGCCTTGTTGGTAACCAACGTCCTGAAAAGACATGGTACATAAGAAGAAGAAGATGGATACACTTTAAATCAATTGGTAAAACAGTTATTCCAGTCTTCAGTTGACACCTAAAGAATCGCTGTTTTAAAGGCATCGATGACTTCTTCTGGCGACTGAAATCACTGCTTAAGCATTGAATTCTTAATCTTTAAGAACGTGAATAAGTCTTTGAGACTTGGGTCAGGAATATAAGTTGAATGGTCCATCAAATCAATGTTTTAAAGCTCCAAAAACTCGATTAATTTTTGGGCAGTGTGAGCACTTGCATTATCCTAATGTAAGATAATATGCCGTTGTGTGGTGCTTTGTCGAAGTTTCGTGACAACTTCTAGTAAACAAAAGTTTATATACCACTTACAAGTAACCGTTCTTCGATCTTTTAAAGCAATTTGTGCCATATGACCAGATTTTCACACAAAAGTTGAGACAATTTGACGCACAGCGGATTGGCGTTTATTTTCCGGTTTGTAGGAGTAAATTCAAAATTCGTCGCCATACTAACAATACTATAAACGAATTTTTAGCTTTTTTTGTTTAAGTGTTCCAATGTTTTTTGACACCAATTGACGCGAACCGTTTTTTGCTCTTCTGTAAGGGGAAAACAACTTAGCTGAAAAACCATATTAATGTTTTTCTGTGTTACTGTTGTTTTCAGAAATAACAAGAATTTCTTCAACGCTGCCTTTATCTTCCCAATTGTGGCAAAACGTCGTCCTTTCATCGGTCTCTTTATTTTTGGGAATAGGGAAAAGTTGCAGCGGGCCAAGTCCGGAGAATAGGGTGGTTGAGGTATCATAACGGTGTTGTTTTTGGCCAAAAACTCACGAACAAGCAGTGATAAATGTGCCAGGGCATTATCATGGTCCATGACTGGTTTTTCCACAAATCCTTGCGTTTAAGTCGTATTACTTCGTATTGTTGACCGTACGACCTTGTGACAAGAATTCATGATACCTTAGGTATAGATACAAATAATTGGGAGTCTAATTTGTTTTTGAAACTGTTAACTCTTTTAGAGTCTATTATTTCGTTAGGTAAACTGTTCCAGACATCAAAAATTCTATTCTGTTATGGGTACGAAAAGCTTTCTTCTTCAGTTTGAATGAGTGTCCTCCGAGTTTGACGTTAAAATTGAGTGGAAACACTGCTTGAAGATTATTAGCAAAACTATGGAGCAATACGTCAATCACGAGTTAATGAGCTACCTTGAGACACACAACCCTTTAAATGACAGGCATCTAAATCTTGTTTTAAGTCATCTAAGTCATTAACTGAGTTCCCAAAAAGTTTTACATTATCACCGAAAAACACCATGTTTGTTTTAATGTCGTAGGTTAAATCGTTGATATAAACAAGACACAACAAGGGACCCAAGACAGAGCCCTGCAGTACTACAATGATGTATGTCTCTGAGAAAACATGGTACGAATGATTAAGCAAAAAATTTTTTATTAACTCCAACAACTCTCCTCTGATTCCAAAGCGTTCCAGTTTGTAGATCAAAAAAAGTGAGAGTTGTCAAGGGACACCCGGATGGAACGAAGTTCCTTTCGATTAATTAGTTAAGGAATTGTAATTTGTAAACACAACAGAGTGTTTATACATGTATTATTGTCTGTATAAAATCTCCACTTACCTAACTCAGCAATATCCAAAATTTGTGGAGAAGCACAAATGTCAGGATACATTATTGTTATTATTTTCTATTATTTTATTATTTATTATCTACAAAAACCTGTATAAACTTAACAAAGTCGCGACACTACACTTTAGAAAATAGTAAATCCATACCTGAATATTTTCAATAGTTTCTTTCTTTTAACAAAAGTGTCCATTTATACAATACCAGAGGTTTGGATGACATACATATATCTAGAATTACTTTTTATTTCAATTTAATTTAAAACAGGAATTAACAATTTAATTCAAGATTTTAAAATTAAAATATTTGACAGTAACTGACAGTTAAGGTAATTTGACGTAGGTCCCTAACTAGTTAAGTTACGAACTATTTTTAAAATGTTTATGAATTTTTTAATTTATAAAAACAGGATGACATAAAATATAATACTATTAGGTATAGGTAATTATTTTTTTTCTGCAGTATTTTCTTTTTAATGTACATTTTCTTTTAATTTAAAATAGTGTCTTTTTAATTGTAATATATCTATCTATGAGAGAGAGAGAGAGAGAGAGTTTTTATTTTTTGGTCTGTGAGAGAGAGACAGACAGACGTGTGTCGTGTCGTGCCGTGACAATTTTTGGTCTGAATTTTTTTTTGGCTAGCACCTAGCCTCAGTCGTAACTGGTCGTAACGCCCGAAATGGAACTTCGTTCCAATAGTTTCGAAATCTAGATGTATAACATCGACAGATGTATTTTTGTTATGATTACGTAACCACATATTATCTGTTTTGCAAACAAGTACCCCCTCCTTTTGGTATCTGTTGTCTATAGATCTGTATCTGGGTCCCTCAGAGTTATCAAGTTCACTTTTGTATAAAGTGTATATTTAATATATTTGAAAAAAGTCTTAGCGAATTTGAAGAAGCTATATTGCTTTCATATTTTGAACTGAGAATTTAAATTGTGTTCTTCTCTTTATTGCTTATCTGCGAGAACATTTATAGTCTCCAGAATGTTATGTTTGTCCATATTTATCGGAATCTGTTACATATGATTTTAGAGGTACCTATTTATTGATTGCATCAAGCGGTATATCTTCGCACCTTTCATACTTAGATTGATCAGGAGTTTGTGGCTTAAAATCTTGTGTAATTAAAAAAGTATTAGTTTGCATTCCAAAAATTTCTTTTCAATATCTTTTGTAGGTCTTTTACGAATAGTAATTTGTGATTTAGAGAGAATTACAATGTAATTTGTTCAATTGGTGAGTCACTGTTAATACCAAGCATGCTTTTCTAATCACTTACCAATACCAGATCCAACAGTAAACTTTGATTATTCCTATAGCGTGTAAATAAAACAAAAGTTTAATAACAAACAAATTTATTTACAACTTTTAAAATCTATTAAACTAATGGCGATAAAAATGTTGTTTCATTAACCAACGTGCTTGATGTGCTAATGCTTTCTTGTAAAGGATAGATTGAGTATCAGTACGTTGTGGAACTTTTACTTGCTCTTTCTCAATACTAGCTTGGGGGGCTGATATTTGATTCTTTGATTGACCGTTGAATGCTTCCCTGTAATGGAGAGATTGAACATCAGTATTTTCTGGAACTTGTACTTGCTCTTTTACAACAATATTTTGAGGAGCTGATATTTGTTCCCTTAAAAGCACTTGTTGGGCAGGTATTTGTCCGTTTAAAATAACGGGTTGAGCTTGTTCTTGTTCTTGATAAACCCTAAAACGCACTTGTTGGGCAGGTACTTGTTCGTTTAAACGAATGGGTTTAGCTTGTTCTTGTTCTTTATAAACCCTAAAAAGCACTTGTTGGGCAGGTACTTGTTCGTTTAAACGAATGGGTTTAGCTTGTTCTTGTTCTTTATAAACCCTAAAAAGCACTTGTTGGGCAGGTACTTGTTCCTTTAAATTAACGGGTTGAGCTTCTTCTTGTTCATTATAAGACCTAGAAAGCATTTGTTGGGCAGGTACTTGTTCCTTTAAAGTAACGGGTTGAGCTTGCCCTTGTTCTTTATAAACCCTAAAAAACACTTGTTGGGCAGGTACTTGTTTCTTTAAACTAACGGGTTGAGCTTGTTCTTGTTTTTTATAAACCCTATAAAGCACTTGTTGGGCAGGTACTTGTTCCTTTAAATTAACAGGTTGAGCTTGTTCTTGTTCATTATAAGACCTAGAAAGCATTTGTTGGGCAGGTACTTGTTTCTTTAAAGTAACAGGTTGAGCTTGTTCTTGTTGTTTATAAAGCCTAAAACGCTCTTGTTGGGCAGGTACTTGTTCCTTTAAAGTAACGGATTGAGCTTGCCCTTGTTCTTTATAAACCCTAAAAAACACATTTTGAGCAGGTACTTGTTTCTTGAAACTAACGGATTGAGCTTGTTCTTGTTCTTTATAAACCCTAAAAGGTACTTGTTGGGCAGGTACTTGTTCCGTTAAATTAACGGGTTGAGCTTGTTCTTGTTCTTTATAAACCCTAAAAGGTACTTGTTGGGCAGGTGCTAGTTTCTTTATAGTAATGGGTTGAGCTTGTTCTTGTTCTTTATAAACCCTAAAAAGCACTTGTTGGGCAGGTACTTGTTCCTTTAAATTAACGGGTTGACCTTGTTCTTGTTCTTTATAAACCCTAAAAAACACTTGTTGGGCAGGTACTTGTTCCTTTAAATTAACGGGTTGAGCTTGTTCTTGTTGTTTAAAAGATCTAAAAGGAACTTGTTCCTTTAAACTAACTCGTTGAGCTTTTTCTTGTTCATTATATGACCTAAAAAGCACTTGTTGGGCAGGTACTTGTTCCTTTAAATTAACGGGTTGAGCTTGTTCTTGTTGTTTATAAGACCTAAAAAGAACTTGTTCGGCTGGTACTTGTTCCTTTAAACTAACAGGTTGAGCTTGTTCTTGTTGTTTATAAGACCTAAAAAGCACTTTTTGGGCAGGTACTTGTCCGTTTAAAGTAGCGGGTTGAGCCTGTTCTTGTTCTTTATAAACCCTAAAAAGCAGTTGTTGGGCATCAGGTTTTTGTTGCTTTAAATTAACGGGTTCAACTTGTTCTTGTTGTTTATAAGACCTAAAAAAAACTTGTTGGGCAGGTACTTGTTCGTTTAAACCAACCGGTTCAGCTTGTTCTTTTTCTTTATAAACCCTAAAAAGCACTTGTTGATCAGGTAATTGTTTATTTAAATTAGCGGGTTGAGCTTGTTCTTGTTCTTTGTAAGACTGAAAAAGCACTTGTTGGGCAGGTACTTGTTCCTTTAAAATAACGGGTTGGTCTTGTTCTTGTTCTTGTTCTTTATTAACCCTAAAAAGTATTTGTTGAGCATAAGGTTGTTGTTTTTTTAAAATGAGGGCTTGAGGTACTTGTTTTTTATAAACCACTTGTTGTGGTTCTGGAACTTGTTCTTTATAAACCGAGGGTTGTAATACAGGTGCAGCTGTTGGTTTTGGCTTTTCTATGGGATCAGGTTGAGGTTCTTCTACTTTGTAGGGCTCTGGCACATCTACTCTATATGGAACTTTCACTGGTACTCGTACTGGCTTTTCTTTAGGTAAAAGAACTGGCCTTTCAAACGTTACTGGATTTGGTTGAGGTACGCGAACGGGATACGGACGATCTTTTGTTACGGGTACTGTATGCGGTACTTGTACATTTTTCGTAATAGTGGTAGGATTTGATTCTTTTAAATCAACTAAAGGTGAGTTGTCCCAAAACAGAGAGAGAGGTGCAGAGTTGTATGGAATTGATGAACTGTATTTAAAGGGAGATAAGCTAAGCGTTAAACCTCCAGGTAAAGAATCTTGTCCAAAAGGAAATAAAGATAAAGGTGCTGCATGTGGTAAACTATCAACAAGCCTCCAAGGTGAAGAAAATCTAAATCCCGATGAAGATCCAATATATCCATCAGCATCCTGCCAAAGTGTTTTTTCTTTTATAATACCACGGCTTACTAATTGCCTTTCTTCCTTCGCAAATGAAGAAACTGCTAAAAGAACCGAGAAAACCTAAAAAAATATTAAATATGTTTTATTATATAGATTTTAATAATTGTTTATCATTATCAAATTTATTTAACTGGTATCTTAATTAATTAGCGATACTTCATTAAGGTAAAGATTGTGGGTTCAAGTACTGCCGGATTCAACATTTTTTCAATATTATTTGTATGTTTTATAAATTTTAAACATTATATAAGAGATTTCGTAAAAAATAATTAGTTTATTAATTACTTATTCACTAGTTAATTATTGAACTAAAGAAGTTTAAATTGTTTATAATCTTTAATTTAAATTGTGAATATTTTAATTAATATGTATATTTCTATAAATTCTACTTGTTCACCAAATATATTAAAAGAATACATTAATAGCAAAACAATTAACATAAATCCATTTTAACTTTTACTTACCAGAACTTTCATGTTGATTCTTTTGGATGTGATCGAAACTGATACTTTTTTAATAGATTCTTGTTCTTTTTATATCAGAAACATCTTTTTATTGTTTATCCATAAAAGTATTGTTATATAAGTACAGAAATGTCATCTGGTTATAAATTAGGTAACAATATTATAATTTTTATTAAAAATGTACTAGAATTGACAATTTTTGGGTCTTATGAATAAAATATTTTCTGTTTATTTATAAAAAAAATTAATAAACAGATTTTTATTTATTTAGTTTTGCATATAGCCACAAAGACAAAAAATACATAGACTTAAAGTACTTTATTGTATTTCAAAATATGTCCTACCAAGATCGATACACTTTTGCATACGTTCAAATCAATTGGTAAAACTGTTATTCTTGTCTTTAGATGACACCTGAAAAATCGTTGTTATAAAGGCATCGATGACTTCTTCTGGCAACTGGAATCGCTGCCCACGCATTGAATTCTTGATCTTTGGGAGCGTGAAAAAGTCGTCGAAACTATACGGTTTATGGTTTAACAATTCGATATTTTTTTATCATTTATATGTCCTCTTGCCTTCAGGCAACCAGACAAGTTCCACTTTTATATTTATTTAAACTTTAGACAAACACAATTCCCATTACCAACATCTATGGACTTTGGCATGAGTCGAACCCGTGGCCACGATGTGAAAAGCACTACTCCACCAAGACCCCCCAATTCGATGTTCTGAAGCTCAAAAAACTCGTTTGTCTTTTGGCAGTGTGATCACTTGCATTGTCCTGATGTAGTATGATTCGTCGTTGTATGTTGCTTTGTTTTAGTTTCACGATAACTTCTAGTAATCAAACGTTTATACACCAATCAAAAATAATCGTTTTTGATCTTTTAAAGCAATTTTTGCTACATGACCAGATTTTGACACAAAAGTTGCAACCATATTCTTTGGCACACTTCCTCATCATAAAACACTCACACAGCAGATTGGCGTTTATTTTCTGGTTCGTAGGAGTAAATTCAAGATTCGTTACCACTAACAATACTATAAACGTTTTTTCAGCTTTCTTTGTTGAACCGTTCCAATGTTTTTCGACACCAATTGACGCGAACCGTTTTTTGCTCTTCTTTGAGGAGAAACCAACTTCGTAACACTTAGCTCTTCATGTAGGATCTTTCGGATCAAGGTCTTTGAAATGCTCAAAGATGTCTCTATCTCCCTGTATGTTTCACGGCGATTATCCTTAAGCAGCTGAAAAACCACATCAATGTTTTTCTGTGTGAGTGCTGGTTTGGGTGGACCTTGCCTGGATTCGTCAGCAAATTCGCAATACCAGCGGAAAATAGTTGACTGGAATGGTGCTTCATTCCCAAACACAGAAACCATTACAGCGAGATATTGCGATTGGAAAATTATCTCTGAAAATTGTAAAAAATTATTATTTAAAAATGTTCTCGGCTAAGACTTTTACTGTCCAATAGCTGATGTCATAAGGAGGAATTAAGGTTAATTTTATTTTAGAAATATTATTTTTTTTCAAACGAGCACAAAGTCGTAGTCACAGCTAGTTCAGTTACTGCATCAATTTATTTGAATTTTTGTGTGTTTTTTAAAGAAGTACTTACAGAACAAAAGTTGTACAGGGCCGATTTAAGCTTCCCCTTTGTGGGTATTTACCATCCCTTCCCGAAAGTGGTAATTCTATTACTCAAAATAAACCCCGGATTCGAGAAATTTGAAGCAAAAAAAATGTGGTATAAATTTTTTTCGCTAAATCAAAATTGTTTTTCGCTAAATCAATATTTTTTGAGATATTCACTGTTAAAAAGTGGGATTTTCCGTCAAAAACTTATTTTTCAAAAATTTTTTTTGTAAATATTGAAAAAAGTAGTCGATAAAAAATACCAAAAAATCTTAATATTTATACAATTTAAGGAATTGAAAGTCATAAAAAAAGAAAAAGTTCTTTAAAGTAAATTAGAAGTATAAAATCATGATTTAAAAAATTCTTTTACCTAATACTTTTTAAAAAGGTCTCTCCAATAAGTGTGCCTTCAAAGCTTTAGTGAATGCGGGAAAGAGTGTTATAGATTTGATTTTGAAAGGCAGACAATTGTAAAAATTTTTGCATTATATAATATAGAGTTTTTGATTAAGTCTGATCGTGGGATTGGTAAATAAAAATAAATCTCCTTGTTCCTGGGTGGATAGTTGTGAGGCCTTTCAGGATTCGCTGACGAATGCTTGCGGACTAAGATAAGATTTGAACTTTTAAAATCTAGATGTATGACATCGACAGGTGCATTATTTTTATGATGACGTAACCACATATTATCTAAACAACTCAAAAGATTTGTCGCTACTGACCTTTTTGGCAGAAATCAATGTTGACAGTTTAGGAGAACTCCATTACTTAGCAGAAACGCTGTCATTTACTTCATTTTAACATACATTTGCAAGGATTGCAGGTTTGGTTAATAAAGTTTTGTTAAAGATCATTATTACCTTGTTTGAAGAGATGTGTAACCACTACTTTGTGCTAAATTGCAGGTAGCTGCCCAGATCTTATACAATCATTTATAGACTCAGCCAACATGGTGCCAATGGATCTACATTTCTGTAGAAAGATTGCTAGTAAATTGTCTGAACCAGGAGGGGAATAATTTTTTTAAATTTTGTAAGACCTTTGTCACATTCTCTGAATATACATTAATTAATGATTTACTAGATCTAGTGTTTAGAGGTAGAATCGGAAACTGATTTTTATTATCTGGTCTGGTCTACCTCATTGAAATGTTTTGCAAACAATTCCTTTTGGTATCTGTTGTCTGGAGATCTGTATCTGGGTGCACCAGAGTTATCAAATCCACTTTTGTATGAAGTGTATATTTAATATATTTGAAAAATTGTTTTAGCGAATTTGAAGAAGCTATATTGTCTTCATATTTTGAAATCTGCTAGTACAACCATGGTTTATCGGAATCTGTTACATATGATTTTAGAGGTACCTATTTATTGTTTGATCTCTTAAACTTAGATTGATCAGGAGTTTGTGGCTTAAAATCTTGTGGTATTAAAAAATTATTGACATTTTTATAGTTTGCATTCCAAAAATTTCTTTTCAATATTTTTTTGTAGCTATTTTACAAATAGTAATTGGTGATTTAGAGATAATTACAACGTAATTAATTTGTCTAATTGGTTAATACCAAGCATGCTTTTCTAATCACTAACCAATACCAAATCCAACAGTAAACTTTGATTATTCCTTTAGCGTGTAAATAAAGCAAAAGTTTAACAACAAACAAATTTATTTATAACTTTTAAAATCTATAATACTAATGGTGATAAGAATGTTGTTTTAGTAACCAACGTGCCTGATGTGTTAATGCTTTCTTGTAAAGGATAGATTGAGTATCAGTACGTTGTGGAAGTTTTACTTGCTCTTCCTCAATATTTGCTTGGGGAGCTGATATTTGAATCTTTGATTGACCGTTTAATGCTTCCCTGTAATGGAGAGATTGAACATCAGATTGTTGTGAAACTTGTACTTGCTCTTTTGGAACAATATTTTGGGGAACTGATAATTGTTCCCTAAAAAGCACTTGTCGAGCCGGTACTTGTCTGTTTAAAATAACGGGTTGAGCTTGTTCCTGCTCTTTATAAACCCTAAAAAGCACTTGTTGGGCAGGTAATTGTTCCTTTGAATTAACGGGTTGAGCTTGTTCTTGTTCTTCATAAGACCTAAAAAGCACTTGTTGGGGAGGTACTTGTTTCTTTAAAGTAATAGGTTGAGCTTGTTCTTGTTCTTTATAAACCCTAAAACGCTCTTGTTGGGCAGGTACTTGTTCCTTTAAAGTAACGGGTTGAGGTTGTTCTTGTTCTTTATAAACCCTAAAAAGCACTTGTTGGGCCTCAGGTTGTTGTTCCTTTAAAGTAACGGGTTGAGCTTGTTCTTGCTCTTTATAAACCCTAAAAAGCACTTGTTGGGCATCAGGTTGTTGTTCCTTTAAAGTAACGGGTTGAGCTTGTCCTTGTTCTTTATAGGACCTAAAAAGCACTTGTTGGGCAGGTATTTGTTCCTTTAAACTAACGGGTTGAGCTTGTTCTTGTTCATTATAAACCCTAAAAAGCACTTGTTGGGCAGGTTCTTGTTTCTTTAAATTAACGGGTTGAGCTTGTTCTTGTTCTTTATAAGACCTAAAAAGCACTTGTTGAGCAGGTACTTCTTCCTTTAAAGTATCGGGTTGAGCTTCTTCTTGTTCTTTATAAACCCTAAAAAGCACTTGTTGGGCATCAGGTTGTTGTTGCTTTAAAGTAACGGGTTGAGCTTGTTCTTGCTCTTTATAAACCCTAAAAAGCACTTGTTGGGCATCAGGTTGTTGTTCATTTAAAGTAACAGGTTGAGCTTCTTCTTGTTCTTTATAAACTCTAAAACGCTCTTGTTGGGCAGGTACTTGTTTCTTTAATGTAACGGGTTGAGCTTGTTCTTGCTCTTTATAAACCCTAAAAAGCACTTGTTGGGCATCAGGTTGTTGTTCATTTAAAGTAACAGGTTGAGCTTCTTCTTGTTCTTTATAAACTCTAAAACGCTCTTGTTGGGCAGGTACTTGTTTCTTTAATGTAACGGGTTGAGCTTGTTCTTGTTCTTTATAAACCCTAAAAAGCACTTGTTGGGCATTAGGTTGTTGTTCATTTAAAGTAACAGGTTGAGCTTGTTCTTGTTCTTTATAATACCTAAAACGCACTTGTTGGGCAGGTTTTTGTTCCTTTAAAGCAACGGGTTGAGCTTGTTCTTGTTGTTTATAAAGCCTAAAACGCTCTTGTTGAACAGGTACTTGTTCCTTTAACGTAACGGGTTGATCTTGTTCTTGTTCTTTATAAACCCTAAAAAGCACTTGTTGGGCATCAGGTTGTTGTTTCTTTAAAATAAGGGCTTGAGGTACTTGTTCTTGATAAACCACGGGTTGTGGTTCTGGTTCTTCTTCTTCATCATCGGCGGGTTGTGATACAGGTGCAGCTGTTGGTTTAGGCTCTTCTATGGGATCGGATTGAGGTTCTTCTACTTCGTAAGGCTCTGGCACATCTACTGTATATGGAACCTTCACTGGTACTTGTACTGGCTTTTCTTTAGGTAAAAGAACTGGTCTTTCAAACGTTACTGGATTTGGTTGAGGTACGCGAACGGGATAGGGACGTTCTTTTGGTACGGGTACTGTTTGCGGTTCTTGTACAGTTTCCGTACTAGTGGTAGGATTTGATTCTTCCAAATCAACTAAAGGTGAGTCGTCCCAAAACAGAGAGAGAGGTGCAGAGTTGTATGGAATTGATGAACTGTATTTAAAGGGAGATGAGCTTAGCGTTAAACCTCCAGGTAAAGAATCTTCTTGTCCAAAAGGTAATAAAGATAAAGATGCTGCATGTGGTAAACCATCAACAAGCCTCCAAGGTGAAGAAAATCTAAATGCCGATGAAGATCCAATATTTCCATCAGCATCCTGCCAAAGTGTTTTTTCTTTTATAATACCACGCTTTACTAATTGCCTTTCTTCCTTCGCAAAAGAAGAAACTGCTAAGAGAACTAAGCAAACCTAAAAAAAAAATATAAAATATGTTTTATTATTTATATTTAAATAATTGTTTATTATTATGAAATTTATTTAACTGGTATCTTAATTAATTAGCGATACTTCGTTAAGGTAAAGATTGTGGGTTCAATTACCGCCATATATAATTATTTTACTAATTACTTATTTACTAGTTAGTTATTGAACTGAAGAAGTTTAAATCATTTATAATATTTAATTTAAATTGTGAATATTTTAATTAACATGTATATTTCTGTAAATTTTACTCGTTTACCAAATATATTAAAAAAAGCAATAATAACAAAAAAATTAACATATATCCATTTTAACTTTTACCTAATTGTTATTAAACAGACAGAATATTAATAAGTAAAAAACTCACCAGAACCTTCATGTTGATCGTTTTGGATGTTATCGAAACTGATACTTTTTTGATAGATTCTTGTTCTTTTTATATCAGAAAAATATTATTTCTATTTCAACATTGATCCAGATGTGGGAATATTAATTTATCTATAAAAATAGCAATAAAGCGTTTCGATTGTTATATAACTTATAAAATATAAGTATAGGAATGTCATCAGGTAATTAATTAGGTAAGAATATTATAATTTTTATTTAAAATGGACCAAAAGTGACAATTTTTTCGGTCGTGGGAATAAAATGATTTCTGTCTATTTACAAAAAAAGATTTTTATTCCAAAAGTTGTCTTTTTAGTTTTGCATAAAGCCACAAAGACAAAAAATAAATAGACTTAAAGTACTTTATTGTATTTTAAAATATGTCCTACCAAAATCAATACACTTTTGCATACGTGATAATCAATTGGTAAAACAGATATCAAAGAAATAATAAAATTATTCTAACGCTTTACAAGCTTTGAAAAACATTTTCAAAGACAATGACCGTTCAACTAAGAAGAAACAACTACTTACTTCCTGGGCTATATGCCCCAACGGATATTGGATTACACTTCAAAGTCTATTAATAGACTTTGAAGTGTAATCCAATATCCATTGGGGTATATAGCCCAGGAAGTAGTTGTCTCTTCTTAGTTGAACGGTCATTGTCTTTGAAAATGTTTTTCAAAGCTTGTAAAGCGTTAGAATAATTTTATTATTTCTTTGATATCTATTGATAACACGCTTTATTAAATACGAGAATGTTACAGTTTTCTGTAATAATACTTTATAATTGGTACCTAAAACAGTTATTCAAGTCTTCAGTTGACACCTGAAAAAGGCATCGATGAGTTCTTCTGGCGACTGGAATCGCTTGAATTCTTGAGCTTTGGGAACATGAAGAAGTCGTTGGGATCTTTTAAACAATTGTTGCCACAGAGCACATTTTGACTCAAAAGTTCTTCTTTGACACACTTCGAGAACAGATGATTTTGTTGGTTTTTCCTTAAAACACTCACACAGCAAAATGGCTTTTATTTTCCGGTTCGGAGGAGTAAAACCAAAAGTCATCGCCAATAACAATACTATTAACGTTTTTGGAGCTTCCTTTGTTAAACTGTTTCAATATTTTTTGACATCAATTGACGCGAACTGCTCTTTGAGCAAATAAAAAATCCAACGTGAAACCATCTTGTAAACACCCAGTTCTGGATGTAGGATCTTTTCAATCGAGGTCTTTGAAATGTCCTAAGATGCCTCTATCTCCCGGTATGTTACATGGCGGTCATCTTTAATTAGTAGACGAACCGCATTAATGTTTTGCTGTGTGACTGCTCTTTTGGGTGCATCTAACCTGGATTCGACCTCTTTGGGAAATAGTTGACCGATGTGTTGCTTCATTTTTAAACAGAGAAACAATTTTAGGAAGACATTGCTATTGGAGTAATCCTCTCCCAAAATTGTAAAACATTATTGCTTAAAAATGTTCTTGGCTAAGATCCATTTTTCGACCGACCTACTAATTTCAAAAATTGACAGTAGCTATTAAACTGGATGTATGTCAACAACAAAAGATTGAGTTTAGATTTGCCCCTGAAGGTTCTATTGGTGGCTCCTTCTTAGCGGCTATGTGCAAAACTAAAAAGATGTCCAGCGTACTTTCACACTAGGATGTACGAATTTTGCCGCCGTAAGCTAATACCCTTAGTTCCACCAAATTATTTTTTTCAATGTTATTATTAATTTTTTTAATTGTTATGTAGCTTAAAAAATAATGGTATTATAGTTGATTAAAATTTGCTTTATAGTCCATAAATCATCGGTCTCTGATTCTTTGACCCTTTACCCTTTTTGATAAACTTATAGCTCATTAAATTTTTCATAAAATATCTTCTCGCTCTTCTTTGAAGCTTTTATACCATTCATACACTCTTGGTTTACTTACAGTATCACTTAATGCCACAGTTAACATTTTGAATGCATTGGCACACTTTATTTCATTTTTAACGCAAAATTTAATGCAGACTCTTTGATCTCTTTTTTTTTGATAGTAGCAAATCGAAGAGTATGTTTTGACTCGTCTAACCTTTCTGTCTGTTAAACACATACTAACAAAGCAGAAATGGCTGATATTGTCAAAAGGACGTGAAATTTCGAGAATCGAATGTACGAAGCCATTGAAATTCAAATTTCTCGTTTCTTTGTGAACAAATCTCCTATATGAATTAACAAATTTAAGTATAAAATAATTAAATTAATGTTTTTTCTAGTTTCTTCAATAAGGGGTAGTTATCACTGTATTTCATCTTTGATGTCTGGTTTTACTTTCATCATTTGTCTCTTTTTGGTTTTGTAGGTCAATCTTTCGATTTACATGGTTATTTTGATTTAAACAATGCTTAGTCTCTAGATGGGGTTATTTTTACCCCCAGGGTGTGAGGTAGATTTGAAATAGTTTACCAATACTACCTTATTGTAAATTTTTAAGAAAGTGGACGTTGATTCACCAAATTCCACAAGAAAATGATAAATAATTATTATTATTTTGTTCAAATGTTAAGAAGTTAGCAAAAATGGCGGAAATTTGGGTATACAGTAGATTTCGAGTTGTGGTTTTCAGCATTGTGTTCAGGAAGGTCCCAAGGAAAAGAGGCATTTTTTCAAATATGGCTATACCAGACTATGAAGACTTTTTCCTGGGACCTTTGTGAAGACAATACAGAAAATCGCATCTTGATATATGCACACAACTTTCCACTATTCGGGCGATTTTGATTTAAATGCCCCGGACTAAATAGTTTTAAATCTACATAATAATTTTATTCTGGTTGTCTGCTTTGGTTAAAACTTAAAGAAAACCTTTTTATTGTAATTTAAGGAAAAAAAGTTCTTTTCTATTAAACGTTTCGCAAATGCAACCATCGGTTTTCAAATTCTTTGAGTCGTATACAAAGTTTGTCAAAAAATTATACAAATTTTGGGTTTTAGTTAAAACTTTGGTATGTAAAGGATGCCTGTTTTTCCTTAATTTTTCGATATGATTCCTACTTTAGTATACTTCAGTTTCTGACTGGCTTATTGATGACAGTTTCAAAGAAAAATAACAAATTTACAGATAATCTCTACTATGTATTTAAATAAAATATCTTCAAGTCCTTATATCTTCCATTTTTATATCAAATAGTAAACAAATGGGTTATTTAAATAGCCAATAAAATTTTTACAGTTAAACTTGTCATAAGCAATATTTTTCTTACCTTAACTTGTTTACGTTCAAATTACTTTTTTATCATTTTTTTAATTATATTTGTTATAATGACTTTGCGATCCATATTTTTTTTTTTTTTTATTATGGTCAAGCACAAGCACTGCAGGAAAATTCCTTTAAGGCGCTCTGAGAGCGGTGCGTGTGCGAAGAAAGCGATTCACGTTGTTCTTGAATCGTTGAAGGTTATATTCCAGTACAATAGTTAAATAAAAAACCAAAAAGTTTTTTTGAAAAATATAATATTTGTATATATATAACATATAAACAAGACTAGTAAACAGATGAGATTTTGATAGAATGTTAAATAAACAACTTAATTATTAAATTGTTTAATCACAGTATCGCCATTTACCAGGACCACCCCTTAGACCAAGTCTTTTTAATGAAAACTGGATATTCCTTTTTAATAACAACTGTACTATGTACTGGTACTGGTACGTGTTTGTGTATAGTTACTGGATACGGAGCTGGTACTGCTACTTTGTAAGGTACTGCGATGGGTACTTCAACTGGTACTCTAACAGGAACCGGAACATGTTTGACTACTGGTACAGGAATATGTCTTTCTACAGTTACTGGGTATGGTTTAGGTACATGAACTGGATAGGGACGATCTACAGGTACAGGAACAGCATGTGGTACAGGATATGGTATTCTTTTTTCAACTGTAACTGGGTATGGTTCTGGTACTGGTATACCAATTTTTTTAGTTACAGTTACATGGTTTTGAATGGATGCACCTAAATCAATACCTCTTGAACTGTAACCAAATCTTGGTGAGTAATAATTTCTAGATGATCCAAATCCGTAATCTAGTCCTACTTCTCCTCCGTATCCTAAATCGAGGTTCCCTGCACCAAAACCGAGAGATTCTCCATAGACACCACGTTTAGTGGTCTTCTTTTCCCCGGCAAAGGTGGCTGATACACTCAGAAATAATAGGAATACCTAAATAGAAAAATTAAATTAAGTTAGATTGTAAATTAATCAAGTTGTAAAACATTAGAATTGTAAAAGTAAAGATTTAGAAATACTGACAAACAAATTTTAATAATTATTACAAAAAGTCACAGCTAACAGAGAGAAAAAGAGCGTTAGTAAAGAAAAGGATATCAAAGTAAGAATAAATGTGGATCAAAAAAGTTACAGCTGCATTTCTACAGGGTGACCCAGAATTAACTACGGAAACTTCGTATACGTATTCCTTCATGACAAATAAGTAGGGTCTTTCCTATAAAAAGAATTTTTTTAGAGACTCCTGTCAGAGTTATAACCCTTTAAAGAGGGGTGGTAAAATACGGTTTGAATTTAATATCTTCTGATTGGTCCAAGATAAAAAATTAAAAATTTGGGTGAACATCATTTTTATAAAGACGCATTTCTCCTGCCACTTTTTACCTGCCCTACCCCATTCTAAGGGTGCAAATCAAGGAACTCCTCTTAATATTTTTTTTTGTAACTTTCTTAGCAATTAATATTTGCAATAACAAAAAATTATTGTTGGAAGTTTTGATTATTTAGAAACTTTTTTGTTCCTTGTCGTTTTTTGCGAAATCGTTTCGGTTTGGAGTAAAAAAATAAAAAGTAGGACCATGTCAATTGAGTATCGTGTATCGCGATCAAGTAGCGCACATGTGCAAAGTAGGTTATAACTCTGGCAGGAGTCTCTAAAAAAAATTTTTTTTATAGGAAAGACCCTACTTATTTGTCATCAAGGAATACGTATACGAAGTTTCCGTTGTTAATTCTGGGACACCTTGTATACAACTTTCTATAACAAACGTAAATAAAACCTTTTACTTTTCACGCAATTAAAAATCTTTATCTTTTATATTCAATTTCATTTCGATTATATTTAAATTTTATTTCATGACTTTTCTTAAAAAATCTATCTACCCTTTTACAAAAAACAATCAATTCGATTTTCTTAAAGGCGATTTACACTCCCAAAGAGCCTCTGAAGAAAATGCGTATCAATAAATTTTTCTTGAAGTTAAGAAATAGAACAAACAAAAAATGTCACTTTTTCAATTTCTCCTTAATATAATTTCTTGTTTGTCTAATTTTTATATTTCAACAATTTTACACGAAATGCTCTTGTAATTATGTTGTTAAAAATATATGGTTCCGGTCCCTTAACTGAGTAAGAATATAAGAAATGGCACAAAAAATGTGTCTTTGAATTTCATGTTTTAATTATGAATCCGAATTTTTCCTTAGGAAGGAACAGAGTAAGTTTTATATTAGGATTTTATTAAAAACAACTTTTACACTGCTTAAAGAGCTTTTAAACAGCTTTAAAAAGCTTTAAAAAAAATAAAAATTGAATTTTTACATCATTAAAAAAATAATTAACCAAAATACAAAAAGGTTCAAATATGTTTCTTTAGAAATTTATATAATTAAAATTGAGCTAATTTTTCAATTTTCGCGATTCACTAAGTTTCCACCACAGGGAAAATAAAAAAATGAGTTTTTACATCATTAAATCAAATAAGAAACCCAAATACAAGATGGCTCAAATATGTTTCTAAATTTTTGTTTAGAAATTTATATTTTTTTTATTTAAAATATTCGCGATCCACTAAATTTCCACTAAAATTTATCACAAGAAATTCTTATCACTTTCAACACTTTTCACTATAAAATAAAAAAAAGAAAACTTACGGTGGTTCTCATAGCGCCAAATAATGAAAAAATCAATTTGTGGACTAATGTACTTTACAAATGCAAGTACAGTATTTATACTGGGCGTATTAAATGTTTTTAAGTGACAAGAGGGGCAGATGCACACCGGTTCTTGATAAAAGTGTACCCGAAGATGGTCTACTTTCTGCATTACGCAACTGTCGGTACAGAAAAAAGCGTCAATGTCGTGGTGAAGGTGTAGGTTACGATATGAAGAAAAATTGTGAAATGTTACTTATTTGATTTACTAACCGCAGATGAAATCTTACGACAGGGTTAATGTTTTTCCATTTCTTTTTTTAACTACAAAATTTAATCATATACGAAATTGATTACTGAAATACACACATACTCAAAATCTAATATTGTTTCAAAGAAATACTAAATAAAAGAATTTATGATAAATCATGTTGATATTTACAATTTTAGTTGAGATTTAATTAGTTTTTTAACAAAGTGTTTTCTTGCAAAGGTGGTTGAAAAATTGTTTTATCATGCCTCGACGTCATTTGGCTCTATGGACAATTAAAACAGGAATAAGCCAAATTGATGTGGCAAACGCTACAGAACTGACTCAGAACGTTATCTTTTGACTCTATAATCGTTATCGTCAAATGGTAAGCGTTCTGGAAAGGCATTTGGGATGATTAAAGGTGGCAACACCTCATATGGACCGATATGTTTAGAGAAGCACGAAGAAATTGCACAGTGATGGCACAGCAGTTAATTAATTATCTCCATGGAGCTCATGATGTGACTTTTTCCAGCCATACCATCTACCAAACATTAAGAGAAGTTAATTTATTTAGCCGAAGACCTTGGAGATGCCAATCCTTAAATCGAGGGAATCACGTTAGGCACAAAAAATGTTATATGGAAGCAAAATCAATGACAAAATGTTCTTTTTATCGATAAATTTCGGTTTAGTTTGTATCCAGATTATCTAAGGATACGCGTATGGAGAGAACCTGGTGCAAGAAATAGAATGCAGCATACAAAATGGTTCACAGTTACAGAGGAGGCACAAGTATGGTATGGGCAGGAATTTCACTTGGCTGTAGAACTGAGCTCGTTTTGCTGGATCATTTTTTATTATCAGAGCGCTACGTTACAAATGATTTTCTCTTGATGCTACTCCACTTTCAGCCAGAGTAACAAGAAAATTTTGAAAGTGCGGAATATTCCAGTTTTGCATTGCCAGCTCAATGGCCCGATCTTAATCTTATTAAGCGTTCTTGGGATATGCTTCAACGAAGAGTTTTTTAAGAACAGAATCAATTTTAAAATCGCAATCAACTGTTTTAAGGTCTTTAACAGTGCTGAATTACGATTCCCCGATAAGATCTAGATAACTTGCTCCTGAGTGTAAAAAGACGCTGCAGAGTTATCATAAATGCACGAAGAGGCATTAAAACATTTTTTTTTGTTCCATTATCAATTTTTTTATAAAAAATGATTAAAACTGAATAAATGTAATTTTATATAACTTTACCTATAAGTGCCTATAAATATATTAGTCCAGTAAACCTGGGTACCAACCTCACCATTAGATTATTGACAAACTTTTTTTTTTTTAATTTGTAGATATTCATGTGTAGATTACAGTACGAAAAAATGTCCTCCAGAAAATGACTGGAAGGGGCCGGAAAATGGCTCAGACTCCCGAAAAATCGGTTTTTGGCCGATATCTCCCGAGATATGGCAGCTAGAGATGTGGCGCTTGTCTTGAAATGAAGACAAGCTCATTACCTACAAAAATGGCACCGATGATTTTTTTGAAAAATTTAACCGTTTCCGAGATAACCTGCCTCAAGCGTTGACTGGTTTTTTTGCTGCGCGCCGCGCCTCCAGAAGTCACGCTACGTGAATGTAGGCACTAACGAGCGGACGAATTAGCCCATAACTTTGTTAAAAATGAACATTTCTTGATGATTCAAAGTTCATATGAAAGCAGAGACTTGTATTAATAATACTCTCTAATTATAATTTATTTTTTACTTTTTTGGAACATTGGAAAATCTGGCCAAACTTTCTTTTTTCTCGATATCAGCACCTCGTTACAAATTCACTCATAATTTTTTTATAAAGAGTACTTTTACCGAATCCTCTTAGATAACGGGCCTTCGATAGGTGGTGAATGTATCCTGAATTAATCAATAAACAATTTTCGTGTATTTTTATAAACAATGAATCTTTTTCGGGGCGTTTTTTTGGGATTTCCGGAGTTTCCCGAGAATCTCGGTTCTATCGAGGATTCCTAAGAAATTAATGGTCAAACCACTGCCCAATGCACATGATTGGAAAGCTGAAAATGTCCCCTTCCCAATGGCGCTTCTCAATCTTTCCCATGATTTTCATTTTTCCGGAAAATTGGGAAAATTCTCTGCCCCACGAAAAATGACGACCCCACGACTTTTTTTCCATTAACCATTGTTTTCTTCTCGGGGTTGAATTTTTGAGGGTAAAGGGTTATACCAAACGAAAGCTAACACTCTCAGCTTTCCAACAATATATATATTGAGCATTTTCTTTCGGGTATCCGGAAAAAAAACCGCCTCCAAACTTCTCGAATTTTCATCTACTTTTCTTTACCGAGCGCGGCCACGCGGCGTCCATCTATAGTATCGTACAGATCTGTTGAAAATGATTTCTTGTCAGTGTAAGTTGGACTGTAGCAAGAATTGTTCATGTATTAAAGCTGGACTCAAGTGCTCTATTCTTTGTGGTTCATGTCATACCGGCCCGTGTTGTAATTACAATGATGTGGAAAATGAAGATACAACAATAATTGAAGGCGAAAGTTTAGAAGTAGAGCCGGGTGCAGGCGAAGATGAGGCCGCAGAAATTGAGCCGGAGGTAGAACATCAAGGAACAGGAGCTGTAATAGAACAAGAGGGGTGAAGCGTGACAGATTGGTGATTGAAAATAGTTGTTCTGCTTCCCATATATGTACAGTTGCTTATTTATTTTTAAATAAAAAATTTTATTTTTCAAAAATTATGACTATAATTTATTGCAAAAAATTGCAAAAATTTGGCAAACCCTTGCACTCTGTTTGCGAGAGCAATAGCCAGAAATTATTACAGCCCCTTCAACACAGATGAGCCCGGTCAAGACCGAAACTCCCAATCATGGATATATCGGCACATTCTGGGGGCAATTTTTGCAAATTATAAATCTGTTCTTTAGCCTCGTTTGTGGGGATCCAAGGAGAGCAACTCGAGGGGCTCATTCAGCGGGAATTAATCACGTACCGCCTCTTATAGTTGTTGGAAGATCCATAATCCCCGCTGGACACGCTCATGACCGTAAAAATTTCGCGAACGAGAAAAAGGGAGGTGGCGCCCTCTACAATTGATCTACAGTTAGAAAAAGGGAGATCGGTGTAATATCAGTCACCTGGTGGCAGAATTCGACAAAAAAAGCCACATTTTCTGCCTCCGAAAATTTGAGAATTTTTGCAACCCTTTTTTTGCAATAAATATTAGTGCAGCGAAAAAAATGTTAAGTACCATTTTTGTAGGTAGTGAACTGATCCTCACTTCAAGATAAACCCCACGTCTCTAGCTGCCATATTTCGGGAGATATCGGCCAAAAACTGATTTTTCGGGATCCTGAGCCATTTTCCGGCCCCTTCCGGTCATTTCCCGGAGGACATTTTCTCAGAGGTTAATCTACCCATCAATACCTACACATTAAAAAAAAAAAGTTTGTCAATAATCTAATGGTGAGGTTTCGGATTTTTCTGGTCTTTATTTACTGGACTATATGTATCTGTACGTTTTTCTGTCTGACTTCCACAATATTTTTGAGACAAAAAAAAAATAATGTTATTAGAAAATTACAGTTTTTTATGATATCTAAAAATTTTTTGTAATGTTATTTAATTAATGTTAATCAAAACCAGGTTATATCCAACAACATACAAATTAAAAATAAAATAAAACAAAAATGTGTTTAGGTTTATCATGCATATCACATATGTCAATAGAAAGTTTTTTGGCATTGTAAAAAAAGTTACTGAAATATAAAGAGACGTTTTACTTAAAAAAGTGGGAGAAAGTTTATGTAAATAAAATTTTTAATACCCATTTTCTATTAGCTAACAAAATTTATCGTAATCCGGATCGCTATTTAAAGTTTTTCCACGTTGTTGCGTTAGCCAAGAATGCAAATATCGTAAACATTCCTAGTTTGTTGTGAAAATGTACAATAATATGAGAATCGAAGACAAATTATAATATAAATTGCTTGTTAATGTAATTAGATAATCTATAAATTTTAATTTTATTTAAATGTGTCAAACAGTTTACTAACCAGTTGAAAACAGATTTTTATATTCATTTATATTCATAATGAATAAACAAAGAATATTTAGATAGTAAAAAGTATAAAAAATAATCTATATATAATAATAATAATACAGTCGAGTCTCGTTATAAGCCCACTCGTTATGAGTCCGTCGACTAGGACTTTCACAGAAGACCTTCCCCCACCATAAGGTGAAAAAAAAATTATTTACGTCTCTCGATATGAGACCGCATCGTTATTAGAATAAATTTAGCGTTAATTTATCATATAAATGCTATTTATTTTTTAATTTAGGTACACGCTTAAAAAGTTGGGGAAATTCAACTGACGACCGTTGCCTGTGCTCATAACGAGACTCGACTGTAATCAGTATGGCCACCACTTTGCTCAATGAGTTCACCAACACCTTTAGGCAGACCGCGAATTAGGTGGTCAATATAAACTTGATTCATGTTGTCCCATTCCTCTTGGGCAGCTATAACCAGTTCCTGAAGGGTTACAGGAGGCTTTTCTCTTTCTTTTATTGATCTAGCAATATGGTCCAACATATTATGTTCAATCGGAATGTCTGGCTAGTTCGTAGTCCAGTCCAATCGTTCGATATTTCCTTCTCGAAGCATATTTTGTACCCTTCGAGAACGATGAAGCGTGCCAGTTTTTTTTTTGGCCTTGGAAAGTAATCCCATTTAGCCACGATTATTTTTATATCAATTAATTATTTTTTAAATTGTTTTAATTTATATTCTAATCAGCAGCATTCTCTCTCTCTCTCTGTCATACAATGCAACAAAGAAAAGATAAGATGAGGTACAGCGGGATAAACAGGGGTACAAAACTTCACGCTAAGGTGCCCTTCGTAGCGACTTAAAGTACACAAACAAGACAGGCAACGGAAAGTAAGGTAATTACACATGCGGAAAGACAATAGGTTTACAAGACTTTCACATTTCAAACGTACATTCAGATTTTTCTTTTACAACATTTTAAAAACTCCCACAAAATATTACGAATTTTTAAATTTCTACGTGCCAGGTAGAGCAATGAAATATAATTCTGAGGCAAGGTTGTATGTTCATTTAGTAAAGAATTAATCAAATAATTCGTAGCCACCCTATTGTGAGCACAACTAAACATGCAGTGATTTAAATCATCATAATCTCCATTACAATCACAAAATGCAGTATCACTTAATCTGACTTTAGATAAATAAGAGCGAACTGTTGCATGACCTACAAGGCATCTAAAATACATGAGATTAATTGACCTATTTTGGTGCCATCTCTCATCTAATGAAGAAACAGGTAGGATTGGATGAATCTTGCAATATGAATTGTTGCTCCTGTTACAAAAGCGCAACCATTCTATTTCCCAATTTTGTTTTAAGACTTCCTTCCTTTCTGCAACAGTATCTCTCCATGGTAACCAATTAAATTCTGCACCAGATGAGATGGCTTCTTTAGCCAATTGGTCAACTTTTTCATTTCCAGGAATGTTGGAATGTCCTTTAACCCACATAAAGTAGATCGAGATCTTTTTTTCTTTCAATTGTAATAGCTCCTCAAGAATTTTGACAATAAGGCTATTTGTATGGATATGTTTTGTGGCATTTCTTAGAGAGAGTAGTGCAGATTGAGTGTCTGACATAATGACAAACTCATTAAATTTTAAAGTGTTCTTGTTAATAAAAACTAAAGCCTGATGGATGGCTAGTAATTCTGCAGTGAAAATTGAACAATTGGAGTGTAATTTAAACTTAAGAGATTGATTATACCGAGTTACATTTACTTGTAATAAAAAGTAACTATGTTTTATATAACATGCATTTCTATGTTTCTTAGAGGTGAAATGTCCATAATTTTTCTCTCTATTAAAAATAATTGCTACATTTTTACGTATGAATAAATTTTATTTTGGACAATGCATAGCATTTTTATAGTAATAAAATTAACACACAAAACATTTATTGTCATTGCGATTAAAACAAAGTTATTGCATAACAATGTGTCTTTATTCTCTCTTTTTTTTACAGAAATCCAAAATGACCACAAACTTATATATAATACAGAGAAACTAATTAATAATACATACCTTCTGATAATTTTATTAAAAAAAAAAGAAATAGTATATTACGCTACAAGTGACGAAAGTTAAATTTTCGGCCCTGCACGTTATGATGCCCGAGGCGAAGCAGCCGAGGGCATCATGACGCGCAGGACCGAGATTTCAACTTTTGGCCCGTGTAGTGTATACTATTTTTCTTCATACCTCGGTCGAAAGTACTTGCAGAACGAGCGAAGCGAGTGCAGCTGGTCGTGGGACAGGCATACTTTAATATTCAATTAACAGATGACAAATAAACAACATTGATGATTATTTTTAAGGTTATAGATAGAAATAGAAATGACACGAGAATAAACAGTCCCTAGTTACAAGTGTAACTACGCATGAGGAATTTTTCCTCCCGCCGTAAACAGGCAGTAAATGTTAAAGACGACAAAACATCATGACGCTCAGGGCCGAAAATTCAACTTTCGTCCCGCCGTAAACAGGGAGTAAATGTTAAACTTTCTTCCCTGCAATTAGGGACGAAAGAACGTACTTTCGACCGAGGTATGAAGAAAAACAATTTAATTCTAATTGTCCAGATTGGGTTAAAACAGGATTGTTGTCATATTTTATTAACAATGTTACAAAACAATAAGCATATTTGTCTGATTTTGTAAAAATTGGCAATGGCAATAGAGTTGAATTGGATGCATGTTAAAAATTTTTAACAGGTCCATAAATAGCTTTAAAATAGGTCTACAAAAAGCTTTAAAACTGGTTTAAACAGGTCTATAAACAGCTTTAAGACAGGTCTATAAACAGCTTTAAGAGAAGTCTATAAACAGCTTTAAGACAGGTCTATAAAAAAATTTTAACTAGTACCTCATCTTACCAGCAACATGTTGTACCCCCTTAGGGCACAGCTATTATTAGACCATTTTCCACAATTTATACTTACATGCTATCCATTCTTTGATAGAAATGGATCGAATATAACTCCATACAATAGATGCATGGCGTATCATTCTCTTTTTACTCTTATTGTCAGATTATGTGACTCTTGGTTGTTTTGCTCTTATTTTGTGATTGTTTTGTTTGAGGTTTTTCACCAGTTACTCATGATGTTTTTTTTTTAGTAATTGGAAGTGGTAATTGTTGTTTTGGAGAAGCGAAGACAAAGTTACAGATGGTTTAGGGAAAATTGAGATGTGTATAGTTCCTGTCTAGTAGATTTTTACGGCTGAATGTAGGTACTGAGTGTCGTGACTGGTCGGATTAATTTTGTTTTGATAGTGGTTTTTTGAATGCTTTTCAATTTGATTTGGTGACATCCTCATCAAAATGGCACGACAGGGTAGTCATTAGCCCATCTTGCTCGTGCTATTTTCTAATAATAACAAAAAATAAAAAAAAAACTGTTGGCTATCTTAGTAAGCTTTACTGTTTACCTTATTCTATGTTTGTTTAATTATCAATCAAACCACACTTTACCTGCTACCCCATCTTGCCACCCACTCCCCTATAGATTATATACCAATATTTCACAGTATTTAATTTTTAAATTAATAGATTTGCTTTGATTTGAAATCTTAGACTAGATAATATTATATGTTATATGAATGAAACAATAAAATACTCTAATAAATTAAAAATATATATATATATATATGACGTGACCGCTATGATAACTGATTGGTTAAAGATAAATATTTCATACAAAAAACTGGTCCATCCGCATTAAACTGTTGCAGTAAATATTTTACATAAGAATTTAAACTCCAAATTACTAATATAATCATTTTAAATGATTATTAATTTTATGGCGCGTGGATGCTTTTTTTATAACTGATATATGATAATATGTGTGAATTATGTATACGAATACATTTATTGCTTTTTAAGAAATTTTAATTAGGTATTGCAAATCTGCACTAAAATGTGCTTTTGCTCTTTAAAGAGGATTTATTATACTAGGTCTTAGGCCCCGCTTAAGGATTTTAGTGCCCTGGGTTAACTCAGCACTCTGTCTCTCCCATAAGTACAAATTTCTCGATTTTTATTTTGAAAAAAAGGCACCATGAGCTACAGATTATATACTGAACTGATTGAAATAAAACTGTTATTGTTGGAATGTGTATTAATTAAACATTAAAGTACTTAAATATAAGGCAATAGTTATTTCAGATATGGAACTTTGCAAAGCCTTTTTTCTAGATTTTGCTTTTGCAGGACATTAATGTGTTAAGTAAAATGTAATAAGGATTAACCTCCATGCATTTTTCACTCTTTTCAATACCGAAAATTCCCTTTCCTCTGTACAGATACTAAAAGAGTTAAAATCTTAAAACAGTCTGCCATAACTTCGTAGGCAACTTTCTTTCTTGAAAGGTTTGAAATTAATGAATCAATGATTTTTAAATATACACCAGTTTTAAAAGCTATTCTACTATCAAATATTTCATAGGTGCCACAAATTTCATCATAAAAAAACTTCATACAAGTGCGTAAGAGAGAGTATTTTTACATAAAGCAGCTGCAAATTTTTCATAATCTTCTAATTCATCTATTTTTTACGTAAAAGTCCTTCAAAGTTTTTGAAAATTTATGTGGCTGCTACGAGGTTAAGGGATTTCGTTTGAAGATTCTTATTACTCTTATCAATCATCCCCAAAATATGATTCCTACATACAAACAGAAAAGTGGTTTTTAATTATATTTTCAAGTCCTTGGACCTTTACTCGAGATATATTTTTTACACTAATATCGTCAGATAACTAGTTTAGAGCTTTTTTGATCTGCTCTAGTCGGCCATTTGGTATTAGACAGAGACATTAAAAGAGGCATTTGTTTTTGGTCCACCAAGGGCACAAAGTGTTGTTATAAAATATCCCATTTGTAACTGAATGAGAAGAAAAATATAGCTCTTGTACAAAACTACAAAAGTTAACTGCTTGAGTAGAACATTCTGCAGCAGCAGAACCTACAATGTGCAGCACATGGAACATAATCTGCTGTACGACTCTGTTTTATAAATCTGGCTTGCAAACTATTCTAAGCTCCGTATATGTTAGAAGCATTATCGTAGCTTTGTCCCCGACAGCACTTGATATCCAATCCTTATTCAAATAAGCAGTTTATAAAAGCTTCTTCTAAAGAACTAGATATGTGTGATATGCTAGGCAAAAGCTTTAATACTGATTCTTTGGGTTCCGCTTTAGTCAACGAGAACCATGAGGTGCCGAATCCACAATAAGAGAAAAGTACATAGATGGTAATGGTATTTAACACAGATTTTCCCATTATTATTCATCAACTAACTATACGCCTCTCAGGCACCTCTAGTGGCGCCACCAAGCGGACTGCCGCGACATGCGGTTGGGTCAATCGGCTGTCATAAGTGTTATATGCTATGTAATTCCAGCGGAGTGTGTACTTTTTTAAATTTAAAATTTTAATCGATTATCGTGAAATATCCGCGAAAAAACTTAGTGGTCACACTTGTTGTGTTGTTGGGTGCAATTTCCGGGGTTATACTATCCCAGGAATAAGTTATTATAGATTTCCCTCGAAATCGTGGGAAGTAGCTCGTCGCAAGGATTGGATTGTCGCAGTCCGTCGAGTCGAGTATGTATTAATAATGTTTATCAAATAAAATGTTATGGAGTGACAAAGTTTTTTTATTTCTTGATCGTGATGTTCATTTTTACAATCGAGAATTAGCGGTTTTGCAACAAAAGTTTTTAAATAACGCTTATTACAGAAGAGTGATTTTGCATGATAAACAATAGGCAATACACAGCACCTGACTCAAGCTAACGCGGCCTTGCGCCACGAGGTAGCGCTGGCGTCGCAAAGTCGAGATGCCTGAGAAGCGTATGTGTCGGATATAAAAAAATATTAACTTAGCACAATTATGCGCCCCCAAAAAAGTTGTGCCTTGGGCTATAGAACAATCAGCCCATTTATAGATTGGGGACTGCGAGGTCTACTCGAAAACTATTCGACTTAAGGTTCATATCTCCACCCTGGAGGGAACACCCTTCAAAGCAGAATTTTCTAAATTTGATTGAATAATACGCTCCTTGGGGTATCCACTTGCTGAGAATTGTCACCAAGAGTTTATTCTTATTCAACGAAACGTCATTGATTAATAAAATTTATAATTATACGTTTTCTTATGGACATGATATAATTTTAAAACAATAACTGTAAAAGAAAGTTTATTTTATATACATAAACATTTTTTTATCTAATGATAACAAACCTATTTCTCACTCATGTTTGTAATACTTACATATATTTTCTTACAATAAGTATAAAATTAACATAGACTTAATGTAATGTTTGTCCCATAATGGAGAACATAATGAAATAAAACAAAAATTTGTTAGAACAGAAACAACAAAGCAAACATGTCAAGCCTTTTCTATTATTTTGCAAATAAATAGGTGTGAATAAATAACTCGACAAAATAATTTCAAAAAATCTAGATTAAGCTTATACCTAACTTAATTAAATACTATTTTTTTAAATAAGATGCGTTAAACAAAGCTGGAACTGTTTTTGGATAAATTTGAAGTAAATCACTTTCTACAGTCTGTGTTTGAGCTAAAGTTTGGGGTAGACTTGTGTAACTCTGAGGTATAGTTTGATAGCTCTGCGTTACAGTAGGATAGCTCTGAATCGGTGGTGGTGGTGGAGGTATTCTTTGTGGTATTTGTAAAGTAGTAGGAACTGCATAAGCATTTGTAGTTTTCAGAGGTCTGGGTGGTAGTGGTTCACCAAAACCAGCTCTATCTGGAGCCAAAAATTCATATCCGTTTTGATCTATGGGTACGTTTTGTCCTAAAAATAATAAAAATGATTTTTAAATACCTAAAATTCTGTAATTTATGTAAGTAAGCAGTGCAGTTTGAATGCACTAGTAAACACGATGAAAATGGTTGTAAACAATAACATTAGAACAGAATTCCTAGAACTAGTGTAATGTAACCTCGTCAACATGCGTATCAAGTGGGAAAATCCAGGGAGATCACCTTGATCCAATTGACTGATTAAATCCAAGACACTCTAAACAAGAAAGAAACTGTGGTATATGCCTTTCTAGTTATAGAACTCTCTTATTTTTTCCAGGACAGGCAGAAATAGAAGGAAACAAAACAGCAGACAAGCTGGCAGAAAAAGGAGTTAAAACCATCTCGTGGAATCAGCAGTAGCACAGTCTTAGAAAAACTAAGGTAATAAGTGGGTAGACAAAAGGCCAAGTACTGAAATGATCTAGAAGGACTAAGACAACCAAAGACGCTCCTGGGAAACTATAACCATAAGAGTTCTTTTTGCTGTCTACACATCAGTAAAAACAACCTCCGTATTATGACGGAAATATTTACCGTGTTCTGCCGTGTTTATAATTATACAGGGTTTGTCCGGAAAGTAATAGGACTGAGTCAATTTAAAAAAAATTATTGAGCCAATTGTTACAATTGTTTAAAAACATTGAAAATAGGCTCCTTCTGCGTCGATGCAGCGCTGCCAGCGCGATTTCCAAGCATTGAAGGCGTCACGGTAGGCCTTCTCCGGAATAGCCGTGAGAGCCGCGGTGCATGCTGCTTGTATCCCCTCTGCCGTCTCAAAATGCTTGCCTTTCATCGGCCTTTTCAGGCGAGGAAACAAAAAAAAGTCTGGGGTGGCCACATCTGGGCTGTAGAGCGGCTGCGGAACCGGTGGGATGCCAGCCTTGGTCAGGTAGCTGTTCACAAGAAAGGCGGTGTGAGCGGGGCGTTGCGCTTGTTCAAATGCACCGTCACAATGTCATGAACCACAGATTTTGGTAAATTTAACATCTGGGCAATTAAACGAATACTTAGTCGACGGTCTGAGTTCAAAACTTTGCGCACATGAGTCACATTGTCGGTGTTTGTCGAAGTCGAAGGTCTTCCAGCACGGTCTTCATCGGCGACCTCTTCCCGGTCCTCCAAAAAGGCCTGGTGCCACCGAAACACACCACTTCTTGCTAAAGCAACATCTGGGTAAGCCTGCTTGATCATATCAAACGTCTCTGTCGCAGATTTACCCAGTTACACACAGAATTTAATCGCGTACCTCTGCTCTAACGAACGCTGCATTTTCGGCTTGCACCACTCACAGAAACACGTCGCGCGAAAATGCCTGTCCTGACTCTCCAGGTGCTCGAAGACAACCGACCAGCCGCTCGTTCGTTAGCTAGGAACGCCCTCTACCGAATCCAGTCGGCGCGTACACGCTCCAAAGTACAGTCGCGGCGGAAGAAAATCAGTCCTATTACTTTCCGGACAAACCCTGTATGTATTCTTATGGACATGATATGTATTCTTATGGACATGATATGTATTCTTATGGACATGATATAATTTTAAAACAATAACTGCAAAAGAAAGTTTATTTTATATACATAAATATTTTTGTTATCTAATGATAACAAACCCATTTCTCACTCATGTTTGTAATACATATATTTTCTTACAATAAGAATAAAATTTAAAAAAAAAACTTAATGTTTGTCCCATAATGGAGCACATATTAAAATAAAACAAAACTTTAATTTGTTAGAACAGAAACAACAAAGCAAACATGACAAGCCTTTTCTATTATTTTGCAAATAAATAGGTGTGAATAAATAACTCGACAAAATAATTTCAAAAAATCTAGATTAAGCTTATACCTAACTTAATTAAATACTATTTTTTTAAATAAGATGCGTTAAACAAAGCTGGAACTGTTTTTGGATAAATTTGAAGTAAATCACTTTCTACAGTCTGTGTTTGAGCTAAAGTTTGGGGTAGACTTGTGTAACTCTGAGGTATAGTTTGATAGCTCTGCGTTAGAGTAGGATAGCTCTGAATCGGTGGTGGTGGAGGTATTCTTTGTGGTATTTGTAAAGTAGTAGGAACTGCATAAGCATTTGTAGTTTTCAGAGGTCTGGGTGGTAGTGGTTCACCAAAACCAGCTCTATCTGGAGCTAAAAATTCATATCCGTTTTGATCTATGGGTACGTTTTGTCCTAAAAATAATAAAAATGATTTTTAAATACCTAAAATTCTGTAATTTATGTAAGTAAGCAGTGCAGTTTGAATGCACTAGTAAACACGATGAAAATGGTTGTAAACAATAACATTAGAACAGAATTCCTAGAACTAGTGTAATGTACCCTCGTCAACATGCGTATCAAGTGGGAAAATCCAGGGAGACCACCTTGATCCAATTGACTGATTAAATTCAAGACACTCTAAACAAGAAAGAAACCGTGGTATATGCCTTTCTAGTTATAGAACTCTCTTATTGTTTCCAGGACAGGCAGAAATAGAAGGAAACAAAACAGCAGACAAGCTGGCAGAAAAAGGAGTTAAAACCATCTCGTGGAATCAGCAGTAGCACAGTCTTAGAAAAACTAAGGTAATAAGTTGGTAGAGAAAAAGCCAAGTACTGAAAAGATCTAGAAGGACTAAGACAACCAAAGACGCTCCTGGGTAACTATAACCACAAGAGTTCTTTCTGCTGTCTACACCTCAGTAAAAACAACCTCCGTATTATGACGGAAATATTTACCGTGTTCTGCCTTGTTTATAATTATACGTATTCTTATGGACATATGTATTCTTATGGACATGATATGTATTCTTTTGGACATGATATGTATTCTTATGGACTTGATATGTATTCTTATGGACATGATATGTATTCTTATGGACATGATATAATTTTAAAACAATAACTGCAAAAGAAAGTTTATTTTATATACATAAACATTTTTTTAATCCTATTAATTTTGTTATCCAATGATAACAAACCTATTTCTCACTCATGTTTGTAATACATATATTTTTTTACAATAAGAATAAAATTTAAAAAAAAAAACTTAATGTAATGTTTGTCCCATAATGGAGCACATAATAAAATAAAACAAAACTTTAATTTGTTTAAACAGAAACAACAAAGCAAACATGTCAAGCTTTTTCTATTATTTTGCAAATAAATAGGTGTGAATAAATAATTCGACAAAATAATTTCAAAAAATCTAGATTAAGCTCATAACTTAATTAAATACTATTTTTTTAAATAAGATGAGTTGAACAAAGCTGGAACTTTTTTTGGATAAACTTCCAGTAAATAACTTTCTGCAGTCTGTGTTTGAGTTAAAGTTTGGGGTTGACTTGTGTAACTCTGAGGTATATTTTGGTAGTTCTGAGTTAGAGTAGTATAGCTCTGAATCGGTGGTGGTGAAGGTATTCCTTGTGGTATTTGTAAAGTAGTAGGAACTGCATAAGAATTTGTAGTTTTAAGAGGTCCGGGTGGTAGTGGATCACCAAATCCAACTCTATCTGGAGTCAAAAATTCATATCCGTTTTGATCTATGGGTACATTTTGTCCTAAAAATATTAAAAATAATTTTTAAATACCTAAAATACTGTAATTTATATAAGTAAGCAGTGTAGTGCTATAAGTCCCAGATTAATTTGGCAACTTAGTAAATATAGATACAAAGTTTACATTCTTTTAAATAAACATGAGTTATTTTGGAAATTTACATACGAGAGGATGCTCTAAACAAGATAGAAACCGTGGTATATGTTTTTCTAGATATGGTTTCCAGGACAAACAGCAATAGAAGGAAACGAAACAGAAAACAAGCTGGCAGAAAAATGAGCTGAAACCATCCCGTAAAATCAGCAATAGCACAGTCTTAAAAAAACTAAGGTAAAAAGTGAGTAGAGAAAAAGCAAAGTACTGGAACGATTTAGAAAGACGAAGACAACCAAAAACGCTCCTAGGAAACTATAACCACAAGAGTTGCTCTGTTGTCTAAACTTCAGTAAAAACAACCTCGGTATTATGACGGAAATATTTACTGTGTTCTGCCGATTAAGAGGACACATAAAGAAACTAGGATTGGTAGATGAAACAAAGTGCAGATTCTGTGAGGAAGAGAACGAAACCTCAATACCCATACCCTCAGAATGCATTGCAATACATAATTCTAGATTAAGACACCTAGAATCATACGAAATAGAAAAAAAATATCTACCCTAATTTGAAGCCCAACAGTATTCCCAGCTGAAGAAATATCAAAATAATAGCAAGAAAAGAAGGGATAGATCTTATAGGTGGCAGGTGTATCTGTCACCCCTAATTACGCTAATAAGCACTTACATACAAGGTTGTTTTAAAGTTACAAATAAAAGTTTTGTTTAATATTATTTCTTTTTAAAACAATCCAATCTTTGTTTTGTTATCCCGTTAATATAAAAGGAGGCAGAAAATTGTCTTATTCCGAATGTTAACACGAAAGTATTGCAATATTAAGTTTTCATAATAAGACATTTTTTATTGTGAACTTGTCAATTTATTTGTAAACAGATAAATTATCCTGTCCAAATATGGATTGATATGCTATTTAATAGGAATTCATATTAGATAGATTAACAACTAGATTTAGCTTGTAAGCTTAACTAAGCAGCCATTTTAATTATACTGACACAGTATTTGATATATTTATTATGTTATATAACCATATTCAGAGAATATAGAAAGAATTTGTATAGCTATGTTTATATGTATGTTCAATTTAGACACGTATATAAAAAATACCATAAAAGGTACATTTTAGGTTTGTTCCAACAGACCAAAGAACTATTCTAGAACCGTCAAGAAACTGCGCAGTAGACGAAATCTTAATGCCTTTGATGTACTAAGCGGATACTCTTAAATTCTGCATAAGTCAGTTACTATGTGAATGTACTATACCTGGTGGGTAAGAGTAACTATAAAGTGGAGTTTGTTGAGGTGCTTCGGGTGAGTTAACAGCAGCTGGTAATAGGTTTGGAGCCGCTTGAATAGGTGGTAGTGTTGAAGCTTTTATTGAAGGCCTAGGATTCCTTCTGATTTCTGAATATCCAATTCCTCCCGATCCCAAGGCATATGCACCTAAAAATTTTAGTTATTGAAGTAAAACTTCTTTAGCGACACTAGGAGTAAAAAAGTTATTCTAACGGACGTGACGTCATTCTAATAACAGAAACCGGAAACAAAACCTAATACTGACACGATTTTGCATGGGCGCCGGCAGCAGGGTGCAAGAGGGTGCGCTTGCACCCCCCTGCTATGAAAGAAAATACCTGAATTTACCAGAAAATTATATATTTTTTTAATTTTTTTATTAAATTATTGTTTGAATAAAAACTAAAGGCGTCGCGGTTGTTGTCCAAATCATTCTACATTTTATATATATTAGATCATAATAGTGTGTAGATGCAGATGCACCTCCCTGAAAATAATCCTGGCTGCGCTCATGCGATTCTGCCTACTATATTAAATGAAATTAAATCTGTCATTGTATGAATTGACAGCTTGTTATCTTGTCAACCAAAATACATTGCGTAAATAATTTAAATTTGTGTATAAAGTGTTTGTATTAAATATGAATAAACAAAGTGGATTTATTAATGAAGAAAGTGATGAAAAAATATTGAATGAAAACAGTGAGTACCTACTCTGTATGCATACATTTTATTTTTGGTGTGTAATTACACTATTTATTCCTAATTATTTATACCTATTATTTATACCTAGCTATTTTCGTTTTATAGGTTTAAAGAGCTAAGAGCTAAAAAGAAAAAGAAATTGTGAACGTCAAAAGGCATATTATAAGCGCCAGAAAGATTTAAAGAAAAATTAAAAAAGACGAGACAGCGACATTTATTATGATTTGATTAAGTAAGTTTATATACATACATACATATTACGATAGTAAAGAAGCATGTTGCACGTTTTTGTTCATTAAATAATAATATTCGACATGTTTTAACACTTGCTTATACTTATTTTAGGTTTGGTTAGGTAGCCATAAAGGCCATAAAACCACTAGTCAGGATGGCTGATCTTTTACCAGCAATAACAGATCCTTCGTAGGACTGAAGAAAACAAACTCAACTCAGGATTTTAAATTTTATGGAATATGCTATAAAATGCTACAAAATGAAATGGTTATCTAACTATCGAAGGCTCTTGTGTTGTGTTGTATTACAATAAGGTAGATACAGCTACAAAATCACACATTCTAAACGTAATATGTGTATATTTTTAATAGTGTTTACCTATTATTAAAGCAAAACTTCTTTAGGCGCGACTAGGGGTAACTCTAACGTTAGATTCTAACGGAAGATTCTGATGGAAGTAACGGTGTGATTTCAGCTATGGGAGGAGCTTAAATTTTCAAAATTTTCAAACGGTTTCAAATACATTAATGTTATTTAGAGATTAAATTTTATGTTTCACATTTTAGTTTTCATAAACCTATTATATTTATATTAGAAATAGGAATTTGAAAATTATCATTATTTTTTATACAGGGTGTCCCAGAATTAACTACGGAAACTTCGTATACGTATTCCTTGATGACAAATAAGTAGGGTCTTTTCTATAAAAAAAATTTTTTTAGAGACTCCTGTCAGAGTTATAACCCTTTAACTCTTTAAATGGTAAAATGTGCGCTACTTGATCGCGATACACAATACTCAATTGACATGGTCCTACATTTTATTTTTTTACTCCAAACCGAAACGATTTCGCAAAAAACGACAAGGAACAAAAAAGTTTCTAAATAATCAAAACTTCCTAAAATAATTTTTTGTTATTGCAAATATTAATTGCTAAGAAAGTTACAAAAAAAATATTAAGAGGGGTTCCTTGATTTGCACCCTTAGAATGGGGTAGGGCAGGTGAAAAGTGGCAGGAGAAATGTGTCTTTATAAAAATGATGTTCACCCAAATTTTTAATTTTTTATTTTGGACCAATCAGAAGATATTAAATTAAAACAGTATTTTACCACCCCTCTTTAAAGGGTTATAACTCTGACAGGAGTCTCTAAAAAAATTTTTTTTATAGGAAAGACCCTACTTATTTTTCATCAAGGAATACGTATACGAAGTTTCCGTAGTTAATTCTGGGACACCCTGTATAAAAAATAATGATAATTTTCAAATTCCTATTTCTAATATAAATATAACATCTCATTTTTTGTAAGGTATATAGGCAATAAATATGATTGAATTGTAATTAAATATTTATTTTCCGATACGTACGTCAACAAGTTTTACTTCAATCGCGCGTAAAGGTTACACGCACACTCTTTTTTTTTAATTTGAGTAGTTGATTGTCCTTAAAGATTACATAAATATCTTGTTTACAATTTTGAGTTAATACGAAACATACTTAAACATAATAAAAACACATCAACAAAAATCGAATATTCTACAATGTTTTGAAAGTCGTCTTAACCCATTAAAGCCCGTTGGCAACTATATGTGCCACGGAGATTATTAAATCTGGCAACAATGTGATAAGAGAATTCGTCAGTCTAATTATGGGTGGGGATAGCTGTAACATTAGTCTACCCAACGTCGTAACGTCGACCAGAGTTAGTTGAATCTGCAAATAAACTGAATTGTGTTGATATATTTGTGCTTTGTTGTGACTGAAACGTGCTTAGTGATATGGCTACTGATGAATCATTGTAAGTAAAGCATGTTTATGTTTATTATTTACGGTTTATTTGATATGTGTTACTTAGTATAAAGTGTAAGCTTCACAAGTTTGTAAATACTTCACCCTTTTATTTTTTGATATTATGTATAGAGTTGTCCAAATATTGATGGCAACTAAAGTTGCCACTGGGAATATGTATGAATATACTAAATCAGAAAATTTTGCAGTTATTCTCGAGGAAAGCATGGCAAGGGATTGCTACTAAATGAACTTCTTGACCTAATTGAAGAAGATGACAGCATTGCTCCCGATACCATTGTTATCTGTCCTCCTAGTGAACCCAGAAATGCTGAAACAGATATTGATTCCGATTTGTCAGACGAAGAGGTCACTGGAGATATGAACCACTTGCCTCGGCGTATTCTTAGATCTATGGTTCAAGTTAGATATGATCCTGAAAGTGAAAGGAGTTATGAAAACGATAATCTTGATATTCCAAGTACATCTAAAATGGTTGGTCCTAAACAGAAACGTAAAAAAACAAAGATCTGCGAGCTATCACATGAGAAAAAACTGAAAGTTCTTGAACAAGATACTAATAAAGAAGATCTTTCAAATATATCTAAAACTGTTGAGTCTAAACAGAAAAGTAAAGGGACAACTATCCGTAAACAATCGCAAAAGAAAAATCTCAACTGGATGAAAGCCAGCAGCATTTTAGAATCCGAAGTTCCTGATCGAGAGACTGTATTTTTACCCAATATAGAAGACTTTTTAGGTGAACAAATCAAAAGTCCATTTGATGCATTTTCCCAGTTTTTTACGAACAAATTATTGGCACATATTGTTACTGAAACAAATCGGTATGCTGCACAAAAGCTAGTCCATAACTTTACCGTCAACAAAAATGAAATTGTAACATTTATAGGAGTAATGCTATTATCAGGTTATCATTCTCTTCCATATAGAAGATTGTACTGGAACCGCGATCCAGATGTTCACTGTCCGTTAGTATCTGATGCAATCCGACGCAACCGTTTTGAAGAGATACTTCGTTTTTTACATTTAGCTGACAACGAAAGTAACGATAATACAGATTCAATGTACAAGGTAAGGCCACTGTTTGATCATCTAAACTCATCCTTTAAACAGTTACCTCCTAGAGATAGTATTAGCATAGATGAGAGCATTATTCCATATTATGGTAGACATAGCAACAAACAGTTTATAAAAGGCAAGCCAATACGTTTTGGTTTCAAACTATGGGTTGCTGCTGACCCTTCCGGATATGTTTTACATTCTGAACCATATTGTGGAGCATCAACAAAAATTCCTGATGTTGGCTTAGGGCAAGGTGGAAATGTTGTTATAGGACTAGCTGAGCAACTTGATTTGAAAAAAGGGACCAAAATCTATTTCGATAATTTATTTACTTCTGTACAACTACTTGGGGAACTTACACGAAAAGGTTTAGGAGGAACAGGAACTCTTCGTGAAAACAGATGTAACGCTTCAATGAATGTACCTGACAAAAAAGTTTTTCAAAAAACTCCAAGAGGCAGCATGACAACTTCATCTACGGGAAACTTATTATTGTTACGCTGGAATGATAACAGTGTGGTAACCGTACTTACCAATTGTGATCAATTCGAACCCCTCAAGACAGCTAAGCGATACAATCGAACCGAAAAAAGTTTCTGTGGAAGTTCCAGGTCCTGTTGCATGCTATAACAAGAAGATGGGAGGGGTTGACCTCTCTGATCAGTTTTTATCAACATATCGCACAAGAATCCGATCTAAAAAATGGTGGTGGCCCTATTTTTCCTGGGCAGTTAACATTTCTTGTGCTCAAGCTTGGTTATTATATCGCAGACTGGGTCATGCCATCCCATTATTACAGTTTAGACGGCAATGTGCAACCTTTAAATCATTTGGAACTGCACCCCTGGTAACAGGTGTTCGATCTTCTCTCGAATTTTCGCCTATTTTAGAAGACCTTCGAAAGGATCGTACAGACCACATAATAGAAAAGGGTCACTCTAAATACCGTCGCTGTAAAGTATGTGGAAATCGCACTAGCTACCTGTGTAATAAGTGTGAAATACCACTTCATCCCGAAGAGTGTTTTAAAGTATTTCATCGAGCATGATGTAAATAAAAATAAATAAAAGTTAATATTTTTTATTTTGTTAATACTTTATCCCACTGGCAACTAAAGTTGCCAGGACAAAAGGTCCTTACAGACCATTAGAAAAAATATATTATGCATAGAAACTGTTTTTGAATGGAATTAAAACTTTACATTCCAAATATCAAACAAAAATCTCTTAAGGGGAATTACGGGCTTTAATGGGTTAAGACAATTTACAGTTAATAAGGAACCCAAAACATGTTTCTATTAATTAGACCATTTTATCACGAAATTTTGTTTTCAATGAATCGATTGTTGAGATGGCTCTGTGGGAGGTGGGAGGTGACACCATCTTGAAACCACATAACTTCCAGATCATCCTCACCAACAGCAGAAAGAAAAATTCATTTAACATTGTTCTGTATCATTCTCCATTGACTGTTACTCTTCGATCATTTTCTTTAAAGAAAAAGGTACTAATCACTTCACCAGCATGCACACACTACACAGTGACTTTATCAGGATATAATGATTCCTGAATAGTTTTGGTGTAGATTTTCATTACTCCAAAGTCTGCAATTGTGTTTGTTTACATAACCATTAAACCAAAAATGACCTTTATCACGGAATAAAATTTTTCGATAAAGAATTTTCAAATTGTTCAAATGCAAAATCAGATAATAAACAAGGTGTATGGCGCTCTAAGAGCTTCAGTTCCTAAACCAGATAAATGTTGAAAAAATGTTGTTCCACATTGTAACACCCTTACACCAAAAACCTGTTTTTTACATTTTAGGCACGTTCCAGGAAACAGGTACCAGAAAACATCGAAACAGTCAGAACAACCAGGAAGCGGGCATCAAATGACATCGACGACTGATACTAACTCCATCCCAAACTCCAATACCCATCCATAAAAAGGACACTAGTTCCTATAATGGGATCCTTAAACCTAGTACCTAAAACCAACAAACATGCATTTCTTTGTCGTTCTGGTAGTCTTCACTTTCACAGGACCCCGTACAAAATTAGTGGAAAAGGACCTCCCGTCAAATTGTCTAAAATTTGTAAATAGATGGTTCTAAGTGAGTGGAACAAAAGTCTCACTGGGCAAAAAGCTCAAAAATGGACAATTTTTAAGATGCAGAGGTTTGAAGTTGGACCAAATTAGTGATTTGCTGAACAGGTAAACATTTGATATCCCTGTGTTAGATTTTTTCAAAAACTCTAGGATAATTTTGATTTTTGAGATCACTGATTTCGAACTCGGAGTCGGTTGACCTCGATCACGTTAAGTCATTTAAGGTCCAATTGGTACTGTATGGTTCTTTCTTTTTTATTACTTCTGCTTCAATAAAAATATATTTCTAACCATTCCTCTATTTCTAGTGTTATTGTAGACGTTCTGAATTATTTTACTTGGCACATGCATTTTGTAAGGACTAATAAAGTAATTACTTTCATTTACATAATATTAACTAAATATTTGATTGTTACAAATACTAAACAAATTGGGCAAAACCGTGAAAGATTATTATGATTTTAATGAAGCGAAATACTAATTGCGACTAATTGGTTTAACATGAATAGTTTTGGAAATTCTAAGAAAATTTTCATCACCTTCTTCTTGACATATATAGTAATCCAATTTACATAAGTATAAATATATATAAGATACTATTTACTATTTTAATAATATACAATTACATCGATAGTATCATATTTTTAGCAAGAAGTATCACCTCGACTTACATATTTTCTGAAAGGCGTTACAGTGTGAATAATTAATATTATACAATATAGATACATACTTACAATAAAAATTGAATTTTCTAATTGTGATATTAATAAATCATTTTCTCCACCCACAAATGCAAAACATTTTAATTGATTTGATTAGCCGGTTTATTTATCTTAACCATGTAACATACCAAAGTATTTGAAGTGAGGTGCGTTTCTGTTTAAAAAACAGATTAATCAAATTTTTTTATCACAAAATATTTGTTTCGTAATATGAAATGTATATGCATAAGATTGCACATTGGCGGCCAAAAGTGTGCGACCGTCTACGTGGGTCATGAATTCTGGTACATAGAATCCCCTTGGCATGGGTAAGATCCCTATTGATATGTACCCTAGAACCCCAACGGTAGATTTTTAAGAATTTTCCAGAACTCGTGTACATAATACATATCTATAAATCCGATGGTACTTTCTGACTTCTTAATGGGCCCTTGGCGAATGTTTCTGTGGTTCCCTTCGTCCTTGCCAAATGGAAGGACTCTATATTCTTGAACCTTACATGGACATTCTTTTACTTATTAATTTTAATTTTCATTGATTTGCATTTATACCTCTTTATCATAATCTACATTCAATGTAATTATATGTTTGTTTAATAAAAATTTTAAATTAACATACCTCCTCCCAGATCTATGACGCCTAATGAACCCGATCCTAAGAAAATAGCATTTCCATTTCCAGGAACATTAGAAGCTGCTGCGTTTACAGGTACAGCAGGTGGTGGCATATCTGGAATTATAGCGGATCCTACAGATTGTGGTGGCACATATTCTTGAAATTCTTGTACTGGCTTTTCAAGTGAATTAGATAATATTTGGTAATAGTTTGAGTCTGCTCCTTCTGTTGAGTAGTCAGGTAGTCCTAGTAATTTGCTTTCTAAAAATGATTTTCATTTCACTTATTTTAATACAAATATGTACCTTCAAAAATAATTTGAATTTATTTAGAATCTCATGGTGGAATACTGTACTACTGTACTTCAGTTATTAGATATTAAAAAACTAGATTAAACTTGATATATTAATATATGGTTATATAAAATGATATATAAGAAGTATTATACGTATTAAATCATGGTAAGTAGGCAGAGGGTTTACTAAACTAAAAATGTAAATAAAAACGAATTACAATACTTACCATAATTTGGTACTTGTATATGACTATTTCCAAATGCATATGTCCTGTAATTACCTCGCGGCCTTCGAGTTAAATCTTTGGATTCGTTTAGGGTCAATAAGGCCAAAAAATATATAAATAACTGAAACAATAATACCAGAGTTATAATCGATATAAAGTTATCGCATTTAATATTTTAATTTACTATTGTATGTAAAATTTATTCTAACGGAATTGAATTTATCCGAACTGCCTTCCAAGTGGTGGATAGAAGGCCGCCTCCTAGATAAAGGAGGTTCCGAGAAAATTAAATACTCCAAAATCAGTACCTCAGGTAGGTAAAGCAAATTGCTCAGAATACCACACAATTTATTCACAGACTATCAGCTCCACACATTCTGGAGGGAGCAAAAATTAGTCTTTTTTTCCAGCGTTCTGAATCTAAAGAGTCGTCAGGTGAATCAACCTAACACTGTAAAATCAAGTCACATTTAGGTTTGTGATAGAAGAGCTTGTTCGAAAAATGATCTATCTTCACCCTTGGTTAGCGGTAGAAGCATCGTGACACCCAGTAGAGCTACTGCTACCCACACTCAGGAAGAATAATATCGAAAAGGTCGAAGTGACCCTAGTGATCGTAGAAGCCTGAACCGAAAAGTCTCTTGAAAGGCTTATATAAGCTGGAATTCCATAGGAATTCCTTAATCTTAAGGCAGGTCCAGATTTAAGGGCACATGGCTTCATGTGTTCTCTGTTGGTTTTGCAATTAAAAAGTTTTCTCTATACACACATACATGCTCAGGATGCTCCATTTTCACATTTGTTGGAGAGTTTTTTATCGTAAAAATGTAGGAAGAAATAATAGTTTCCATTGCTGCTGCTTTTTGTGTATTTTACCCAACATGCTGTTCATTTGGGTCTTAAGTCTTATACCTAGATAAACCAAACTTACATTCTTGGATAAAAGAATTGTGCAACGTATTGCACACACTGTAATTATCACCATTAACTTTTGGGTAGTGTAGTTTTCTTACCGAGAGTAATTAGTAATTCTAGTATACAAAGAAGGAAAATCGAAATAAAAACAAAATTATTTCTTTATACATTATTCAATCTGTAAACCGTACCCATTTTTTTATAGATTTTGATTAATTGCTTGTGATCATGTCAAGAAATGATTGCGTATATGGTGCTACAATAACATGGAATTTATTATTGCAGTAAAAAAAACGAATAAATAACCTATTTGTTTCATTTGTTTAATTGCAAAACCACAAAATGTTATTTAAAACCTCAATAATTGATTAAGTTTCAATTGTATTTATATACTTATTTTATAATCTGTATAAATCTCTGTAGGTAGTCTGTACACATTGGATTATTTTCACAAATTAATGATTTATTCTTGATAGATACCTAATAAACCAAAGTATTCATTATTATTATTAGTGTTAGTGCAATTGATGTGTACCAATAGTTTTACAACAATAAAAACTATAAGACAGAGGTGTGGCTTTGAGAAAACAATTGGAAATAATGACTCTAAGCACAATGATAAATATATTGCAACCTTGCATCTTCCCATTAAACAACATCGAAGATTTAGATAAATAAACATAAGTTTAAGGACAAAAGTAAATTTAAATTGCTACTTTCTCTTGGAGTGAAACAGTTTTAGATGTTCGGTTACTTTATTAAGTTAACGGCTTATTTAATAATTATCTAATAATTGGCAATCTTAGAGAATGAGATAACAATAAGGCATTTAAATTAAGTCAGTTTTTGATGAAAAATTACTTTAGTTTAAGCTTCAAACCATTATTGAGACGGGTATGGATTAGACATCCATGTATCGATATTCAGGAAATCGATGGCAATAAATTTTCTGATACCCATCATTTTCAAACACAGACCACAGATTCTGATACACCAAAATAATTAATACGAAAGTTTGCTTGTATATTTAAAGAGAGTGTTGGATAAGTAAGACATCTACGTAAAAATTGCTAGCTATAACGTCAGCTTGACTTCTTAGATACACTTCATATTTGTGTGGCTTTGGGTAAAGGAAAGCTTCTAATCCTGTAAATGTAGATTCTTAACGAAGAAGTTCATCAACTACGCAATTCGTCGATAAAAGAAGTTTTTAGCTGTGACTTAACCTATAAAAATTTTAAAAATGCTACTGATTATGATCATATCCTATCCAAAATTAAATCAGTTCTTAAGTTTCAAAATGACATTGGAATTGACTATACTTAAGAGAACGATAGTCTGTTTAAAGGTCAACAAATTATCATTACCTTATCGCTAGGTATTACAAAAATGAAGTAACTGGCAAGAAGATATTGATACTGGAAAATTATAAAGATAGATATTGAATACATGGTTACATCTTGTCAAAATTCAGAAATCTCCTTCGAAAGTTCCTATTCACCATTGGGATTTGCCAAAAGAAAATTGGAGTCGAGTCACGGTAGTTTTCAAAAGTTCATCGCGCCAGGTCATCTTGCAACCAATGGTTTAGCAGAAGGCAATGCCCAGTCTTTAAAAAGTAGACTCAAAGCCATATCCCAAGATCACAGTACCATAAACGACAAAATAGAAAAAAAATTCTTACATACTTGCGTGTGGAATGTCATCAACAGAGATGTATTTGAGAAGATCAATCAGTAAGAATCAAACGTTATGCTTTACGTCAGACTCTATATATGAAATTGTCTGATAAGTCATCTGGAGTGCGTTTGAATGTGTAAGAAAGGGTTCAAGCCAGATATTATTGTGAAACCACCTTAATGTGAAATTTCCGGAAAAATTAAACTTTTCAATATTTGACTTTCGATTACGCCTTCTCGTGGTGAATTTCCAAAAATTTCTCGTGGTAACTTTTATAATATATTTTTTTCTATGTCCAATAGTTTCTAAGATATGCTTCCTGGCCAGCCTTAATGTAATACCCTGTATATATACAGCTTTTGCTATCGGTTTCTTCGATGACTTCATTAGATCATAAAAAAATAAAAATAGATACTATGATATATTTGATTCATTACCGCTATTATATTTATATCTTTGAATAAATTTAAATAAGAAATAAATACATTTAACGAAAACAATAATAACGATACTAAATATTAGATCCATTAACATTGAAAATTTAATAACATAATCATTAATTAAATCAAATCGCTGTATTTCCTACGAATTACCTTGTAAAGTGACCAACATAAATTTACTTATTTTTGTATTAAATCACACTTTCCCTTTTTTGTTACAATAAGAATATATTCATTTTTAATAAAGTCCGTATAATATTAATTGATAATTTATTTATTTTGTAAGAGAAATTATGTGCTTTAGGATTTTTAAAATGCATATCATTTCCGCACTGGTTTTTAAATGATATGAATGATCTAAATGTTTGCTTAAATATAATGGTAATGTAAACTATTCTCTGTTATTCATATTTATAGTTTGTAGTGACTAAAAAATTTAAGATGGCACAATTTTGTCAACTGGTTTTCGAGATATATACAATAGGCTCCATATAAACTCTTCTTTTTGAAGTAGGTTAAAAATGTGTGATTAATAAGAATTATATAAGTACACCAGTTTTGAAAAACCATTAAAATTTTATTATCCAAACTGGACTAAAATCAATAAGGTCCTTTCCCAGGATATGAGGATTCTATATACCAAATTTTATGATCCTGTGAAGAGTTATAGCGCACACAACGAGGAAAAATATAAATTATATACATGAGCTTTTTTGTCCAAAATGTCTACTTTAATAGCTAACTAATTATACAATTAATTGAGGTTAATTAAGGTTAGGAAATGAGGTTGACCCTGTAAGCCAACCTTGCATTGCAACACCCCGCTAATTTATACACTAAAAATACATATTTTCTGCGTTTTAAACTCCTTAAGCTTATAAAGGTGTTTTCTTTAGCTTAAAAAAAGAAAATTTTGTAAAAGCTATAACTTATTGACGTGTGAGGCGATTTTGATGTTCAAGGAGGCAAAAGTTGCTAAAAATGTTATACTTGGAAAACTGGAAAAGAGGAAAATTGATTAAGCAAAAATCTCGAAGTAATTGTGAAAAAACACTTTTTTCCAGATTTTTCGATATCACCAATTTTAATTTCCAAAACGGCGTTCGAAGGCATTTTTTGAGGTTAAGAGCTCATTAGATTACGGACTATTGATTGTTGTATAAAAATAATAGTTCCCATATAATTTTTTGATTTAATGAAATTAATGTAATAAAGTAGCGACGAGTTTCGGCTCTACTGAGCATCTTCAGGCTGGCAATAGATAAGATAGTACGATGGATTTATACAAAATAATACGGTTTTTGCTACCGGTCAGTTAATCGCAATCTGAAATTCAATTCGTTACCGTCGTTTTGAAATTATCGTATTTTACATGACATAATACTACATTCTAATTGTTTACCATTAAAAATAGAATATCTAATGATTGGCAACTTCAGAAGAACAATTGATAGGCAAGTCTGTTAATATCAAATAACCAAATGAACCAACCCACTGATTTCACTTGTGATAGTCACGATAGAATATTAAGTTTAGTGTACCTGTTACTGAACAAAACTAAGTAACGCATATACCTACAATTAACTTTAAACTATATCCATTTAAATCAAATTGTTGTAAATCGGACATATATTATGATTTATAAATATTTACTCTCAAGAAAACCAAAACACTCTTATGTAATTTAATTATAAGCCTAAGGACAATATTAGAAAAACAAGATAAAGTATATACGAGGTCTGTTGTAGCAAAGTAAACAGGACAAATGAAAAAATTATCAATTTTTTTTTTCGGCAAATGGAATTTATTTTATTTAAAATAGTCCCCTTTGGTGATAATATACCGATTTGCACGGTCTACAAGTTTTTGAATGAGGATTTTAGCTCATTGACAGGTATGTACTTCAAAATGATCGTCGACGCTTTGTGGATGGCCTCTACGTTGGCCTAACGCTGTCCCTTCATTGGCAAATGCAGTCTATCGAACAGAAAAAGTGGGTTGCTATATTCGAAGTAAATAGGGATTGCATGTTGGTTGATGATCAAAGTGACTTTTTTAAATGGCTCTTTTCGGATTTGGCTCGCTAGGGTGCTTCCAAGCAAAACTTTGACGCCTGGTTTCTGGATCGTATTGAAAACACGACGTTACGTCACAATGTTGTACATAAAGTTCCTAGGCCTCTTTAATAATGTTTCTAGAATGTTGAATTTAAAGCATTTTTAAACATCTATAAGCTTGTGCGAAAAAACCTTTCTTATGCAGTAATTCTCCATCAAAATGCGATAGAACGAATCTTTGAACATATTTAATTTCATTTGCAGGTATCTCAATAAAGATTTTGGCTTATTTTTTGACAGTTTCTGGCTTAATCACAAATTTCGGCTGACCAGCCACTCACGACCCTGTTTGAACTGTTTAAACCATTTTTAATGTAAAAAATTTTCATTTTCTGGATCTAGATCCGGAAATTTGGGGAGGGGCAAGCAAGTGCTCTGCTAGCACTGAGGCCACATATGGCCTATTATGCATCCTCCCGTGTGTAGAATTATCCACAACTCAGGCTATCATCAGGCCTAAAGATTTAAATAGGTGATGAGGTTCCCGAGGGGGATCTCCCTGACATCGGCAAGTGTATTTAGCTAGTGTACTCGCTAACCACGGATATTCTGATGCAGTCATACTATTATATGCTCTACTGTTTCCTTTTCTTGTTCGCAACCTCTGCATAGCGGCGATTCTGCTAATTTCATCCTAAAGAGATGTTTTTGCAATTGGTTATAAATCTCTGGCTAGTCTATAGTTCGTTGTTTCATCCCAGCACTATATAAAGTTTTGGCGAGACTGGTGTTTGAGAAGGTTCACGACAGTGAACATTGTTAGCTTGTTAGATGGGCGAGGGCTAACATATTTGAAGCCCGCAGCCCTCTTTACCAAATTGTCCGCAATGTGGTTCCCATGTCCTTTGATCCAACTCAGACTGACCATGTTTTTCTGTCTGGTTTCAGTTAGAGTTTGGTGACATTCTAGTACTAAACTTGTAGTGATACGTGGTCTATTCTAGGTCAGTAGTGCTTGTCGACAGTCCGTGTAAATATTTACATTCCTGCCTGTAATGTTCCTATTGATTAATTCTTTTGTAGGTATGGTTATGCAAGTGAATTCTGACTGAACCACACTTGACAAGCCATCCATAGCCCATTTCATTTTTAGGCTCAAGGATCTAAAGTAAATTTCATACCCCACACCTTTCTGCATTTTTGATCCATCCGTATAGACGCTCAGGACGTTAACTACGTTGGAATCTACTATCTCTTCTGTTAATTTTTTGTAGGGTTTGTTAAATACAAATCTTGGTACGACGGCATCCGTGACTGCCTGTAAGAGTGGTATCTCATTTAGTGATTCCCTCCAAAGATTGTCTCTATCTATGGGAATTTTGATTCTCGCTAATCCAGTTCAGTTATAGAAAGATGTTGACTATTAAAAAAGATGATTTATTAAAAAAAATTATCTTATTAATGGGTGCCTTGGGGTGCTAAATCCAAAACATACCAAAAATAATCAAATTTTAGTCGAATTCTTCAATAGTGTAACGGGATAACCGTAAAGGAAGGGACCTTAAAAGATTGTTGTTGACAGTTGATTTTTAGAACTTTGTAAAAAAATCAACTGACCATTTTAAATAATGTTTCTAGAAAATTCTAGAAACTTCTAAACACACTGACTAGATTAAATAATGTTGTATATAAGGGGATGCATGGGCAGTTTAAGTCAGTTCGAGTCAAGTGTTCACAAGAGTTCATTGTATTGTCAAGTAGTTAGACGTTATCCAGCAGAGTTCAGTGTATCTTAACAATTTTGTAAATAAAATGTGTAAAAAGCCCCCATAAGTGTTTCAATATCTTCTTGGCAATCAATATAAATCACTACAATTTTCAATGAGCTTTACAATGCCATAGGATTGATCTCTCCCAGTGTAAATTAGCCTGAGTTTCCCGATTTCTTGCAGTGTAACGTATCCTGATATTTTTATCTGTTTTAAATAAATTTAACTTAAAAAATATACAAAAGATAAAATTGATAAAAAAAATCTGATAAGAAAAATGTAGAAATCGGGGAGGGTCAACAAAAATTAAAACTTGCACTGGCGTATTCTGTTTTTATTTTCTGTTAGAAATAAATTTACGTTTTCAATTTTAAAATTATTATTTAAGACGAAGGAGTAATTTTCTACTTCATCTACTATATCAGGGTATGTTTTTAATTAAATTTTTAACTTTTACAATATTTAGACTCATTTTTAATTTTTTTAAACTTTAAACATTCGGTATCTATACCAAAAAATATTATTTTATGTATGAAAAACAACCCGTTATAATTTCTATTATTAAATTGAGGAGGCCTTTACTTAATAAAAATCCATAATTATACAATAATAATCAAATTTAAAATATATTTTTGGCAATTTTCATTTAATGACACATTTTGAGACCGATTTTGTGGTACATTTTTTTATACTAGTATTTAATTTTTAAAAAAAGTCTAAAAATAAAAATTGTTTGATTTTAGAGATTTAAATAATCCCCAATAATTTCCACACTTGAAACTGTTTCCAAAATATATTTTTTCAGATTATTATAACTAAATAACAGATATTTAAAATCAATAAATTGAAAATCGAAATTATTTAAACAAATATACCAAAAAAAAGCCGAATTAATAACTGATAAATCACTAAAATAAACATAAATAAAAAATTTATTTACCTCTTTCATAATAACTATAAAACCTGCACTTGTTTTACACTATGTACAGTTAGCCAATAACTAATAGGTACTAAGTTTATATACCCCCTTCACTTTTCATAGAATCGCTCCTTACAATCAAGTGCACTCCAACTAAGTGTGACAATTTGAAAATAATTTTCGACTAAATACTTGTTGTTCTAGGCAGTTTAATATTGTTAAAATATACCAAAACCTTCACATATTTTTATTTAAAAATTCAAATATTTGATAGTTCTTAAAATTAATTTACAATTAAAACTATATTTAAAATGAATATGTACACCTTGATCCCAAATTTTACTACAAATTTGATTAAAAAACTTGAACTAAATTAGAAATTGAGGTAAGGATAGTTTTGAATTGAAGGGGTCATCAGGTTCTAAAAAAAACATCGTACCTCAGAGGTAAACTATCGAAATTAACATTTTAAAAATTATTTGGTACGATTTATTTAGGGTTTCTACGCCTGATGCGACTTTCCATCCTTTAACCAGTATTTCCATTCTATCCAATTTTCCAATCATTGTCATTTAGTCCTCCCCTTTGCAAAGACTCACCACTTCATCTCTTCAGGATCTACGTAATCTTTCTCTCTTCCTATTACCCATTGGACTCAATTCTCTTTTCTTATCTATCCACTGGATTTTTGCTCTTCTGACATGCCAATATCATTATGTCATTATCTTCTTGCAATTTTCTGCGAATCTCCTCGATCGTCACTCTATCGATTCTTGTGAGCCGCCTTCCATTTTTGAACCATATCTTCATTCTATCCTATTTTCCCAATCATTGTCAGTAAGTCAATTTCTTTGCAACTGCCTCCCATTCTTTAACCAAGATTTCCATTCCATCCTTTTTTCTCAATCATTGTCATTTAGTCTTCTCCTTTACATAGACTCACCACTTCATCTCTTCAGGATCTACGTAATCTTTCTCTCTTCCTATTACCCATTGGACTCAATTCTCTTTTCTTATCTATCCACTGGATTTTTGCTCTTCTGACATGCCAATATCATAATGTCATTATCTTCTTGCAATTTTTTGCGAATCTCCTCGATCGTCACTCTTTTGATTCTTGTGAGCCGCCTCCCATTTTTGAACCATATCTCCATTCTATCCTATTTTCCCAATCATTGTCAGTAAGTCAATTTCTTTGCAACTGCCTCCCATTCTTTAACCAAGATTTCTATTCCATCCTATTTTCTCAATCATTGTCATTTAGTCCTCTCCTTTACACAGACTTACCACTTCATCTCTTCAGGATCTACGTAATCTTTCTCTTTTTCTTCTACCCATTGGTCTTCATTCTCTTTTCCTATTTATCCACTTGATTTTTGCTCGCCTGTCATGATCATGATGTCATTCTCTACTTGCAATTTTCTGCGAATCTCCTCGATCGTCACTCTATTCATTCTTGTGATACCATAGCAGCTCCTCGAGTACTCCATTTATGATGCTAGATTCTGCTTTTGTTCTTTTTGTTTTTTACCCACCTCTTTAAGCAATAGGTCATAATGCTTTGAACTATGAAGTTGCATATTATTTCTATACTTACTTACTTTTTATTTTAATATTCTTTTCCCAAATTACTAAATGTAATTGTTTCCTACCATTCTAGCTCGTCCCATTTTACTGTTGATATATTTTTCTGTTGTAGTATTTTTGATAATGGTAAATCACAAATAGTTACATTTGTTGGTTCTCTTAATTTCTAAATTATCCTCGACTTCCAGCTTCTTTACGTCCTTTTCTTTGGCAGTTAAAAATTTTGATTTTTTAAAGTTGGTTTCAAGATCTATTTTTTCTATAGTTTTCTTATCATGTAGCTGAAGTCCTCTTAATATTGTGCTATTATTACCTGGTCGTCCGCAAAACATAAAGTACAAGGATGTTCGTTTCTGATATTAATCCTCATTCTTTTGGCATTTTTCTTTCCTTGCTAACTTTTGGAAATATTTTAAAAAAAGTTGGTGAAGTGGGACTTCCTTGGAGCAAACCCTTGGAGGTTTAAAATTGGCCAATTATTTTGTTTTCTGACTTTATAAGTACTGTTTTTGTATAGATTTTTGACTGCTCTTTCGAGTTTTCTTGATTTTCTGATAGCTTCCCAAAATCATTTTTTGGGAACTACCTCTTGGGAAATCCTTAAATAACAGTTAGGAAAAATTTTCTGCAGGTTGACTGTGATAGTTCATTCTTTTGATCCACTTTTTGTCGACAAAGTTTATTCTGTTTTACTGTTTTATTTTCTTTATATATAAATATAATGAATATCTAGATTTCGGTGTGCCAAGGAGAAACGGAAAAGCAGCTGCTACCGAAGCATCCTAGAAATCATTTAATACAGTTTTGTTATTTATTAGTGATAATTTGTTGTTTTTAAACCATTAATATTTGTTTCTTAATTGTTTAACCTTGTTATGATGTGACCTACTTTACTAATTTACATTTAGTGTGATGCTATATTACTAGTTTTGAGGAAATAAAATGTAGAATTAATATTCTCTAGGTTGTTTAGATCTCATTTTCTGTTTATGCAGCTTTGGTTTATCTAAATTTATGTCATTTCTATAAATAATCATTTTTCCTTTGCTAAAATACGTATTAACTTTAAACGCCTTATACAGCAATTGCACGACTAGTTAGTTGAAACAATAAATACATTTTTATTTTTGTATAGAGTCTTAAAAATGAATTAAAAAAAATTGGAAAGCAAGACTACAAAGAGATTTCAATTTGACTTTCATATAAATTTTGTTTACATTTTTATGTTTCTAAACATTTTGTTCGTACTGTGTCATTAAACTTGACGATAATTGCTTTGGACCAATTGGAATGCGAAAGTGAAACAAATTAATAAAAGTCACGGATTTGATCATGGGTATACTAAGCGTTTAAAATTATTTAAAATATTTAAATTTTTAAACTTATCTTTTTACCTACTTAATAACAGAGCATCTTTATTTGTTTTTATATCATACATATTATTGTATGTTAATCTGAACTATCGTTTTTTTAATCGAAATTAAACAAATTTTTATTGCAATTGAAAGGCGTATACATTACAATTATGTATGAAGAACAATATATTTTTAATGTCTTTTTTTACAGGCCTGCAACCGAACATCAAACTTTTCGATGACTTGTGAAATAATAGAGAATCAATAGCCTTAATTTTAAGCCAAATGTTAAGTTTAAGATCTGGTATAGTCCGTGGTGTACTCTTTAGTGAACCCCATAAAAAGAAATCCTGAGGATTCAAATCGTATGATCTTGGAGGCCACAACATCAGAGTGGGGTGAAACTGTGCGTTTTCAAATTTGGTCATCAGAAGAGCAAATGATTGATGTGTTACATGTGAAGTTGTTAAAACCAAAGCTTCATTTTTTAAGAAAAAAGGACTAATGATTTCTTCAGCCCCTAACCCACACCAAACTGGGCAAGAAGTGGTTCTTCATGTATCACATCAGGATTTTCCGAGCCCTATATCTGACAGTTTTGATTGTTAATATGTCCAATCAAATAAACATTGGCCTTGTCTAAGAAGATGATTTTAAATGAAAATCCTTCTTCGTTTCCAAGCATCTAATTAACAAAAATATGGCGTTGTTAACAGTCCTGCGGCTTCAATTCTTGTGCTAATTGAACATTGGATCGAGGCATGTGCAGATCAATCAATTAGCAGTTATTCTAGTGCTAAGAAACTGCAGTTATGCTCAGATATTAGAGAAACATACATTGAGAAAGTTATCAGATATACGCATGTAAAAGAACAACGTGTCACGTGCATAAATCAGCTTCCATATATTTAAAAGTAAAGTTAAGTGTTTTATCGCGATTGCTAGCCTTTTAACGGGTTCTGGTCCGTTGTAGTAGGTATCGTATCGCCTGGACCCGTAGAGAGAGTAATTCGATTGTTTAGGTCGAAAACGTAGCGGTGCTTTAACTGTTTCAGCTAATAGCGAAAATTTAAAATTAGGCAAACAAGTGCATTGATTTCTTGTGACATTAATAATACATTTAGTTTAAAGAATTCGATTTAATTTCAACATCATTTCGTAAATCAATTTAATATCTAGCAAAGCCGTTTTTGCACAACAGAACACACAATTTCCCCTTCTTTACTCTCAAGTGTCATTGCGAGAAGCGTATGCGTGAATTATCGTGATTTTTTGCTTTCTTTTGCGTTTCAACAGTTGAACGAACAATTTAGTGCTATTACCGAATTAAGCAACGCCATTTTGTGAAGTTAAACGTTCTTATCGGGCAATATCTGAGCCATCCTTACGGGATTTTGAATTTCACTTCAGTATTTTTATCTAAGCCTCATTTGTGTTTATTCCTATTGTGGTATTTTTGAGTAGGCGTTTAGATAACTCCATATTTCTTGGGATTTAATTAAATGGTGCTTTTCTTCGTGTGATTACTAAGAGAGTTCGTTACGAAGAAGCGTGGACATCCGATTTAGAATCACGAAATTTGCTACAGGGTGTTAGCGAAATAACATCGCAGATTGGCTGCTTAACCCCTAATCTTAATATAAAAGGGGTTTTTGGACCTGGCGAGTAAATTGTTTTTGGACTGGGCTAATCTTTTGGCTTGGCGAACATTTTTGGACCTGGCGAACATTTTTTTTGGTCCTGGCTGAACTTTCTGTTGGCCCTGGCACATATAGTTGGTAGTGTCGAAAGATCTGTGCACTATTGAGGACTAACGCTGCACCTCACTACCATCGGAGCAGCGTGGCTATTACAGTTAGCCTTTCTACAAGATCCTCTGCGTCAGAGAAGTTCAACAAACAGATAAGCCAAAATTTAATTTTAAGCTCAAGACATTGTAACGGTCTTCCTATTCAATTTGTAATTTTGTTTAAGCGGATGTAACATTTTATAGTTTACATTTTTAGGTACTAACTATTTAGTAATTTTTTTTTGCGCTGGGTGATCACTCTTTTATTTTATACGCCAGTAATTAGCGGTATCATATTTGATTATTTTTTTTATCGCTTATTTTTCAGAGATTGTTAAATTGAACCGTTGGGTTTATATTCTTGTAAAATATATAGATAGATCTAATTTTGTTGTCTTACTTATCCAATCACCCACTCACCATATTTGCTATTCAATCATTTTTTTTTTATTAAGATTCTTAAATTCATTATTTATCTCCAGTAAGAAAGGTCAGTGTCTGGAACATCAGGGGTTTCCGATTTGAACCGTTAAAATCGGTGGCGCGACTCACACTTTTAGTACATACCCTCTACGGCTGAGCTGGGCACAAATTTGCCAGTAGAGAAACCACTTACCCATCTTAGCTGGAGTTGGAGATTTCAATTCAAACCATTTGAATAATTTTCCAAAATTTGATTTTATTTTATTTTTATTAAAAGTACGTGGCAAACGTGCAGAAAAAATTGCATGCAAAATAACCACAACCAGAATAAAAGATCATACATTTTCAAACGCTTAGCAAACTTCGGATGTTTGCACCTAAGTCAAACACTGGTAATATTATTTTTATTAATTCCCTGGCGTTTATGGTATATAAAAAGAATTTGAAAACGCTTACTAGGCTCATATATCTTCTGGATTATTTTTTTATAAACCTTGGATTTTTGAGCATATACTAAGTAGAGAGTGATGATCTAAAGATGAGTACGGCCAGAGAGTTACATAAAACTATATGCCATCTCTTTCGAAACTCGATTTGGTGGATAGTTGGTGCAGGTTTATCCCCCCTTTTGAAGTACGATAGAGAAAACATAGAGATTTATTTTATTTCTTCGTCGTTATCTTCCACTCAGGCTACTCCTAGTTGATGAAGTGACCTTGATACTTTCACTTTTTAATGCTTTTTTGCAATTTTACTTTATCTTGTACATCATTTTCAATTTATGAAATTATTACCTATTAAAAAATAAGTTTTTCAGTTATCAGTAAATTTTTGTTTAAATTTTAATAAACCCATATTTCGTAATCAATTGTATAATTAATTTCTATTCCTAACAATAGATTATTGTTTGCTGGAAAATGAGATGATAAAATTTTAAAATTGAAAATTAACGATTTGTGCTATCTGTGACTTTATAGATAAAGTAATTATTTATGCTTCAAGATTTTAAAATTCCCATGCAAACTATATACATATCCTTTCAGTTTAGAAAAAATTATATGTAAGTTGTTTTTAACATAAATAGGTTTTACATAATTTTTTTACTAAGTAGCTTAAGTGAAACTACTAAAACAAACATATCTACAGATTGCATTGTGTTTTCATTTTTAAACACGCATAGGATTGAATAATGTCTAGCTATTCAATTCAAATTTTAATACTTGCTACATATAAAGAATTTTAATTAGTAGTTGCAAACATAATAATATGTAAACGGTATATTAGGAATACGAATTAGATATTCTTAACCACAAATTAATCTATACATTTAATAAAACTGTAACTGATGAGTGTCTGTACATGGCGAATTTGTTTAAAAATACATAATGGGACCTTTATATATGCAATAGAATCCAAAACAATGTTGTTTCATTTCGTATGTTTATATGTCTTTATGTATGTATGTCTTTTTGTTTTTATGTCTGCATCTTTGTATGTATGTATTTATGCGTGTCTGTATGTCTTGATATTGAATTGAATTAATCTAAAATTCAGATTCTCTCAGTGGCTCAGGTCATCAACAATGTGCAAACCTTTTTGCAAGGGCTAGAACTAGAAAATGTAAACTCATTTAATTATCTTGGCAGCATTCTTAATACCAAAGCACATATAGACAAAGAAATACATAACAGAATCAGTACTGCATCAAAGGTTTTCTGGAGGTTCTGCCAACTCTACTATACACATGCGATGCCTGGGTTCCACATACAAGACAAATTAAAAATCTTGAGCGCACGCAACAAAGCTTTTAATGTGTTTGCTGGTACCATCGATTATCCAATCAAGAGATTCTTAGATGAGCTAAGTGTCTGCCTATGGAGACTCTGACTTCCTGGGCTCGTCTACGTTGGAAAGGACATGTTTATCGATTGGATGACAATCGGCTGGAAAAATGTGTACTTTTTGGAGAACTAAGTGAGCGGGTCCATAGCCAAGGAGGCAAGGAAAAAGGTAATAAAGACGTTTTACACCAAACATTGAAAACAGTCAACTTAGCAGGAAACTGGAAACGCCATAGGAGCAATAGTTCCGGCAAAATATATGCCTGTATGTCTATATGTTGATATGGAATTCCTTCTCTGGGACTATTTTCAATTAATAAAATCTTCGGGTACGTAAGTTCTGCTTTTAAAAAAATGATTGCTTTAACAAAAAAAAAGGATGTGGCAGTCAGTGGGACTGCCGGCAGAAGTTATACTTCTATGCACTGTTAACTAATAAAACTTAATAACTACAAACACAGGCAAGTAGAAATAATTTTTTTTTTAATTAACTGTATTTAATTAAATAAATACTTAGAAAAATAAGACCAGTTGATGTGTGTCCTTACTTCAAACACGAAAACTAAACAGTAAAACGATCAATGTACAAAAAAAGTGTTTACAAAACCCCATAGTGCAAAATATAATGCAACCATGTGACGGTAGTATGGACTACAATACAATACTCATTACTGAATATTATTATTAATATAAAATACTAAACTATATGTTTACTTACGTGACAGAATTATAAAATAATCTGTCAAACACAATGTAATACGTCACTATGATATTCCAAAACATTAGCTCAGACTGTTTTTTGTATATCTATCTCTTTTCAATGTACTGATACCTTATATGTGTTTCTGTCTCTCTTTTACTCACACCATTACATATGTAATGATTTTTCCCATTTAACCCCACACAAATCAAGTCCATGATAAGAAGTATAATTTCAAAAAAAAAATAATAACAAAACATAATTTTCTTTCTTCTTCCTGTGGCTTAGTTTCTTTCTTTGTGCTTCTCCACTTACCATCTCTGACCTTTTCTTCTATTTGCTCCCGCTTTTTGTATTGTAGTTATTTCTACTGATTGATTCGGCAAATTTTTCTTCAATTACTTAAAGTGAAGTATTTTTTAAGAAAACTTTGTTATATATAAATTACAACTTAAAAGGTATAATACAACTAGTAAACAGATTGTTTGAAAAAACGAAAGATATATTATATTGCAACATCGTTTAAAAATAATTATTATACTATGTGAGACGGAGGATGTCAGCTGGGCCACGCGCTTTAGGGGGTCTTTAATCTACCTGGTCAACTGAGCCACCGGGGTAAGGGTTGAGGATTAGGATTATTAGGTACACCGGGGTATGATTGAATAATATTCAAATATATTAATAATAACAATTTATTTTACATTATTGGTAAATTTTTAAAAGCCATCACTTTTGTGTATGTGGTTAAACCTAAAATATTTCTTGTATTATTCGAAAAGTATTGATGTATGTATCCGTTTTTTACCTTCCGAACAGCAACGCTGTTATTACCTTCCGAACAGCAACGCTGTTATAGGAAGGTATTGTGATCGCGAAAAATTTCGATCTCGGGTTTTTAGCGGAAATACGCGTTTTAGGGTTCCCTGAGCCTAAAAAACCCAAAAATAAAAAATGTCTGTCTGTCTGTCTGTCTGTGTGTCTGTCTGTGTGTCTGTGAACACATTTGCGGCTAAACGGCTAATCGGATCGGAATGAAACTATAAAACCTTACTTATAATCACCATCGGAGGAATCTGATAGAATTTGAGTAAAATCGGCCGACCGGAAGTGGACGTTTACTCTTATCAAAAAATGGAATTTTTTGAAAATATTGGGTTTTTATATAGTTATTGGCAAAATATTTATACTTTGTGGAAAGAACATGTAATTTCCGACATTTTTGAAAGAATACATTTTTTTGATATTTTCATTAGTTTTCGAGATATTGACACTTTTATCAAAAACTGGAAATATGTGAAATAAAAATTGTGGATTCGCTTTTTTTAAACAAAAATTGGTAGTTATTATATTTTCAACATCTGACAGCTGTCAAATTATGTTTTGGCGTATTTCAACATTTAATTTTCTATATTTTGACATCTGACAGCTGTCAAATTATGTTTTTTGAGAGTATCAACTTTTGACTAGTGTCAAATTATTTTTTTTTATATTTTTGACATCTGACTACTAACTAATTAGTTTTTTCGATATTTTTGACATCTCCATACTATGGCCACTCCAATTCTACCACCCACTACTTGTTAATATCAGTCAGATTAGCTCCTTCTATATTTTGACATCTGACAGCTGTCAAATTATGTTTTTTGAGAGTATCAACTTTTGACTAGTGTCAAATTATTTTTTATATTTTTGACATCTGACTACTAACTAATTAGTTTTTTCGATAAAACCCAAAAATAAAAAATGTCTGTGTGTCTGTGAACACATTTGCGGCTAAACAGCTAATCGGATCGGAATGAAACTATAAAACCTTACTTATAATCACCATCGGAGGAATCTAATAGAATTTGAGTAAAATCGGCCGACCGGAAGTGGACGTTTACTCTTATCAAAAAATGGAATTTTTTGAAAATATTGGGTTTTTATATCGTTATTGGCAAAATATTTATACTTTGTGGAAAGAACATGTAATTTCAGTCATTTTTGAAAGAATACATTTTTTTGATATTTTCATTAGTTTTCGAGATATTGACACTTTTATCAAAAACTACCACTACTTGTTAGTGTTCGGAAGGTCGTGTGGTGCCCACACCAGATTTTTTATCTGGTAAGAGACAAAAAATCAATGGCCATTTTTAAATCCGTGGATGGTAAAAATTTGGAGAAAATATTTTGCACAGTACTGAAAAGTACCATTAGCGTAAATAGTTTCCACTGTACACAAAAAAGTTAAATTCGTACTGCATGTAAGAATTACAATTTCGTTTTCTTCATCGATGAAGTATAAAAATCTTCATTTTTGTGAGCAGAGGTGGTACACGGCTTCTTCTAGATATATACATATTCCTTCTAATGCAATTTAGATCATTCGTGGTCAATTGACTGTTTCTAAATTCGTCTACAAAACATAAAGAATATTGTCAATGCTTTGTGCTACCTACTAGTAAGCAAAAGATATATTATTGAACTTATAAAAAAAATAAAACACTTACCCGATCTCAACTGTAAATGAATTAGAAGGTTTGGCATATAGATCTTCAGTTGCTTTTCTTTTCACTTCATTACTTACAGCTTCCCTATTTAAATTTGCACTTTTTTCATGATTATGAATCGTAACATTATTTCTATCGTTGATAACTTCATTTTCTCGGTCCGTGTAAATTTTCGCTGGGCATTTTCGGTTACTGCATCTCCACCGAACTTTTCCTTTTCCACTAATATGTACTTTCGAAAATTTATACCCGTTGACAAGTAAAAGTTCTGCACCCCTCTGACTAAACATAGTTTTCACTTCCATAGTTTCACTGTTTCACCAACCAATTATCAATAGGTAAATGACGTTCGCACAATCTTGCAGCCCTTTATAACCTTTGTTTACAGTGGTGTTAACAAAGATTATCAGACTTTCAAAACAAATTCGTCATTACAGTTCAAGAATCCTTTGATTGATTTATTTATTTACTTGTAAACATTTTTCTTATTAACTACTTATTAAAATATTGCAGGTAGAAAGGGATTATTTACAGGTACCGGTACCGTGGCCCAGTTGAACATGGTAATGAGGGTTAGATAATCCCCAAACATGCAAAATTGATAATTTTCAGGTAAGAGTGGCCCAGTTGACATACGCCCGTTGTAGATATTATATACAAGCTCTAATAAAAATAGAAAAAAAATTGAATTTTTATGCATAGCATACAGACGATTTACCTACATGATTTAATTTAACGACTACTGCAATTAGTTGCCATAGTCTGAGTGTTAAACAGTTGTTTTATTAACTTTTCTTTTTGCAATATAATTACATTCACTATCGACAACTTGCTAATAATATAACAGCTAATCATTCCAATTTTACGATACCAAAGTATATTTAACAAATAGATTACTATTTTTGGCAGATATTTCATTGTAAAGTGCGTTTTTGTTTAATCAGTCATTTTAATTATTAGACTATCTCCAAAATTATATTACTGTTTTCGGTAATTCTACTTTTATGCAACTTACCTTATTTTCCTTATTTTAAATCATTTTATTGGCCTTATTATTTTATATTATCGTATTTCGATTCTATTATGTTTTTTTCCTTTTTTATCTTATTTTTTCGCCTGTTTTAAGTTTCTTATTCCCTTTTAATTATTCGTTTTTTACACATGTTTTGTTTTTTTTTTCATTTTTCTACGTTTTTCGATTGTTGAAGTAAAACTTCTTTAGGCGCGACCAGGGGTAACTCAGTAATTCTAACGGACGTGACGTCATTCTAATGTAACGGAAACAAAACCTGATACAAAATACCTAACACGATTCCGTCTACTATATTAAATAAAAGTTAAATCTGTAATTGTATATTATTAGGCAACATAATATACATATTTTGCTGACCTGTCAAATTGACAGCTTGTCAACCAAAATACATTGTTGTTAAATATTTTTACGAAGTGTTTGTTATAAATATGATTAAACAAAGTGGATTTATTAATGAAGAAAGTGATGAAAAAATATTGATTGAAAATGAGTGAGTACTCTATATGCATACATTTTATTTTTGGTGTATAATTACACTATTTATACCTAATTATTTATACCTAGCTGTTTTCGTTTTATAGACTTAAAGAGCTAAAAAGAAAAAGAAATTGTGAACGTCAAAGGGCATATTATCAGCGCCAGAAAAATTTGAAGAAAAATGAAAATGAGTGAGTAATCTATATACATACATTTTATTTTTGGTGTGTAATTACACTATTAATACCTACCTATTATTTATACCTAGCTATTCTCATTTTATAGACTTAAAGAGCTAAAAAGAAAAAGGAAATGTGCACTTCAAAGGGCATATTATCAGCGCCAGAAAGATTTGAAGGCAAATGCTGAACGTCAAAGGAAATTTCGTCAACGTAATGAAGAAAAATCTTACGTGGATATGTAATTTCATTTAATAATATTTAAAAACAAATTATAATATATGCCTCAATATTATTTAACTTTACGATTTCCTCATTTTTTTCACAGGAAAACACGAAAATTGGACAGTAATGAAGAGAATGTCGGGCAATGTAGGGCTGTTGAAAATATAGAAAATGTAACGCTGCAAGAAAATCAATTTCACAGCCAACAACTTCAAATTTATGAACAGCGTAATGAATGCATTACTCCCGAAGTTATTCTACACAGGAACACAGCAATTCCTGGCGATGGTAATTGTCTATTCCACTCGCTCATAAGTGTTTTGCATCTTCAAATTGAGACTTGTGACTTGAGAAATCAGTTACGCGGTTCACCCTATTTAAACTCCTGCCACAATCCGCAAGAAGCATATAACATTCTATCAAGCACTAATGATTATGGAGATTTGGATTGTTTGTATTTATTTTCAAAAATGTACAATCAAAATGTTTGTGTACATTATTGTTTTTACAACATAACTACAAAGAATCAAGACACTATCTATTGTCATTTTAAAGCGAATGATAGGTACACAAAACTGGATTCATCTTCATCTTCGTGATCAACATTTCACACATTTTTACGAAGTATCAGATTTATTGGAGACAATACCAGACACTACCCAAAATGAAGCCCATGTTGATGCCAATATTCAACTATTGCGTGACAATAATTATGATGAAGATCCTACCGAAGATAACCATAACATTTATGAAAATGAAGTTGAGATTGATAGAGAAGATCGAATTGGTGAAAATATTATGGATTTTATTGTTGATGGTACTATTCCAGTTTACACAAAACGTAATACTGATGATACTGCAGCTACAAGTATATATTTTTAATATTAATTTACTTTTTATTATCGGTTGAAATAATTTAAAAATAATTTCATTTTACTTTTTGTCATTTTTAGGTGCAGAGTCTTCGGTTCCAAATTTACATGAGTGACAAGATTACATCAAACGCAGAATTTAGATTCTGCTATAAATTTACCAGGATTACCTACTTGTTGCCGAAACAAGGAAGAACACGGCGAAAATATAAAAACTTTCTAAAATATAACATTATATCATTTTTTGTAAAGTATATAGACAATAAATATAATTGAATTGTAATCTCTTGGTGTGTTAGTTTTAGAAAAAAAATTGTTCATACTGAATATTATAATTTATATAAGCATCTAATTTCTGTTAACTTACTGTAGCTACTTCTTAAACATATTTTGAATTTGAATTTATTTTGCGATGATACGTAGGTACGTCAAATAAGTTTTACTTCAATCGCGCGTAAAGATTACACGCACACTCTTTTTACCTTCCGAACAGCAACGCTGTTATAGGAAGGTATTGTGATCGCGAAAAATTTCGATCTCGGGTTTTTAGCGGAAATACGCGTTTTAGGGTTCCCTGAGCCTAAAAAACCCAAAAATAAAAAATGTCTGTCTGTCTGTCTGTCTGTGTGTCTGTCTGTGTGTCTGTGAACACATTTGCGGCTAAACGGCTAATCGGATCGGAATGAAACTATAAAACCTTACTTATAATCACCATCGGAGGAATCTGATAGAATTTGAGTAAAATCGGCCGACCGGAAGTGGACGTTTACTCTTATCAAAAAATGGAATTTTTTGAAAATATTGGGTTTTTATATAGTTATTGGCAAAATATTTATACTTTGTGGAAAGAACATGTAATTTCCGACATTTTTGAAAGAATACATTTTTTTGATATTTTCATTAGTTTTCGAGATATTGACACTTTTATCAAAAACTGGAAATATGTGAAATAAAAATTGTGGATTCGCTTTTTTTAAACAAAAATTGGTAGTTATTATATTTTCAACATCTGACAGCTGTCAAATTATGTTTTGGCGTATTTCAACATTTAATTTTCTATATTTTGACATCTGACAGCTGTCAAATTATGTTTTTTGAGAGTATCAACTTTTGACTAGTGTCAAATTATTTTTTTTTATATTTTTGACATCTGACTACTAACTAATTAGTTTTTTCGATATTTTTGACATCTCCATACTATGGCCACTCCAATTCTACCACCCACTACTTGTTAATATCAGTCAGATTAGCTCCTTCTATATTTTGACATCTGACAGCTGTCAAATTATGTTTTTTGAGAGTATCAACTTTTGACTAGTGTCAAATTATTTTTTATATTTTTGACATCTGACTACTAACTAATTAGTTTTTTCGATAAAACCCAAAAATAAAAAATGTCTGTGTGTCTGTGAACACATTTGCGGCTAAACAGCTAATCGGATCGGAATGAAACTATAAAACCTTACTTATAATCACCATCGGAGGAATCTAATAGAATTTGAGTAAAATCGGCCGACCGGAAGTGGACGTTTACTCTTATCAAAAAATGGAATTTTTTGAAAATATTGGGTTTTTATATCGTTATTGGCAAAATATTTATACTTTGTGGAAAGAACATGTAATTTCAGTCATTTTTGAAAGAATACATTTTTTTGATATTTTCATTAGTTTTCGAGATATTGACACTTTTATCAAAAACTACCACTACTTGTTAGTGTTCGGAAGGTCGTGTGGTGCCCACACCAGATTTTTTTATGTTTTTGTTTTTCTTCCTTTGTACTTTGTACTCTTTCTGAAACTTTCGGTTTTTTAGTTGACCAAATCGGACCAGCATTTCTCGAATTTTAGCGAGACTAACAAACAACAATTCATTTTTATTTATTTAGATATTACACAATTTTAGTGGATTAAAGTGCTGGTATATCGTTTTATCGGTATTTTTTGCACTGAATGTTAAACACGAAACAATAGCTGTAATAATTAATTAAGACGTTATCTACATAAAGCTGTCAACTGGAACTAATCCTATTAATAAAAAATCAATTAAATTCTTGCGAAAAGATTCATTATTGATATTATCACAAATTTAATCCTTGGAAGTGCAGTAATAAAATTACTATAGTTCTATTTCCCTATTTGTATAGGATTTTGCAATAGATTCTGGTTGAAATTCATTTACAACAAAAATTAATTGTTAAAATTACTTGAACATTATTTGATTTCAGAATTGTGTAAATTTTTTTTATCAAATTTTGTGACCCTGTAGCTTTTCGTTCAAGAGTTATAGTGCACACAAAAGGAGGCAAATATGAATTATATACACGAGTTTAGGAAAACCATTACAATTTTAACTTGTAGAGTTATCTGATCTAGATCGAAACCACAGGGTTTTCTTTATGATAAGAGGATTCTATATACTAAATTTCATGACCCTATGATTTTCTGTACCAGAGTTATAGCTAAAATAAACGGAGAAAAATATGAATTAAGTATATACATAAGTTTCGGAAAACCGTTAGGGTTATCCGCTTTGGACTAGTGTTCTTTTTCATGACATGCGGATTCTATATAACAAATTTTATGACCCTGCGACCTTTCGCTTCAGAGTTAAAGCACACACACAGGCGGAGAGATGTTTTTTATAATTTTTGTATTTTCTTTGTTGGCCCGGATACTTCTCGGACTACTTTCGTATTAACCTGCGTGTATTCAAAGTCAATCTTGTAATTTTTTATAATCTGTTTATGAATACGAATCTATTTGTAAATTTTAATAATTACGCATTTAAAATGTACATATAGAGTGTTACAAAACTTTCGATTATACCTTCGAGTGAATTTTGAATAATTTGACTATTAATTTGCTTTAAATTGCTAATATTTAAATAAAGAAGCCTTTTAATTTTTGTATTAACATACTAATAAAGTATCTTTAAATAAATGTAAAAATTTATAAAAAAATATTCAATTTATGCTATAATTGAAATTGCTATCTATTCGATACGATTCCGCATTCAGTATTACCACACACCAATAATTTTAAGTATATGAGTACTAAATTCTCATATATTCAGATGATTACCTAATTAATCGCTAAGATGTAAAGGAATTATATGGTAAAATTATTAGGCTTTTAATTAAAAATGTTATAAAAACACACCCAAAAATTGGTAGCTGGATTTTATCTATTTTATTTTAGGTAGTTAGTGGATCTTTGAGTAACAGCCAATCTAAAGTGTATTACGAGGAAAATAGATATTGCTTTACAGAAATTCGAACAAAACTGGTCCTGCAGAGGACTACTGTTATAATAAATAACTTATTGTACTGAGTAGACAGTTCTACTTTAATCTAATCTAAATAAACCTAGCATGGTCTCTCCTGTAGAGCTCTATGTTTTAAACACTGCTTCCTATCGGAATAGTGTAACCAGGTTCGGCACCAAGAGTTCTTGCCTGCACCCCATGCGTGCAGTACTCTAGTTTGATCAGCTGAAGATCATCACCACCGCTGATCTTCAGGTAGGCATAAATCCAGGTGTCCCAAGTTCTTGAGAATTTTGATGACTATCCTTACGTTACTGTTGCCACAGGGCAGTTTCCTTTATAAGAGATCTGAGTCCTGTGACTATTTCCTTAAACTGGTAATAGGTTTCAAGGTTCGTGTCACCGAAGATGAGGAACCGTTTATGGTCCAAGGCCTCAAATAGAATGTGAGTTGCCGTCTCATCTTTCATGGCGCACTGTCGGCACGAGGTGGGTTCCTGTATCAGAATCCCCATCCTTCGAAGGTGTAAGCAGTTAGGATTTTATGAAAAAGTGTTATTTGATTTATTGGTAATTCAAAAAGAGCTTGTTGGGAACTAAGCAACAAAAAGCCTAATTATGGTTTTTCTCAATGAAATCAATACTTCATTTTGTACATTTATAAGCTATGCTTTCCATGTCGTTAATTTTTTTTTTTTGTTATTTGCAAATAGCTCTCCATTCAAGTTCACAATCATGTTCCCGGTCCTTGGCCTAAGGCCTGCTTTTAAGGTTTTTTATTCTTTTATAAGCTTGGCTGGTCCTTATGTTTTTCTATTTATTCAAGCAGTCTCTCTTGTTGTAGTCGTTTTTTCCATTTAAGTGTTTTTCTAGCTTCTTTTCATATCTTATCTATTTTGTACCGTGTATTGACTGGCTTTATTGCGATCGCATAAGATGTTCTGACACTCTTTATCAACCCAATTTTTCTTCTTTTCCTTTTTAACTGCTCAAACTTTTAATTCCTAACTTTGACCAATTCATCATATTTCTAACATCATCAAAAATCTAATCATTAGACAGAGTATATAAATTACATGTTAAATTACATTGTTTTTTTTTAAGATTAATTAACTAAATAGCTATTTTATTTTAACAACCCTATTGTTTAGTTTAACTGTTAAAATATTTTTTTTTTTTTATTAAGTGCAAATTTACAATCTACTCTAATTACAACACAGAGTATTTAGCAAATAGTAGGAAAGGCTTGAATCCTGGCATGCTTTGGGCACCATCCATCGATGGTTCTCCAATACACCTAATCAGTTAGGTCCTCTGGCCATGTCCTTTTCAGTCTTCTTCCCACAATTGGTGGCTGGTAGAGTTGTTGAATAGTTTGACTTTCATGGGCGAAATTTCTTTCTTGGGCTTTTTTTGCCTGTAGTTTAATAACATCTTCGATGAATGGTATCCCAAGGTCATTATGGATAGTTATATTGGAAACGTACCATGGTGCATTCGCTATCATGCGCAGCGTCTTTGATTGAAAAGTTTGCAGTATTTTAGTGTTGCTCGGTTTGCTGCAGCCCCATAACTCTATACCGTAACTCCATATCGGCTTTAGTATAATTTTGTATAATAATACTTTGTTTTCTAATGATAACTGGGATCTTTTACCTATCAGCCAATACATTTGTCTGACCTTTAAATTTAGTTGAGCTTTCTTGGTTTTAATATGGTTCTTCCATGTCAGCTTTCGGTCCAAATGGAGTCCCAGGTACTTGACATCTGATTTTAAGGGGATAGGAATGTTGTTAATATGAACCTGTGAACAGTCGATCCTTCTTGTTGTGAATGTAATTTGTGAAGACTTTTCACTGTTTACTTTAATCTTCCATTTTGTTAACCATGTTTGAAGTGAATTTAAATAGTTTTGCAGTTTGTTAGAAGCTCTATCTGGATTATCGTCTGATGTAAGGATTCCTGTATCGTCGGCAAATGTGGCCATAGTAATGTCATCGTCAGCAGGTATATCAGCAGTGTAAAGGAGATAAAGGAAGGGACCGAGGACACTACCTTGAGGTACTCCGGATTCTATAGGATGATGGTATTTGGAAAGTGAGGTATTTACTTTGATTTGGAAAAATCGCTCACTCAGATATGAATAAAATGAAACAGTATTTAATAAAATATCAGAAAGGGTTTCAAATTGAAAATTAAGCTTTAATGTTTATGATTATATCCTTCTATAAACCAATTATATAAAAAAATAATAATGTTAAAAATAAGTTTTCGTGATTTAGGTCACTTCTTATGGTGTATAAACAAGGACGTTTTAATTAGTAATTATGTTTATTTATAAATAAGTGAACGCAAAATTAGTATACCTACTCTAGGTTAGTTATACATTCTCAATATTTAAATCATTTTATGATATGTATAGAAAAGAGGTAACATTTACTTGCTAAATAATCAGTGATTAAACACTGATTGGTTTTATTTGAAATATCAGAGCACTACACAAATAAACACAAATCTTATATTGCATTCATATATATGTGAAAGTAAAGTGATATACAGGGTGTTTCAAGATACTATTCCTTGAACTATTTTAAAGAATCTTTTTTCCTTTATGATTCCTTAAATTTAGGTGAACCAATAAGAAATAATTCAGAGAGCTTACGTCCAAGGATCGAGCAGGGCATAAGTGAGATTCACTTCGACCAATCCAGCGATCTCCGTATATTACTGTTGAGAACTCTCTAGTTAATATGCTAAAATACGCTGGTGCCCATCGTGCTTAAACTACATTGCATTTTTTGTAACCAATGGTACAAACTCCAGAAACGGAGGTAGCGTTTGTTCCAAAGTGTCGGTATACCTCGCTGTAAAGTCTTTTAGGTAGCAATATCGGTCCAATTATAGGAAGTCATTCACAATTTCCACCCAAACGTTTAACGTGAACTGATCTTGAAAGCGATCTTCAAGCATCTCATGTTGATTTTCTTTAGCCCAAACATGGTTATTGAGGAAATTTCATTTTGCATGTCTTTAAAAACTCTTGGCGTTCGTATAACCATTCATGATAGATAACTTTACTATAGTCCATTTCACCGATTTTGGCCGATGACAGAAATCATACTCGAAGTAAATTTATAGTTACATCTCTCTCAGATACAGGCAAGTTAGAAATTTAAATGAGGACGTTTGTTTTTTAATACAACACTTACGTAACTGCATCTTGTTTCACCGGTAGATAAAAAGTATTCAATACGGAAGTCTTGACTTAATTCACATTTCTAGTAACCGTCATGTACGGCTCGTTGTTGAAGGGTTGAATTTAATAATTATTAATGTCATATTTTTGTAGATGTCAAACCACACTGATAGTTTCAGAAACTTACGACCTAATTTAGAAAAAAAACTCTCCGCCAATGGTAACTTGGATGACAGTTTAATCTTATTTCAGTGGTTTCTAATATCAAATCGGCCAAAAACGATGAAATGGACTATAACAAGACTTTAAGTTTTATACACAGAAAATATACGTCAAATAGACAACGTCAATCAGTTTTATACTATTCGACACATACAAAATGAACATTTACCAGACCCACGTTACCTATTGTTACTTGGTAGATCCAGAGTACGCTATAATTTTATTTCAGCTACATTAATAATTTTAAAGTTACTAAAAAGTTGGATGGTTAAAAGTCTTTTTTTTGCCAAGTATCTTCGAAACAAAGTACCCTATCAAAGGGCCAAATATCCTTAGAAGAGTCCAAGGAATAGTGAATTTTTGCCGCATGTTTACTAAACACCCGGTATACGTATTTCAGTATTAAAATATTTGTTGTTTTCATATTCACTATAAAAGATTATAATTATGTTTAAAAAGATAGTTAATTATAATAAAATGAATGAAATGCCTGGGAGAAAGAGTACAACTAGATAGTGGCAATTATAAAAAAATGTAAATAATTTAATTATTTTAATTATGAGTTATAGTTACGTCAGAAATTTAATGCTGAACAACAACACTTTTGTTTTTTCTGGTTTACAATCTCTCCTGTGTTGTGTGAAGTCATACCTGGTATTCTGTAAATTGTGTCAATTATGAAGGGATTAGGTATTCTGACCTTGATCTTTGATAGTACAAAAGAGTTATTGTTGGGGTTGTATTTTACTTCGGTCACTATAAATTTTATTGGGAGAAAGAGTTTAACTGCAAGCCACCAGTGCTATCTTTTAAAAGATGGTTAATGAGTGATGAAAAACAAAAATTTATCCAAAAGTTAGCTTTTCCGGCTTCGAAGGGTCGGAAAAACCCATGAAAATGCAACTGAAGCCCCACCTTCTGGATGCCAATTGATATGGAACTCCACCTTGGGACACCTTCCACCCATTAACATTTTTGGAGCGTGGATTCTGTACCTTATGGAACTCATCATCAGAGTACTTCCCTGAGGAAAATTTAGGCTTAAGAAAACTCTTTTGTCACGCTTTTGAATTTATTTTAATTTTATTTCAGACATGTGTTTACAATATTATACTCGCTTACTTTTTCATGAGCTACTTTTATCAAACCTAAAGCTATTCCGTAAGGCAATATTATTATTTAATAACTAAAAATAGAGTTACTCCCGATGTCTTAAAAATAAAAAGAGTCGTATATGTGAAGGTCAACAAAATCCTTCTTTAAATATATAAATAAAAAATTACTATTTTAGATTGATCTATTTAATCAATTTTTTATGATGCCTACAAATCTTTTTTAACCCACTTTATTTACATCAATTAATCTAAATTTTCAATGTAAAGGTCTAACCTTGTATTTGCTCGTTAAAAGTTTTATATTGTTATAATATTTATTATTAGCTGCAATAGATTTTAAACAGGTTATTAGGAATAATTATTATATTAGTAAATAGAGCACCTGCTTGGGTAACTTAATTTTGTTATACTATCAAAAAATTATTCTTCCTGACATTTTTGGTTTAATATTTATATACTTGCTAATACTCATGTTACTCCATTTTTTTAAAGAATTTTTCTGATTTTGTCATTCCAGGTCTTCTTTGGCCTTCTGTTTTACTGTTTTTTATACGTCATTCTATTTATTTGATCATACCATCTTAGCTTTACTTTCTGTTCCTATATGCATAACCTTCGTCTTCATAATTTTATATTCATACTCTTCTTTTTTCAATTCTTGTTTCCAGAGATTTAGAGTTTCTTGTAAATCTGTGTCGTTTTCAGTGTTTAACGGCTATAATGTCTACTTTCCAGTCTTTAGGTCTCATCTCACTGATCCAACATTTATTTTCCCTGTTGCCTAAGATTTTTAACATTTCTGCTGTTATCCTATTGTGTCTCGCCGCTTAGCAGTTTTTCAAGCTTCTGATTGCCTTTTCCACTCCTTCCAAGGTTATTTTAGCTCTACTTCCATCTCTCGTGTTGTCTATTTTATTACTTGCTTCTTCTGGTGTAAGTTCTTGTTCCTTACTAGATAGTAGTTCTTCGAAATGCTGTTTTCATAAAATAACAAAATAAGCGCATATACTATATCACGATTACATTGAATTTATTTCTATTAACGAAAGAACTTCTTCGATTAGCTGTTGCATAAAAGCAATGACATAAATTGATTCCTAAAAGGTCTCGTCGTATCGATAGTAACTTAATTTTTCGATGTATAAATCTAATCAAGCGTGGTTGTTACAAATCCCTCTGACTAGAAGGAATCTGGCTATTTACTCTATAAATAGTATAGTTAAACTTGAGTATGGATATAAATAAAATATTAAGTACATTAAAATTAGTTAATCTTTTTTCTCTCCACCTTATGCCAAACCGAGTTGGTGTCAGCGTGAGCCTTTTGTAGCATTTGTTTCCACTTATCTTTGTTTAAAGCATCCTCTCTTCCTCTTACCCCCCAATCTTACATTCATCTACTTTTTTACTTACGCATTCTCATCCTTCCTATCCATAGGACCAAACCACCTCAACCTGTTTTTCCTGGATTTTCCAGGTCCTGATTTATTCTATTCATCCATCTCAACTACGGTCTTCCTCCCTTACTCTTACCACTAATCTCACATTTTTACTCATATAATACTCATTCCTCCTCTTTACAGGACCAAACCATCCTGGATTTCCTTGCACAGCTGTCCCACTTTCACTGTACCTTTTACTTTCTCATTTTTTACTCTATTTTTACTTATTAATCTACACATCCAACGCAACATCTTCATCTCCGTTATTCTATCTTTCTCTCTTGATGTTTCGTAATGCACCAGGTTTCTGAGTTATACATTAACGACGGTCTTGTACAGTTTACTTTTCAGTTTTGCATAGATTCCTATCACAAAAAACTCCACTTAGAGTCTAAAACATTGACTGAAAAAAGTCGATCATTCCTCTCGACGGATAAAATGCCTTCCGAGCCAAAATCGAAATGTGCAATTTGCCAGAAGATTGATCAATTTTTATTAAACTATTCTATTTTTTTAGTATCCGGTCAAACATTTGAACGAAAAAATTAACTTTCGTCGAAAGTATGTGTGGAAAGAAGTCGAATTTACGACCAGGGTAAGAGAAAACGATGACGATAATATTACCTAGTTAATCCTATTTTTTAATTTATTTTAAGTTTAAAATGATCTAATATAGACCCTATTCAATTTTTAAATTTCATTATAAGTAAAGTTGGTCATTTGTTGACTTTACTAATATGTGCTTCAATTCATCTGATTCCAATCTTTCACGGTCCTTTCACTATCCGATTCAGGTGTGTGGCCTTTATTAACTCACATCGGTGTACAGTTGAAGAACAAAATATATAGAAAGAATTACGGAATCGTTAAAATTGGCTCCATATTTGGAATATAATCATTTTTCCTGAATAGAGTGTTTTTAAGACTATTTCTGAAAGCAGGGCAGGATTGTGTGAAAACTAAAATAATTTAGGTACTAGAGATCTATCGCAAGAATAAATCAAAATTGATGTAAAAATTGGTTGAATAGAGTTTTTATAAGGAAAGTTACCAAGTATCTTATAGGGGTAAGAAAATGACTCTGATTGGTCAATCATAGAGTTGCATCTGAAAGACACATGATATGTTTCTTTTGTCAGGTAGGCCTACTATACTGTGTTGTTTTAAGAACTTATGAAAAATTTCAAGCAATAGGACCGAGTTATATGTATTGAAAAAAAGAGTTTATTTAAATTAAATTAAAACATGATTTTCAAAAATTTTTGGAAAAAACAGAAAGATTGTTGGAAAGAACGTTGAAAATCCTAAAAATTGTTAATTTTTTTTTTGGTACAAATGGAAAAAAAAATTAATAAAACTTATGAATAATTGTTGGAATGGTTGATAATGGTGAAAAAATGTAAAAAATATCATAAAGAAAATTAAAAAAAAAAGTAACAAATGAACATGTACCTATAGAGAATATTGGAAATTTATATTCCTTTTATGAGAATCAATAAATACGTTCACGTAACAGAAATGTGTATGTAATTATGTAATAAATCATTTCCTTTGTTGCATTTAAGTAATGTTACCCATATTTTTTGTTATTACATCACTAAAGTAAAAATAAATGACTAAATTTATTTATCTTGTCTTTTTTTAATTCTTAAAATTGACGGTAAGAAGTTTTTTAATTCCAATGAGCATTTATTATTGTTTATATTGTTCACAATCGCGACAATGGCACACCTAGCATATGTGAAATATGATATTATGCAGACTATATATTGTCTTCAAAGGACGAGAACCAACTTTCTTATTGTCTTTGAATAGAAACCTGCAATCTGACTAAATATGTATTATTTTTTATGCACTGCGAAGTAATGAGACCGTTTTGTATATGGTCATAATAAAAATTGCATACAAATATTGAATAGTATTTCTATTAATGTAACAGTAGCAATATAAATTAATGGTTATTGCTTCCTTTGTTTAAAAAATATGTTTCTAAGTAAATAATGTAGAAATCAAAACACAGCGCTATCTACAGGATGTCTATCCAAACTAGATGTCAACATTATCATTTCTCGTTAAATTTACAAAAACTGATTGCAATAAATTGTTGCAAGAGGCCTATTGAAACATTCTTTATCTCGTGCTTGTGTTTTCAAGTAGAACAAGCGCTTCAGTGAAGGCAGAGAGAGCACTAAAGACGATCAGCGCTCAATTACGGAAACAGTGACCAAAGTCAACCAAATTGTGCGTGTAGATCGTCGAATGATGATTACCTAGGCTGTAAACGCCGATAAATAAACGGTTAGGAAAATTTTACACGAGGATTTACACATGACAAAAGTCTGTACAAAGTTGGTGCCAAAAAAAACTTATTTCTTACCAAAAGCTCATACGTCAACAGGTCTGCTCAAATTTTCCAGAAAGGTTAAAAGAAGATCCCGGACTGATAAAAAAACTTGATTATTTGCGACGAAACGTGGATTTTTCAATACGATGTTTAAACAAAGGGACAATCAATGCATCGAAAAACGATGGAATTGCCCAGAGTCAAAAAAGCAAGGATATCCAAATCAAAATGTTGATCGTTGACAGAAGAATACTAAAAGTTTCTTGGATAGCAAGGAAAACCCACGAGGAAATTCTGAGGAGGATAGGAAGAGAACGTGAATTGCTGCTCACGATAAAACGCAGGAAAACAGCGTATCTGGGACATGTGATACGCAACGAGAGGTACCATTTGCTCTAACTGTTAATTGAAGGAAAGATAGAGGGCAGAAAGAGGATGTCATGGATCCGAAATATCAAACATTGGACAGGGATAAGGACGACTGAAGATTTAATCCACAGCATTAGTGACAGAGTTAAATAGTCAGAAATAATCGCAAACATCCATTAATGAATAGCAGCAGCAGAAGAAGAAGGTGAGAGACTAGTCTAGAAAGGAAGTATAAAGTGGATTAAAGAAAATGAAGAATGGAAAGTCGGTAGGAGCAGATGTGATACCAGCAAAAGTATGGAAGGTGCTTGGTGAGAATGGAGTAGATGTTTTGTTGGACCTGGTGAGAAAAGTAATGAATCAAAAGAAAATACCGAGTGAGTATATGAAAGGTTTGCTTGTGTCAATCTATAAAGGTCAGGGAAATGCGCAAGATTGCTGTTACTGTCAAGGCTTTAAAACTGATTTGGGAGAGAATAGTTGAGAAGAGATTGAGAGAAAAAACAAGTATAAGCAAAGAACAATTTGGATTTATGCCTGGGAAAGGAACGACTGATGCTTTTTTTGCTATTAGGAGGATGATGGAAAGATGTCGTGAAATGTAACGTGCTTCTTCGTGTATTCCAAGGAAAAACCGTCTTTTCTATAAAAAATCTGTCTTCAGTAGAACAAAACTTATTTATAAAAAAGTTGCAAAATACATAAATGTCTAGAAGATTAAATAATTTCTATCTTACTTTATAAATAAGTATCAATTTTATACTCATTGATTTATGCGTTATAAATACGATTGCGAATGCTACAAATTTTGTTTAACCTTTTGTTAGAATATAGTAAATAGATAAATTGCGGCAATATCATTAATTGTGTTTCGTATTAAATCTTTCTGAACACACCTGAGTCAATTTTCTAATAATGCTCTAATTTGTTACCGAATCAAATTTTCTAATTTTATTTAATTTAATCGAAATAATATTTCAAAAAGTCAGTACATTTATTATGAAGGTTGGTATAATTTCCTGAAAATAGTAATATGTTTTAAAGGAAAAAATTATTTATATGTCATTATTTGTTGGCTAATAACAAATCAGGAATTTCTTTGTACAAATACCTGCGAAATGCTGCTAATAACCGTAATTGATCAATTCTTGACTAATGTAAAGTTTCTTTGAATAAAGCATGTATAACATTTGTTTTTTGTACAGTTTTAATATTTTTTGCAATGTTTGGTGTTTTTAATTTCCTGTAATTTTTTGTTTGAATGGAACGGTGAAACTTTCGTAACAAAAGCTAATAAACTTTTCAAGGCGAAGGCAAAAAATAAAGAGATAGGTAGGTAAATGGGAAAATTTGAAGAGTGTGGTAGGTAAGAGGACCCTGCTGTAGGACTTATGTCCTTTTCAGGGAGTGGATGGGAGTGTTTGGATAGTGTTAGTATCTGTCGTTGGCCCCGCTCCCACAAATTTCTCCATTTGCAGCAGGTTGGATTGCTTTAACTAAAGCTCTTGTGTTTCCATGGCGCTTAAACGTACCTAAACAGTCTTCTTTCTTTGGTGTATATGTAGGTGTTGTGTTGCAGTGTAACCCACGTGGTGCAATGTGGGGTTGGGAGATTGACGTTGTGGCGTGTCTCCTCCGTCAGGAGAAACCTTCGCCAGGGGACCTTTTTTTTTCTCTCCCTCCTGTAAGAAAGGGGGGATTCGTCCAGGAGGGTTTTCATGTCGTCAGGGAGGTCCATGTCTACGCATTGAAGGAGTCTCAGGTTAGGAAAGGAGATCTTGTTTTTTGAGACTGTATCTTCTTTGGAGTCCTCTATTCCAGTGGGTATGGAGGGTAAATTTTCAAAGATTTGTAAAACTGGGGTAACCTCAAAATCGCTCAATGCGTTAATTAGTTATAGCTTTACAAAATTTTTAATTTTTTGTAAGCTTAAGAACATTGAAAAAGGAAATAAATTATCTTAAAAACAGCAGAAAAAAATACATTTTTGGTGTCTGAAGGATGACCGGCAAGATCAACCCCTTTTTGATTTTTTTTTGTCATTTTCGAAGTAATCTTTAAATATATGATATTTTAAAAATAATATAAAAGTTAGTATGATTGCATCATTTTATTAAAATTCCGACCTTTTTGTTTATTTTTTTAAGTTATATAAGCATTATACTTTTAAGAATAAATACTGGCATTAATTATAGAATAAAACAATGTACCACATTTATTAAAAAGATTTTAGTTAAATAAACTAATTTATTCAATAAATAAATAAATAAAAAAACAAATAAATAGATAAATAAATAAATTACAATATAAATATAAATAATTAAATAAATAAATAAATAAAATGTCTTAACTAAAAATAATAGCTCTTGATAAAATATTTAGTGGCAGTATAAATAATTTAGTAAATTGGATTTACCTTTAATTAAATTATTTATATACTACCTAAGTCTATATAAAATCACATTTTTAAACATTCTTATTAGAACCTTAAAAATTGTTTTTTTGCCCTTCAATTAAGCAGTTTAACTATCGCTAATAAAATGTGATAATTTATATACCTACCAATTTGGCACAAACTGATTAAAAAAATAGGATTCATACAAAAATTCTCATCAAACAGAAAGCTCACTTAGTACCAATTAGTTTATTTTATCTTTTAGTTTGTTAATGACATGTCAATCTTCTCATAAATTTACGTTAAACTTGTCACTAATGCCAATCTTGTTATAATTTAACGTTGATTTGTCACTTAGTGTCAATCTCATCATAATTTGACGTTTATTTGTCACTTAGTGTCAATCTTATCATAATTTTTCATTCATTCGTCACTAACTGTCAATCTTGTCATAGGTAGATGTTAATGTCACTTACTGTCATTAAAATTGCACGAACTAGGCTACGAATTGTTTTAACGTTTCCCGTATTTTCTAGATCTAGCTCCCATTAATTTTTGTTTGTTTTCAAAACCAAAAAAAATGCCTGCTAAAATAAATTTTTAAACATAAATTAATTGCTATAATTAAAGCCCTTTTGGTGCTAAGAAGTAGAGGTAAGGAACATCATCTCATATGTGAACTCAGCAGAAAAGTCCCCTAGTAAACAGCAAAATTCGACCAAAATAGCATTCTCCTTAGCGTTATTTTTTAAAATTACTATTGTGCCTTGTGCTACAGTGGTGCAACCTGAATGGATAATAATTTTTAATACTTTGTGATGGCTCTTTTTTTTCTACTCTTCATAGCTAGATACTAGAGATGCGCTCAGAGTAACTTTAACCTAATTTTGTTACCAAAAATATTTTGGAACTAAAATTCTTTTTTTGAACGAATGTGGTTAGGCGAGAAAATGAAGTAGTAAACCTACCAATTTACAACAGGTGGATGACTTGGTTTTTGCATTCGAATCGGGAGAGTTTCAGGAAGTTTTGTACGTTGTGCTCATGTATGGGTTATGCGTCTCAAAAAGGTACAAAATAAAAAATTTGAAAAATATCCACGAAAATGAGATCATTTTTTGCTACTAGCAGGTCTTTCAGGTCTCTGAGTAGGTACGAATTTAAAGACGGGTATAACCTCCGAGGTACCTGGTTTCCAGGGTGAACCTCATCTTCTGAAGTTTTATGTTAATTTTGTTCAAAATCAGTTTATATAATCATTACTAAGGGTTTTTTGAGGTCACTGAATACGAATTTTATGATGGCGATGGCCTCCGAGATACATGGTGCCCAGATGGGAAGTCATCTTTTGGAAATTGATGTAAACTTCTTTCATAATCCGTCGATAATCAATACTCAAGAGTTTTTGAGATCACTGAATACGAATTTCATGATTGGCGATGGCCTCCAAGGTACATGGTGCTCAGATGGGAATTCGTCTTTTGGAAATTTATGTAAATTTCTTTCAAAATCAGTCGATATTGATTACTTAGGGGTTTTTAGGGTCTCTAAATACAAATTTCATGATAGTGATGGACTTCGAGTTACCTGGAACTCAGGGTGGACTTCTTCTCTTGGAAATTTAAATTAATTTCGTTCAAATCATATAATCACTACCCAAGTTTTTTTAAGATCGCTGAACACAAATATGACAACGATCTCCTTCAAAGGTATCTGGTGCCCAAAGTGAACCTCGTCTAATTTTAAACAAAACTAACATACAACTATAGGTTACAAGGTGTCTCCCTGAGCAGCAGGTACCTTGGAGTCCATCGCCATTATGAAATTAGTATTTGGCGACCTCAAGCACCCCCGAGTGAATGAAATTAACATAAAATTTTAGGTGACGAGGACCGTCTTGGGTACCAGGTACCTCGAAGACAATCGCTGTCTTGAAATTCGTGTTCACTGATCATAAAAACTTCCAAAGTTGTAAAATTGAACTGATTTCCGTCGATAATTAAATTTTATAATTGTACATAAGCGCAAAGCACAAAATTTCTTGGCCCTTTCCAGAATCGAATGCATAAAGTTCTACCGCATTCCGCAACCCATCATCTGCGGTAAATTGGTAGGTTTACAACTTTTTAATGCTTAATTGCCTACTATTGACTATAAATTTGAATATGAAGATGAAAAAAATCAATCCAGGTAAGTTATTTTGACTCAATTAGCAATTATGTTTCATTATCAGCAGGTAAAGGCTCAATTTTGTCAGTAACATTGTTGTTATCATTTTCTTGTGTTTGATTATTTACTGCAATAACTGTTACTATATCAGGTAGAGTTGATTGTGTAGTTACTTCCAAAATTGGTTTTTTCGTTGTTGGTTTACTGGTATTAATTTCTGAATATTCACAATTTTTACCAGAAGTTCCTTCTCTACATGAACACTTGTAACTTCTTTCATCTTTCATTAACGATATGCATTTTGATCCATTTTTACATGTATCTGGATTTTTCTCGCAGTAATTAAGTTCTGAAAAATAAAATGTACATTTTAAACATATCCTTATTAAGTAGACAGTTTGGGCATATACAAAATTTATTAATTTGAAGTATTGTTTTGTAAAAATACAACTAAATACCTTCATCGCATAACATGCCTCCCCATCCCTTTTTGCAATTACATTCCCATGGTCGTTTACAGGAACCATTAACACATCCTGGATATGGGAAACATTTTTCGCAGTTTTTACCCCACCAACCAACTCTACATCTACAAAAACAAAGAATATGAAATAATGTTGACTTAAAAGATATATAAAAAAATATATTGGATTAACCAATTTTCAAGAAAGGAAATAAACTTGATTCAAAAATTATAGACCTTGTATCAATGGTTTTTGGGCTATTAGGCCGGCGTCGATTGTCTTGCTGACTTGACGTTTCGCCAACACGAGCGGTCGGCATCTTCAGAAGTTGCTTCCTGGTTGACAGTCTGCGACTTACTAAGCTTTGCGTGATCGCAGCTCGTATTTATACGTCGGGAAGGAAGTGGGCGGGGCGTATAAATACGAGCTGCGATCACGCAAAGCTTAGTAAGTCGCAGACTTTCAACCAGGAAGCAACTTCTGAAGATGCCAACTGCTCGTGTTGGCGAAACGTCAAGTCAGCAAGACAATCGACGCCGGCCTAATAGCCCAAAAACCATTGATACAATAGACAATGGCCGCGAAAGCCTTTCACAGTTTAATTATAGACCTGTTAGTCTTCGATCAATTCAATTATTGTGGACAATCTACATACTTTTTTGAGCCACCATCAGATCATACCAAACGAACAACACGGCTTTAACAGTGGAAGATCGGTTGTTACTAACTTATTGTCTGCCTAAACGATTAGACTACTCAAATAGATAGGGGACAGAGAATTGATATCGTCTATTTGGACTTTAGCAAAGCTTTTGATAAAGTTTCAAGAAAAAGGCTATAAATTAAGCTAAAAAGGATTAAAATTCGTGAAAAACTCTTAGATTGGATTTCTGCGTTCTTAGCTGAAAGAAAATTGTCCATAAAGGTACAATCTTAAGACGTAATAAGTGGTGTCCCCCAAGGATCTGTTTTGGGGATATTATTTTTTAACATCTTTACATCTGAGTTAAAATATAGGTACTTTTACTTCAAAGTTCTCAGAGTAAGCAGATGATACAAAGTTGTATAATGATTCCATAATAAACTCATAATCCTTGCACAATGATCTAAACAGTATATTTTGATGGTGCATGGACTGTTTGCTACCGCTTAATATGGAGAACTACTTCAAAAACATCGAAATAACAAGTTTGAACGAATTTTATAACGAATATCCATAAAACTCCAGGAGAAGACGTACATAGCGGGTACCATGTACCTTGCACAGGATCGCCAATGCGATCTTTATATTCAGCAACGTCAAAAACCTCCAAGTAGTAAAATAGCCTAGATCGTTAAAATTTGTTTCTAAAAAATAGGAAAAAAAGGAGTTTACCTGCATTCTCCTGGTTTTTTACAATAACCTCGTTCATGATGACACGTAGACGAACATATTGCTATAAATAAACAAAACAGTTCATTAAGAAAATATAACAAATAGGTAATTATTGCATACTATACTTAATGTTAATTTGAATTCAGACTTACGTGTTTGACATAATATTCCAGTATATCCAGGGAAACATTTACATTCTAAAGGTTTGTCGCAATATCCATGAACGCATCCAGGTAATACTTGACATTCCCTACAAGTTTTTCCGGACCATCCCAAACGGCATTGGCAGTCTCCTGGAGTAGAACAATATCCTCTGGTTTGGTGACAGTCTGGTCTGCAAATTGCTAAAAAAGAAACAAAATTTCTGTATATATATTTCTGCAATTTACAACAATATCACTACAGTTGATTTTTCTTATTACTTTATCAAAGGTATAACGATGGTTTCAATATCAATAATTTTAAAGTGTCATAAGTTTTAGCATCCTCCTTTCTGTAGTAGAAATTGTTAAAGAAAGAATGTTATATTAAAATCTCTTTTGTAGTATGATTAATAAACAGCCCTTGGCGTAGGGTTTTGTGGTTCTTCGTCCTTGCCATAAGGGAGGCCTCACGCCGGAGGGGACAAGCCACAGCGTTAATCGCTAAAAGCCACATTGCACCACATGGCACTACACACCAACACAGACCAAAATTTTTTTTACGGTTTAGGCACGTTCCAGGAACCAGGGAACACCGAAAAATCGGGAATCGAACACCTAACGGCATCGACGACTTATACTAACTCCACCATCCAATCCTTAAAAAAAACACTAAGTCCTATAGCAGGACTTAAAACTCTCCAACATCACTTTCCTGTAAACCAATTATTCCTTGAATCCTTACATAAACAGACATTCTCGTTTTATGTTTATATAGTACGACATGTTGAAATTTTATTAATATGGAATTCTTCTTTGAGACACCTTCAAATCAATAATAATCTCTGGGTTGTCGAACACTGCTGTTACAAAAAAATATTTCTCTTTTATCCTCTTACTTTTCCTTTTCTTGTTGTTTGGTATCTACTCTGATGATCTTTTCCTACTTGCTTCTGCTACCTTCAGGTCTGGGTTCAATCCTTGGTTGTCTCTCTCTTTGCTTTAACTTCTGGGCTGTATTTTTTTATAATTATATGATATACCTTATTTTATTTTTAATTAAATATTCATTTACTTTTTTAATGCATATATTCATATTCTGTTTAACATTTTTACATTTGTTTTCCTGACATTAAAAAAAAAACAATCTTAGCAACCAACAGAGTGTGCCCTTGAGGAAAATCCATATCAATATGTTTATAATTAGCTATATTTAATTGTTTACATAAAACTTACGTTCAGAGCAAAATATTCCATCCCATCCTTCTTGACACACACACTCAAAGCTTACATTGCAGTAACCATGTTGACAACCAGGTAGTGGTATACACTTATTGCATTTATCGCCGTAATATCCAAGTTTGCAAATGCATTCATTAGGTCTATTACAGTATCCTTGCATTGGATCACATCCATTTCTACATTTTGGTACGTCACACAAATCACCTGTCCATCCCGGTAAACATTTAACTTCTCCATCATCTGTACATATGTAATGGGAATTTCGGGAAGATGGGAATTCACAAGCCTAAAACACATTTTTTTCTTTTATATTTTAAAGTAAAAAACAGTTAGTATATATGCAGTTCCAGATCCGAAAATAATAACTTATTACATTATCTAAACCAGGGATTCCTAAAAAGGTATATTTCGACTTCTTGTGGAGGTGAAATCAGGATTTTACACAAGGATTTTAGCAGGAAGTATGCGGATATCTTAAAGGATTACGCACCCAGTACAAGGGATTTTGGATTTTCTTTTAATTGGTTGTTTTGATCTTCAGTTGAAAAGTTTTTATAGATAAAACGCCTAAGTAAGCCTCTTAGAGGATATAGCAAGTGTACAAGATGCTAAATCTAGGGGTAAAATGTAAAAACAAATCAGTAATCATTATGCATTTTTTTAATACGCTTAACGTGCTAATGAAGTTTATAAAACAAAGTTGATGCTCAGTTCCTGTCGTCAAAAAAGAAAATTAACTGAATGTATTATCGAACGAAGAAGGTCTCCAAAAAGGTTAATTTCGACATCTTGTGGAGTCACTTAGTTAGGCAAATAACCGCAAAGTTTTTTAATTGGTAATTATTTTCTATCAACAGGAAAAAAGTAAAGAGTAAAGTAATTCAGATATGGATATGTGAGGTACCTATCAGTTTATTTTGGATAAGTCATCTCTTTTTCAAAATAGTTTAGTAATCCCTCTCTTAAATAATGCACATAAGAAGAACATAACTGTAACTTATACAAATAACGATATTTTCTGTATTACATTAACTAAAAAGGTATTGTTTAAAAATGACAATTAAGTACTTACTTGTTTTTTCCATTTTGGCACAAATCTAGCTGACCATACAACACTAACTAATAAAATAAAAACAAATGAGCAAAAGATTGTTCGTACCATCATTACTTAATCATAAATGAAGTTATTTGTAATTAATTTCAAAAAAACACACTGATTATCACTTTTATTAAATAGTTACTGCCTTTAACTTTTCTATAATATTAACACTAAATATCGATGTGAAATTATATTATTTTAAGTTGTTTGGTGAAACCGTTCTCGACCGTGAACTTGAACGAAAGATGTTAAATGAGGAATGGTGACCTCCTTTTCCTATTTCTTACTTTGGTTAACTGTAAAGGAGAGTGACGGTCGTAAATGAAAGAGTGTGATGACGAGTTTAGTTTTTCCTTATGTATTTTTTGAAAGTTTGTACAAAGAAGGAATATTTAATTTTATCGCTATGTCAAAAACCTTATCTATAAATTATTTTGAAATCAAATAAACTGAAATACTACAGTGTCACAAAAATCATTGTAATACCTATTTATCATTATAAAAAGTATCACGTTTTCTTCAAAAGAATATTGTCGACTTGACTTTTAGTTTTTCTAAAACTTTAGGTTATTGGATATAATATAACAAAACTAGCTGTTGCCCGCGACTTCGTCTGCGTGTAATTCGAATAAAAGCAAGGTCTTTATGTATCTTATATTAGCGTGAAAAGAACTAACATTATGACATTAAAATTATAACATACATAATTTTTGGGTCGTATTTGAAAAATGTAACAGTCTGACAATATTGAGATGTTACATTCGCACTGTAATAAAGTAACAATATTGTCAACATAAGAAATACAGTAATTAAGCACTGCAAACCCCTAATCATAGGCCTATAGCTCGCAGATTGCAGAATTTTTTCAGACTTAAATGACATTTATCGTTATATTTTGGACAATTCACACAATATCTTTATAAATAGCCTATATGTTATTCTGATCTATAAGCTACATTACTGTAAAGTTTCATTAAAATCCGTTTAGTAGTTTTTGCGTGAAAGAGGAACAAACATCCATCCATACATCCATCCAAACAAACTTTCGCGTATATAATATTAGTAGGATAGGATTTAAAAGAAAGAGAACTGAGAATGACTGTCGAGTAGAACCATAGATATTTTAAATGCCCTATTTTCTTATGTATTTCTAATCCCGTTTATGAATAAAGACCTTCTCATAGGAAGTTAAAATAACAAAAATTTAGCCCCTGGACCAGACTCTATCTCCAGAAGAACATTAAAACAATTACTCTATTCAATTTTTTTTTATTGGTACATTCTTCAACTCTTGTCTCAACAAAGCATACTTTCCCCACTATCATAAAAAACTCAAAAACCATACTAATCCCCGAACCCGGAAAAATTCCCACAAACACAAAACTACAGACCAATCTCTCTGCTTTGGCAAAGTTTTTGAACTCCTGCTTTTCGATAGAATCAGAGACTTTTTAGACACTAACTTTATAATCTCCCTTTCTAACATGGATTCAGACCAAACACTCTATCCAAATCCCGATTCAAGAACTTCAAACTTTTACCGCCTCTGCCCTAAATAAAAAAAAAGTCGTCTCTGCCATACTGATGGATGTTCAAAAACCTTTCGACAAGGTTTGACCCACTGGCCTTAGCAGAAAGTATTTTTTACGAGTTTTTTAGTTCCTCTGTTTATATTTGTAATCAATATCATGGAGATTTAGTATTATAGACTCTGTTAACTTTTGAAAATCGCTGACTGACTATGCACAATCAAGGCCATAGTCAAAAGAACGATATAGAAAAAGAAGAGGAACAGGGAGTTGATACAACGGTGACGCCGAAAAGTTTTTAAGTTTTGATATTTTGTAATGTTTTTTTTTTCACTTTTTTTAATATATTGTTTTAAAAGTTAATCAGTGAACTTGTTATTGGCCTGCCTAATTGGAGATAAAATAATAATCAGAAGTGGGATACCAGATATATAAATTATCGAAAAGTACAGTTGTATTGTTGTATCAACAGGCACGTGAAAAAACGGTGTTGCGGTAGATTCAGGAGTGGTGTTATAGCTAAGAATCAGGGCCGAACGACCAGGATAAAATGGATAAGGAACAGGGACAAGAAGAAACGACCCAGACAAATGCAATTGTTTACAGATTTTATGAAGTTGATGACTGAAAGAACTCAAAGCAATATTGAAATGGATCGGTTTCACATAATGTCAGATTTGAGTAAAAGTATAGAAACATTTAATGGAGAAATCGAGAAAGACTGTAGTAAAGCTGAAACTTGGCTAAATAAAGTAAAAAGTACGGCAAGCTTACATAGTTGGCCAAGTGAATTCACATTGGAAACCGCAAAAACACATTTAATAGGTGCTGCTAATAGTTGGTTTGATGCTAATTTACAAGAGATAACGTCATGGGACCGTTTGTTAGAAGTCGTCAGGCAAATGCACATATCTTGGTTGTAATTGATTCGTTGACTAAATTTGTTAAATTATATCCAGTGGCATCAACCAAGACCACTGAAAACTTGAAAAGACTACAAGAATTTATTGATACTTTCGGAGTACCGCAACAACTAATAACAGACAGAGGAACTTGTTATACAGCTGAAGAATGGAAAAGATTTTGTGATAGCATAGGTATAAATCACATTCTTATTTCGACGAAATGGCCACAGGCAAATGGACAGGTGGAAAGAGTTATGAGAACACTTGTACCAATGATAATAACAACCATGAAAAATGAAGAAGAATGGGACGAAAACCTACAAAAAGTAGAAAGAAATTTAAATGTAGCAGTTAATAAAACAACGAATAAAAGTCCATTTGAAGCGTTGTTCGGATACCTACCAAAATTTGAAGATGGAAAATTACAACAAGCAATAGGAGATGATGATGAATGGAGACCACCACAAGAAATTCAAAATGAAATAAGACAACAAATAGAGCAGCAACAATTAAAATACAAAAATCGGTATGATAAAAGTAGATACCAAGCGCTTAAATATAATGTAGGAGATATTGTGGTAATGAGATATCATCCTACAAGTGACGGACAACCCACAAAGACAAAACCAAAATATAAAGGACCATTGATAATAACCGAAGTTCTATTGGGAGATACTTACAGAGTATCCAGCTTAGAACAAACTGAGGGAAGATTTTATACTACAACAGTAAACGTGTCTCATTTGAAATTATATAAAAACTGTGAAGAAACAGAGAGCGAGACTGATTCCAATGACGAAAATGATGATGATAAAGTGGATGTAACTACAACCCAATTAGAAGTAGAACCTGTGTTAATGGAACAGAATGAGGTAGACCAGACCCTTCGTTCTCGACCAAGCAGAAGTAAAAAGCAACCTAAATACATCGAAGATTTCGAAATTGAAAAATAAGAGGAGGGGGGTTCAAGAAATTAACTGTTTATTTGCTATTATTGTTTTATATAGAAGTTTGTTTGTTTCTGTTTTTGATTTTAGTTCATTTGACCGAAGTCGAGGACGACTAACCAGTCAGGATAGACGAGAGTTAACTTTTGAAAATCGCTGACTGACTATGCACAATCGAGGCCATAGTCAAAAGAACGATATAGAAAAAGAAGAGGAACAGGGAGTTGATACAACGGTGACGCCGAAAAGTTTTTAAGTTTTGATATTTTGTAATGTTTTTTTTTTCACTTTTTTAATATATTGTTTTAAAAGTTAATCAGTGAAATTGTTATTGGCCTGCCTAATTGGAGATAACAACTCAGTAATTACTATACAACCTTTCTTGTAATTAAAACGATAATTAAACTAATTGCTAATTAATAAAAGCATTTAGTGTCATGTAACAACATTTTACATATATAAATATAATGTAATCATTAGAAAAGGAAATAAATGTATTGATATGGATTTTTCTTCATGGGTGCATGTTCCTTCAATGAAATGTTGGAACGTAATCCATTATTTTCAAATTGGTTGTCTAGATTAAGTATTTTGGTATTTGGATTGTTTTTGTTTAGATTATAGGATGTTATGTTGTTATGAGGATGATTATTGATTAGATTGTCAAGAGAATTGTAATTTAAAAAAGTCATTGAAAATAAAAAATTAACAAAAATACATAGAATTTGATTAAAATAGTAAGATATAACGAGATTTAAATTGAAATAAAAAGAATAGAAGAAAAATATAATAAGAAGAGTTTATAAATAAAAAAAAAAAAATTATTGGAAAACCAGATAAGATAGCAGGTACAGAAAAGCAGTGAGGTCAAGGCTGGAAAGTGGTAGGAGGAGATAAAAGGCAAGAAATAGAAAGTATTGGAGCAGAAAGAAGCAGCGAATAGGAAGAAATCAGAAATTTGAAGGTATAGAGAAAGGGTTGAAGAACAGAAAAAGGAAGTGGAGTAGAAAAAAGGGGAAGAAAATAAATTTTTATATTTATATTTTTATATTTTAATTTATTTTAGGACAATCAATTTGGAAATCTTGAATCCACGACCGAGAATTTTATTGAAGAAGGGTGTTCCGGAAGGAAGATCCAAATAAATACGTTTAATTGAATATTTTTTTATTCTATATGTAAACTTTCTGTAAAATTTGTATTAAAGTCTAGCTTTACATGATTTTTTTAGACTTTTTTAAGCCATTGTCACATTTTGTTTACTATTTAAACTATTCTACATTTTATTTGGTTAATTTTGAAATGTCCAGACCTTCACGAAGAAATATTGTGAAATTTCATATTTACCCAAGGATCACAAACTTTTTGACTAAATTAAAAAAAAAGTTTTTTCATAATACTGATTTATTTTTAGATAATCTAGGAATAAATTAACTACTTATTGCTTTATTTAATACTTTTACCAATGGGTCATAAACCCACTCTCTTGCATGTCTTCCAAATACCATATCAATATGATTAAACGTATCCCTATTAATTTTTAACATTCCGTATCGACTCGATTTGGGAAGGGTCTTCCATAGGTTTAACGCATCCTAAAAAATATTTATCTTAGATTAATTTTTCTATGGGAATAACTGATGGCCAACGTTGAAAAAATAAAACTTACAGCTTCTGGAGTTGCCCAGTCTTGAGCACTATATACTAAATATACAGGAACTTTCAATTTTTTAATATCGTATACAGGTGGGTACTTAGTGCCATAAACTTTTTTATTCAGTCCTTTATAGTTGTAATGCCTGAAATTTCCCAGTACCAGATCAGCAGCGTGGTTCAATATTTTAATTGAAGTACCACCAGGTAATTGATTAAAGTACACTGGAATTGTTTCCTGCAATATTTTTTGTAACTATATCTGAATTAAAATAGTAATAAATCTTACAGGTCCTAAATCAGTCTTTGGTCCATAGAATAAATTATACATTTGCATACAATTCTGCATCATTTCTGGTGATTCCATACAAGGTGGTACAACCAATCTTCTCAATTCTTCCGCTTGTGATACTATTCGGTCCAATCGTAATCTACGTACAGTATCCTAATAATATATAAAATTGTTTTAAAGATTTGTTTAACATCAAATATTTAACTTACCAAAACTAAGTCACCCAGTGGTGCTGGAGTTCTATATGGAGAAATCATATTGGTCAATGTATAAGCTGGACATAATAGTACTAACATTTTAATAATTCTACTGGATATATCTGGATATTCTGCAGAATACATTAAGGAAACAGCTGTACCTAGAGAGTGACCAATAAATATTATTTTACTCCCTGGAGCTGTATGTTGAAGAATTGTATGAAAACTGGATGGGAGATCAATTAAAGCTACTTCGTCCATTCTACAAATACAAAAATACTTGTAATTTTGTTATAAGTATAATAGTTAAAGAGACTAAATATCTGAATAGATATATCTTTAAAATAAACTATTCAAAATGTATATAAAGATATGTCTTTAGAATCCTTTAAAATGCCATTGTTTTCCACCCAATTTCTGATTATTTGTTGTGGTAACTGCTCGTAAATCGGTAAAATAGCAGCTACAACTGCGTCCAGAATTGGAAAAGATTGATGATCCTTAAAACGTATTTTCAGTTCATCCCAGAGATGCTCAATAGGATTTAGATCCAGGCTATCAGTTGGCCATCTCATTACATTAATGTTATGCTTATTTTTTACGAGCCTGGCTGGGTATGGCTTACAATTGTTGTAAAATAAACTCAGCGCCCATATTTTGGGCAAATGGAACGATATGAGGTTCCAATATCTCATCTATTTAACAGAAGTACCACAAGCTGCGTGGATCTTGTCAAAGTTATACAAAAGTATACCATTATGGATCTACCTCCAAATGGAACAATTTCTTACACACAGTTATCCAAATATCGTTCAACGGGACTTCTCCATACCCGAAAACATAATATTTTTTATCTGTAAATATAACATTGGCCCACTGCTCTAAATTCTAATCAAGATACTCTTGACAAAAGTTAGTATGATTTTCTCGATGAGCTGGAGTTAATCTAGGAGCTCTAGCAGATCATCTTGCAAAGGGGTTGTCTTTCGTGAAGTCAGTTTCGTATCTTATGCTCCAAAATTTGCATTCCTGTAGCGTCTTTAATGTGATTCTGCAGTGTTCTAGCAGTAGCTAGATACCTAATTGCCCACAGTTGTAAAATCCGATCTCTCTGGGTTGTTGCCTTTTGGGGATTGGGATAGGGAGCTGATCTTACTATACCGTAAATTTGGTAGCGATTCCAAGCTTCTTAAAACCGCAGAATGACTCACATTTAGCACGTAAACAATTAAAACAACAAAAGAAAAAACAGATTAAAAGCAGCAGTAATATATAGAATACAATTTACAAGTTTTATACAAAACTATACTTACCCATGATTCCAGTATTCCTGGTCGTAAACTGTTAAATTGATATGTTCTTCTGAATATGCATTTCCTCTGTAATTCCCCAACCAAACGTCATATCCAGCATCGGATAAAACAAATGCTTAAAATATATAAATATGTGGGACATATTAATCTTAAAATAACCTAATTATTAACAATTTTTAACGTTATTTCTTTTTTCGCAATTTTTAACATTCTTACTGAATTTTAAATTTTTTTCAGGATTTTCCTCCATTTTTTACGATTTTTAACAGTTTCTCAGGATAATTTGCCGATGACTAATAGGTACATAACAAAAAGTTTGTGGTCATTATTTTAGTAAATATACATACCCAGCGAATCTCTTCCCTTTCCCAAAAAAGTAGCACATGTGGCAACTAAACCATGTTGTAAATATATAGGATGATATTTTGCATTTGGGTTCTTCGAATGGTCATTTGGTATCCTAAACATCGTTAAAATATATCCATCTGGTGTCTGTACTTTGTAGGTTTGTACAGGATAACCCATTCGGCGAATAATTTCTGGCTAATTAAGATATACAATGATTTATAACTCATATACCAAACTGCTACAACTTGTGAGGAAATTTATTTTAATCAAATCTAGATACTTTACTTAGTTTAAGAACTGGGAGCTATCAAAGTTTTATAACCAAAAGTAGGAGGGTTGTCTTTTTAGTTTTGCATTTAGCCATTAAGACAAAAAATATATACTTTATTTCTTTTCAAAATATGTCCCACCAAGATCGATACACTTTTGCATACGTTCTAACCAATTTGTAATATAGTGATTCCAGTCTTCAGTTGACACCTGTAAAATCAATGTTTTAAAAGCATCGATGGCTTTTTCTGGCGATTGGAATCGCTACTCACGAATTGGATTCTTAACGTGAAGAAATCGTTGGGTACCAGACGGTGGATGTTCTAAAATTCAATATTTTGAAGCTTCAAAAACTCGATTGTCTTTTGGGCAGTGTGAGCACTTACATTGTTCTGCTGTAGGATGATTCGCCGTTGTGAGTTGCTTTGTTGAATTTTCGTAATTTTTTTAACAGACTTCGAGAACGGATCACTTTTGTTGGTTTTTCTTCATCGTGATGCACACACACAGCCGGCGTTTATTTTCCGGTTTGTAGGAGTAAATCTAATATTTAGTACCACTAACAATACTATAAACATTTTTGAGCTTCCTTTGTTGAACCCTACCAATGTTTTTCAACACCAATTAACACGACCCGCTTTTTGCTCTTCGGTGAGAAAATCTCGCAACACCCTGTTCTTCATGTGGAATCTTTTGGATCGAGGTCTTTAAAATACCCAGAGATGTCTCTATTGCCCGGTATATTATACAGCGGTAACCCTTAATTTGCTGAAAAACCGCATCAATGTTTTGCTGTGCTGCTGTTTTGAGTGGACCCAGCCTGGATTCGTAGCTAAAACTGGAGCAATCACGTTGAATTTCGCAATAGTTAACTGATGTGGTGCTTTATTCCCAAACACAGAAACCATTTCAAGGATACATTGCTGTTGGGATAATCCTCTCCGAAAATTGTAAAAAATTATTACTCGAAAATATTTTTGGCTAAGATCCATTTTTCGACCGACTTGCTAATTTCAAACATTCACTGTGCCTACAAGACTTATTGTATCGCAATGAAACCCTGGCTTTATGTCAAGAAAATATTAATTTTAGATTTGTGTCTGAAGGTTCTATTGGTGGCGCCTTTTAAACGGCTATTTGCAAAACTGAAAAGACAACACTCGTACGGAATTATATTTCATAAAAATAATTTAATAAAAAGCGAAAAAACTGTAGTAAGTAAAGGTAAAAATGACAAAAAACAAGTTACCAAAATTGGAATAAAGTGAAACATACATGGCAACCAGAATATGGTAAAAAATTTATTTAAGTTGCAGCGTGAAGGTAATAAAATTCGAAGTACCTAATTCAAACTAAATTGAGTCCCAATTGGAAATTCTGTAATATTATGACTAAATAGTATGATTACAATAAAATAAGAAAATTAGTTAATGCATAAAAGATATTGTTTAACTGTTTACCATATTTGTTTTCTGCAGGAATATAAAAAATCTGTTTTAAATCTTTAAAGAATAAAATAATAATAAAATAGAGAGTATAAATTATATGTTATAATAATGGGAAATATTTACATATTTAATTAATTACAATATATAAAAAAAATCTACTTACAGCACTATATTCTGCAGCCAAATCGTACCAACAATTTGAATTATTCTTCAGAGTATAATAATCCTTAAAAGTAGGACACACATTATTCTCTTGCGCATGCACTACACTTAAAATACTGAAGATGAACACTGCAAAGACCACCATTTCCGAAACTTTTTTTCTTCCGTTGTTTCCTGTCCTAATCTACGCTGCATTTTGTTAATTGCTATTTAAGAAATTGCATTTAAATGCACTTAGAGACCTTGACAGTAATGGTTAGTTTGAGTTTAATGTGTAACAAGGATTTTACTGGTTTATTTTGAATGCAACAAAAAAGCAGCAATGCACTTGGAATATTTAAACAAATTTCTTTATTACAGGGCTGTATTTCGTGAGAAAAAGTAGGGTCATTAAATGCAGCTATTTGTAGTTATGACATATGGAACATATATTTTTCTCATAAGGTTACACTCTTTAAAAAATAAATAAATGAACAATGGCGTTCTGCTAAAATTGTATCAATTTTATATTAACGTGGAGCTCTAACAAAGGAAGCAAGGCAGAGAGGATTAGAAATCAATGAAGGGAAAAAATACCTTATATGACTAGAACAGATAATAACAATATAAAAGAAATCAAAATAGGAAATTATAATTTTAAAAAGGTTCAACAATTTAAATACCTGGGAGTAACTGTGAATGGAAAAATGACAGACGTGAATAATGGAACGAATAATAGTAGGCAATAGAACATATTGGAGATACCATAAGCTAATGAAGGACAAGAACTTATCTAGAAATACAAAGCTGAAAGTATAAAAGTGTCAATTAGATCTGTAACTACAAAGAGGGACTAAGAACATTTGAGAGGAAGATTGTAAGGAGAATAGCTGTCCCAATAAATATAAAAAACGGACAAATGAGAAGTAAAATCAATCATGAAATTAGAGATACAATAATAGCAGAAAATATTGTGAGGTCTATTACAACGCAAAGACTGAAATGGAGAGAAGCAAAAACGACTTCTGATCAAAAAATTCATTAGATGGAAACCAGGGAAAAAAAGATCAAGAGGAAGACCAAAAGAAAGATGGGAGGACCAGGTCAATATAGATATTAAAGCCATGAAAGTCATGAAACTCATTACACATGTGACAGATAAGGCAGAAACAGACTAGATACTATCACGTCACGTGAATTTAAGTGACTTCACACAGACTCACGTCACGACCAAAAAGTGTGCAATGTTGTTTTGCATGGTTTGTTATAAACGAGAATCACACTAAAGTGACCTCATATATATCACGTCACGTCGCTTGCCTTACGTGTGACTTCACGTTGTTTTCTGTGCTCGCACATATTTTGTCTCCGTGAGTTCATAGATTTTAATACATTTTATCTGAGTAAGGAAAATGGACAAACGATTATTTGAGATTCTTGTTTGTATACTTTCTAAAATTTCAAAAATATTTGTTGAATCTATTAAATAGTCTGTGTGTCAATGAGTTTGTAAAGTATTATTAAGTACAAACCTGAATGTATAATAGATTTTAATTAGTGGTTTCTTGTCGTATAAACATTCATTATAATAGGAGTTTGACCTTTAACAAGTTGACAGATATCTAACGGTCTCTATTAAAATTTATCTAAATGTGTCTTATTTAATTTACTTATTCTTATACATTAAATTATGTTCACTATTAATACATATCAAAATTTATGATGCACTTTTCCTGTATACGTCAGTAAAAGAAAGTAATAAAAATTCAGTAGGTATATAAACATATTTTATTGACAATATCAATATACAATACTATTCTCTGTAGTAAACGTTTCCAGAACTTCCAATAACTTATCTGTTACCAATGTTTTTGAATTTCTACCATATAGAAAATCGTAATGATTGAAATTTAGATTTCGTATTTCATACATTCCATAGCGCACTTCACTAGGAAGGGATTTGTAAAAGTTTATACAATCCTAAAATAAATTAAACCATAATAAGTGCCTTTTCAATTTTTGTCATTTTTCGTATTCTTTTTTTCATTATTCATTTTTTTAAATTATTTTATTATTTTTCCAGGGTTTTGTAAATTTTCATTTTTTTTTTTTGAAGCCACTCACTTTAGTAAATTCATCCCTCTCTGAGTTCCAGCATAATTTGCCAGTAGACAGACCGCTAACTGACCTTATCCAATTTAGCCTATTTGATATTAATACCTAACAGCGATTAACTAAAGTTCATGACAATGTCTTCTTTAAATAAGCTAAAGATGAATTCTATCCGATGACTACTCCTTTCAAAATCAACCAATAAGTTCTATCATGATTCAGAGCGAAAACGATGGAGAAACTGGTTACTAGATATATATAAGGGACAAAATTTTAACAGAGATCCACTTCTTTCCTGCTGCTTTTGCTATGGATGCAATATGGATGATTTAAACAGACTATTATTAAAGTCAATAGAAGACAAGGAAGTAGCCCTAGCGACGTTCATTAACATAGAAGAAACTTTCAGTAGGTAATGTGGGACTCGAGTCAGTGACCGATGCACTCTTAAGGAGAGAAGTCCCCACTCTTATATGCGAGTACGCAGGATCGTAGTGTCCAAGTTAGGTGGAGCTTCCAAAATGGAGGAGGTGTCCTCAAGAAGAAGTACTGTCGCCCCTGTGGTCGGCACTTGTGGATGACCTTCTTAATAAACTCCTCAACGAAGGCTTTCACTGCCTAGGTTTTGCAGATTATCTGGCCATAATCGTTGCGTAAAGGTTTCTGGACATAGTTTCAGAGCGGTCGCAGACCACTGTGAATATGGTATATATGTGGTGCAAGCAGAAAGGCCTAACAATCAATCCAAAAAAAGAATCAGTTGTCCCATTCACAAATAAAAGGGCCTTACATGGCTTAAAACCGATAATACTGAGTAACGTGCTTGTACAGAAGTCAAATACCTGGAAGTGGTGTTTGACCAGAGGCTATTATGGAAGCAGCATATCCAAAAGGTCATAAGCAAAGCTACAATCGCCCCTGGTTAGTGTAGACAAATATGTGGCCTGATACCCAAAATGAACCTCTTGCTGTACACATGGGTCATTAGAACAATGTTAACCTATGGTTCGGTGGTGTGGCGGAATAGAACGCAACAGTCTAAGGCGATCAGACAACTGGAAAGTATTCAAAGGCAGTCATGTCTGAATACAGAAGAAGAAGAAGAAGAAGGAGAAGAAAGAAAAGATAGGTAGGTAAATAACAAAATAGCACGGTAAAACAATACTTTACCGTTCATGACTGGCCTATTGCTAATAGTGTGTCGTTATTTGTATTATTTTTAAATTGCTGTTTATCTATTAAATCAACTGTTTGACGGTGTACCTACTTATATCGAATTTTCTTAATATATCCTGCATAAACTTTTTTTTGTTTTATTTTATTGTAGTAACAAGAATAAGTGGTTGATTAGAATCTGTTATCTAATTCAATTGATATTTTTTAACCTCTTTAATCAGTCAACTTAACTTCTTGTAATAATGACTACAAATGTTGATTTATTAAAAATTGCTAGTTATACTTTCAAATTCTATCAAGCATCAGTTGGTTAATCTTACATTACAACAGTGAATGGAATAGAAATGCATAATCGTGTCTGCATACAAGTATAATAAATCACAATAAAAGAAATAAGTTCATTCCTTGACTTGTTTGAAACCGACACTTTAATCAGTTTATTAATTAACAATAGGTAAGGTTATTGTTGCCTCGTTTTAACGCTTATTACTTTTCATAATTTATTAGATAATTTTAAACTGTTTTAAGTAGTTGTAATTGTTTTAGTTTTTATATGTTATAATAAAAACTTTTGTTAATTGATGACCTAGTTTTACTAGAACTACGAGGTCTGTCGCAAAGTAAACAGGAAGATTGCCGTTGATCCCGATTTTTATTAGCGAATTTTGTTGAACAATGAAGGTCACTTCTGGTTAAATAGATACGTCAATGTGGACTCTGAGACGGATGCTAAAAATACCGTGGACGGAACATGTCAGAAACGAGGATGTGCTCAGGATAGCTGGACTGGAGGACCGAGAACTCTTCGAACATATTAAAAAACGAAAAATCTCTTACCTGGGGCACATCACACGGGGAGAGCGGTATGAGTTCCAACGCCTGATACTGCAGGGAAAGATCAAAGGTGGAAGACGAGGTATTGGAAGAAAGAAATTATCCTGGCTCAGAAATATCCGCCAGTGGACGGGAATAAGCGACAGGAAGCTGCCGTAAATAGAGTCATATGATGGGAAAACGGAGGACGCCTTACGCAGGAATCTGCATGGCACTCAAAGAAGAAGAAGAAGAAGAAGAAAAAGATACGTCAATAAACAAAACTGTCGTATAAGGAGTGATGATAATACTCAAGTGTAAGTTGGGACACCGTTACTTCCAGAAAAACTGACTGTTTGGTAAAATTTAGACTAGTTGAATAATTGGTCCGTACGAAACTGGCCGATGGTGACCGCTATAGAGCCTTGATTACTGACTTTTTCTTTCACTAATTGAAGAACCAAGTTGTGCTTGAGCTGTGGTTTCAACCAGAATACCAGAATACCAGAATCGCAATTGATTTAAAGAAGGAAATGCTAGAAAAAGTCATTGAAAGAAGGACCTCCAGATTAGACTACGTTTGAGCCATGTCATTGTTTTATGCCATCTCAAATTTGTATATCTCTAAAAAATAAAATCTTACCTGTCTAGATATAGACCAATCGTTAGTAGCAAACATAATGTAAATTGGCACCTTGATTTTTTTAAGATCATATTCTGGAGGCTCATCATTTCCATACAGATGTCGATTTTTTCCAATTCCATAATCATATTTTCGAAATCGATTTCGTGATGACTCTGCTAAAAATGTCATTGTTCTAAGTGATGTTCCTCCAGGAATTTGATTAAAATATACAGGAAGGGTTTCCTAAAAAAATATACAGATTATTATCAATTTAATGTGTTACTGTTAGGTCTTCTTTTGTGAAGTATTAAACTCCAATAAGTGCAAGACCAAAATGCAGATGGAAACAGGAAGCTGAAAAGGATTTAAGGGAGATAGAAATAGAGATATGAAAATGGAATGCAAACCTACCAACAAAAAAATTAGAAAAAGTCAACTTTTTAAGGCTACTAGTCCTACAAGGCCTCTAGTTCTAGTGCTAAGAATCTGTTAATAATACAGAGCAAATAGAGTAAATAATATTAAGTTCGAGAATAAGATGAAAGCAGAAGATAAAGTTTTGAGAAAGTAAAAATTAGAAAGATGGAAAAAATGTGATGAAAATTCAAGCCTTGGACCTTCTATGTATATAATATATGTATATAATTTCGTACTTACTGGTGCTATTTGTGAAAATGGTCCTAAAAATATATTCATGGCAAATAAACAAGCTATCATTAAAGGTGGAGAAGATAGACATACTGGACGTGTTACATTCCTCAAGTCTGCTCTTGAAAAAAATTGTACTACATTTAAGGCACTCGTTAAGTCCTACAAAATACATTTAAAACTACAATATAAAAAAATATAATTGATTACACTTTGTATTACTTTGATTTAAGTATTTATAAGGATAGCTTACCACGGCAGGATACAATAAAGGATATAAAAATCTATAAGGAGTTCTAACGTTTGGTCCTTTATAAGTTGGTGAAAGCATAACTATTAATCCTATGGAATTTGCAGCAATTTCAGGATACTCTGAGGCAAACATAATACCTACAGTAGTTCCCAATGAATGACCTACGTAAATAGGTTTACCTCTATCTGCAGTATGATAATTTACCAGCTGGATCATAGCAGGAATGTCCTTTAAAGCTATATCGTCTACACTGAAAGGAGTACCATTTAATAAATAATCTAATTGAAATTTCTAGATATTTGTAAAGTTCAACTTTTTTTCTTATCACATGCATTGAAACAGCTAGTTTTGATCTCTGATTGGCCAATCGAAATAAGACAATTTCAGACCAATTTCAGTCAGAAACAACGTTGTTTCTCCCCTAGGGCAGAAACAAATGCCATTATTTCAAGTCTGTCAGAATGTTTCTGACTGACAGTTGCATTGGTCTGAAATAGTCTTACTTCGACTGGCAACAGAGATCAAAACTCGCTGTTTTAATGCATGTGATATGAAAAATATAGTGTGTGGCACTAGATGAAACAAAGACGATTTCTGACGAGGGCGATGACAGTCCTCGCCCTCGTCAGAAATCGTCTTGTTTCACCCACCTTTCAATAGGATAGTTTTAAAATTAATCTGAATGAATTAAATTGTTCAGTTAAAGATACGCTTAAGGCATTTAAGTGAGTATATATTTGTAGTATACCTACTATTAATTTTCTTGTTGGCAATGATAGTAACATTCATACTATAATAAATTCAATAGTGACTTTAATGAGCCGTATAAATAGTTTCGCATTTTAATTTCTTACTTTCGAGTTTTTTTTTACGATCATGCTCGTGTGGTTGCTGTGTAACCCACATATTTGCAATAATATAAGACTTTCTATAATAACAGACGTTTGGAATATTTTTTTCACTGATTTCCGTCTTTCGCCGCTTAATAGAGCTGATGGTGAACCAGTTATTATCAGTAGTAAGGTCTTTATGTAACAATATATATCGTTGCTTCAGGGAATAAACATTTTATTACATACTTCTTGTTTCATTTAAACGTGTTTGTTTTATAGCAATAACAAATACCCCTGATTAACAAATGTGAGGTTATTTTAAACGTCATCCATTGGGCATAAAAAACACGTGTTGTAACGATCTATTGGATCATTTTAGTATTAGAATCCACCAGACTATATTCGGTGAGATTTATTTTAATGTTATCGCCGTAATTATAACTTGTTCCAAAGGTGGTTTTGACTGATAACTAAACTTTCTTGTTCGCTACGAAAGATTCCTATCTGATTTCTTCGTGGTACCTATCTCCTCTACAATACAAGGTTAATCCACATTTCTATGAGTCACATAGGTGCTTATATTTTTTTGGAGGCGAGATTCAGACGTCCGCCATTTTTTTTTTAAAGAAAAGCCGAATTTCAACTTTGAACCCAGCAGAAAACTCCATTACTTACAAACAGCGACAGTTCATCCCAGGAAGAAATTCGTCCCAAGGGAATCTCATCCTAGTAGTCTAGTCGACAAGTTGAAAATGGTACAAAATAGAGATACTACTCTTAAAATTATGTGCGATAGCTCATTGGATCCGGAATGACGTCTAGAAAAATGTGCCAAAAGCGTGTATTAGCACATAAAAAATTGCAAAAGTTATAAACAATTAAAGATGAAAAAAAAGGCATTTCGTTTTTTGCCAATATTTAATAAAATATTAATATTTAAGAAATTTCAAAAAAAGATTCTGAAAGAGGAGGAAATTTTCAATAAAAACTCCCAACTCCCGGAACTCTGTCTTCATTATTTATAATTTTAATTTAACGCTGAAAATAGGTCTGCGCGCGACATTTTTAGGTTGCGCACGTGGCGTCAAAAGCGAGTACGGCACATTAATTAATTTATTTAAGGTATTGAATTTTTTTTTTAATTTGAAAAAATTATGGTGTGTTCTGAACACTATAAATAATTTATTCCCGTTGGAAATTTTACTTAAAGTTAATTTTTCAACAACTTAAACAATTGTTAACTAAAAAAATTTTCTTGAACTTTCGTCTTAATTGTAAATGAAAAACAATGTTTAAATAATTGCCGTAAAAATTTTTCGCTTTGTAGAGCCATTCTTATATACATACTTTACAAGAATACAAAATACAAAAATATTCAATACCTTTAATAAATTAATTAATGTGCCGTACTCGCTTTTGACGCCACGCGCGCAACCTAAAAATGTCGCGCGCAGACCTATTTTCAGCGTTAAATTAAAATTATAAATAATGGAGATAGAGTTCCGGGAGTTAGGAGTTTTTTATTGAAAATTTCCTCCTCTTTCAGAATCTTTTTTTGAAATTTCTTAAATATTAATATTTTATTAAATACTAGCTGTACTCGGCGCGCGTTGCTACGCCAGCAACTAAAATAAATTGAAGAAAAATAAAAGAGAAGAAGAGATAGAGAAGGAAAGAAAGTTTATAGTTTTGTTTTACTTATCACACCAAAAATATATTTTTCGAACTTATATTCATACGAATTCGTGTAGATATCTATTAATCAGTATTGAATTTAATACATGGAAGCGCCATCTGGTGGTAACTTCCATTAATACGAATATCATATTCATCTTACCCGTTAAAAATACATCATCATACTGATTTTCCCAACAATAGGTTGAACGGGACAGAAGTTGATAGTCTGCAGCGCCACCTGGTGGCGAGTGGCATCAATGAGCATATCATACAAACCTTCTCCGTGGAAAAATACATATACATACCTACCAATTTTCATGACAATCGGTTGAACGGGACAGAAGTTGCTACTCTGTAACGCCAACTGGTGGCGAGTGGCATCAATGAGCATATCATATAAACCTTTTCCGTGGAAAAATACATATACATACCAATTTTCATGACAATCGGTTAAACGGGACAGAAGTTGATAGTCTGCAGCGCCACCTGGTGGCGAGTGGCATCAATGAGCATATCATACAAACCTTCTCCGTGAAAAAATACATATACATACCAATTTTCATGACAATCGGTTGAACGGGACAGAAGTTGCTACTCTGCAGCAGCACCTAGTGGCGAGTGGCATCAATGAGCATATCATATAAACCTTTTCCGTGGAAAAATACATATACCTACCAATTTTCATGACAACCGGTTGAACGGGACAGAAGTTGCTAGTCTTCAGCGCCACCTGGTGGCGAGTGGCATCAATGAGCATATCATACAAACCTTCTTTGTGGAAAAATACATATACATACTAATTTTCATGACAATCGGTTGAACGGGACAGAAGTAGCTACTCTGCAGCGGCACCTGGTGGCGAGTGGCATCAATAAGCATATCATATAAACCTTTTTCGTGGAAAAATACATAAACATACCAATTTTCATGACAATCGGTTGAACGGGACAGAAGTTGCTAGTCTGCAGCGCCACCTGGTGGCGAGTGGCATCAATGAGCATATCATACAAACCTTCTCCGTGGAAAAATACATATACATACCAATTTTCATAATAATCGGTCCAGTAGTTTTTGAGTTCATTGAGTACATACAGACATACAGACATACAGACATACAGACATACAGACATACAGACATACAGACATACAGACATACAGACATACAGACATACAGACATACAGACATACAGACATACAGACATACAGACATACAGACATACAGACATACAGACATACAGACATACAGACATACAGACATACAGACATACAGACATACAGACATACAGACATACAGACAAACATTCATTTTTATATATATAGATGGCAAAAAACGAAATGCCATTTTTTTTCAACTTTAATTGTTTATAACTTTTGCAATTTTTTATGTGCTAATACACGCTTTTGGCACATTTTTCTAGATGTCATTCCGGATCCAATGAGCTATCGCACATAATTTTAAGAGTAGTATCTCTATTTTGTACCATTTTCAACTTGTCAACTAGACTATAGGAAGCAACGACACAAAAGATAAGAGATTAAATTAATTAGGTACGTAACTAAAACCAAAATATTAATTGCATATTTAAAATTAAATTATTTAAACGGGTATTTGTGTGTTATTTGCTTATTTTTTACTCTGGCGCCCTTATATTTTATGTTTGGAGAGGACCGGTTGAAACTCTTAAAAGAAGCCACGACTTTATTGAGCTAGCTAGGGGATTTAAGCCCTATATTGGGAATTTCAACTGTTACTGTGTGTATTTATGTTCGCACGTAAGAAGTTATACTTCTTTGGCGTAACAAGATTAAAATACATACAGTCAACCAACCACAAATTCTAAACACTTACTCAAAGTAAAGTACTCTTCTTTGCCCTTATCAGGTTCTGCCTAACGCGTTAAGAGAAGTATAACTTTAAATATTGATATTCCAATATACAACATGCACATACAGCCGCGAGCAAAAGGATTAGGCACCCCTTTTTTTACTGGCATAGCCAATTTGTGTAGTCATAAGCTTTTTATGGTCATGCTTTTGTTTCAGGGGTAACTATGTTTATATTAAAATAACATAACCTTGTTTTTATGACATATAGATGAACAGTAACTCATTGTTTTTAAAAATTAGCTATTTTTTTAAATCTTGATTATAGTATATTTTCCGAATTTAAAGTGCTGTGCGTAATCATTTCTATCTTAAGTATAGAGAATAACATTTTTATCCTAAATTATGCCTAAAAAAGCTGAACTTAATACAGAACAGCGCTTAAAAATTAAGATTTTACATGAACAAGGCATGTCACAAATAAAAATAGCGCAAGAAGTGAAATGTTCACGTTGTGGAGTGCAATATGCAATAAATCGATTCCGAGAAACCGGCTCCTATGAAAACAGGCCAAGAACAGGCAGAAAAAGGGTTACTACCGATCCTGATGACCGACTGTTGATTAGGCAGTCTTTGCAAGACCGTAAAAAAACAGCTATTGACCTCGCTGGGAGTCTATCGGAGGCAACTGGCCAACCTGTGAGTGTTCATACCGTGAGAAGGAGGCTTCTTGAAGCTGGACTAAAAGGTAGCAAAGCAAGAAAGAAGCCATGGCTGTCGCAACACAATATGAAAATTCGGTTGGAATGGGCTCTTAAACATAAAGATTGGACAGTGGAAGATTGGTCCAATGTACTGTGGTCAGACGAATCTAACTTTGAGGTACGGTTATTTTAATTAAAATGCTTTACATTTAAAACAGAATACCATTGAAAATTTATTCCATAATGCAAATCATACCGTTTTGAAGGTAATCTGTTTTTTTTTCCTTAAACAGGTGTTTGGAACTCCCGGTGTAATCTATGTAAGGCGCCGAGTGGGTGAAGAATACAATCCAGAGTGTCTGGTGCCCACGGTTAAACACGGTGGAGGCTCAATTATGATTTGGAGTTGCATGGCAGCCGATGGAGTGGGCGAAATGGTGCTGTGTGAAGGACGAATGAACAGTCAAAAGTACACTGACTTCCTAGAATTAGCTCTAACACCATCGATAACGAAAATTTACGGCGACACAAACAGTGAAGGCGTCAAATTCCAGCAAGATAACGCCCCTTGTCATAAATCTGCTCACTCTATGGCCTGGATGAATCAAAATGGCGTAAAACTCTTAGACTTGCCACCACAATCACCGAACCTCAACCCCATTGAGCATATTTGGTCAATTTTAAAGAAAAAGATACGAAAACACTCAATTACCAACAAAACTTCCTTATTCGCAGCATTAAAAAATGAATGGAATGAAATAACACCCGAACAATGTTTTAAGTTAGTTGAAACAATGCCAAAAAGAGTGACTGCTGTAATAAAATCGAAAGGTGGAACCACACATTACTAATTATACTATTTTAATAAAGCTCATAAGTACATAAAAATGTTTTAATTACATGACCTTACACAAAATATCTTCAAACAAGCAGTTCGGTAGGGTGCCTAATACTTTTGCTCGCGGCATATCCGTTAATATATATTGTAAGTAAAGTCAATATTTAGGTAAAGCTATTAAAATTTCACCTGTAATCCCAGTATTCTCTTTGCGTAGAATTCATAGTTTCATGCTCTTCTGAATATTCGGAACCTCTATAATTTCCAAGCCAAACGTCATATCCTGCATCATATAAAAGGAAAGCTAAAATACAAATTATTTAACATATTTTTTTACTTGCTAAACAATATTAATGTAGCGATAAAAAAATACAAACCCATAGACTGTTTGCCTAATCCAAGGAATATGCTACAAGAAGATTGTATTCCATGCATTAAAAAAACTGCAGGTTTTGTAGAAGACACTCGTGGTATTCTAAAAACTTTTAATATATAACCATCTTTAGCTTTTACATTTCAGAAAAAGCAGAGCAGTCATACATAATGTGTTCTACTGTTTCCTCTTCTTGTTCGCAGCCTCTGCATAGCGGCTAATCTGTTAGTTTCATCCTAAAGAGACGTTGTCGCAATTGGCAGTGACCTGACAGGATTCCCACAGCTGTTCGGAGATTTTGCCTAGTCAATGCCTTAAATTTTTTTGCTGTTTCCTAGCCAGGATGAGGTAATAACTCTCTGGCCAGTCTACAGTTCGTAGTTTCATCCCAGCACTGTATACATTTTTGGTAAGAGTGCTGTTTAATAAGGTCCACGACTGCGGACAATGTTAGCTTGATAGATGGGCGAGGGCTAACATATTTGTAGCCCGCAGCCCTCCTTGCTAAATTGTTCGCAATGCGGTTACCTTTAGAGTTCCCATGTCATTTGATCCAGCTGAGAGTGACCACGTTATTCTGGCTGGCCTCAGTTAGAGATTCTAGTACTAAACTTGAAGTGAAACGTGGTCTATTCAAGGTCAGTAGTGCTTGTCGGCAGTCTGTATATATATGTATTTATATTCCTGCCTGTGATGTTCCTATTGGAAGGGTTAATTAAGCTACACTGTCTGTCTGTATCTCTCTGTATCTGCCTGTATCTGTCTGTCTTTCTGCCTGTCTGTTTGTCTGTCTATGTGTCTATCTGTCTGTTTGTCTGTCTGCCTGTCTACTAAGTCTAGGGGCGTATGCCACAGTGTTTCAGGCTGAAGTAACGGCCATACAACACTGTGCATCGGAGATCGTAAGTCAGGGTATAACGGGTAAAACCGTAGTCATATACTCGGACAGCCAAGCAGCTCTAAAGGCGATAGTCTCAGCACAAATAAGCTCACAGTTGGTGTGGGACTGCGTTGGGGCCCTGACACATGCCGCTAGTCAAAATTCTCTGACACTGGCATGGATACCGGGACACTCAGGGTTTCGGGGCAATGAGAAGGCTGATGAATTGGCCCGTGCGGGAGCTAACACTCCAATGATTGGCCCGGAACCATTCGGCGGAGTTGCTAATACATTCAGAAAGGCAGCCATTGAGAAATGGAGGCTAGAAAAGGCCCAGGAGTGGTGGGAAACATCACCGGGCAAGCGACAAGCCAAACTCTTCATAAAGGGATACTCGGCGAAGTTTACTGCAGAGCTGCTATCACAAAGGCGAAATGATGTCAGAATGATTGTCAGTCTCTTGACAGGACATTGTAGGCTCAGAAAACACATGAGTCAGCTAAACTTGGCAGATGAAGACATTTGTCGATACTGCCAAGAGGAAGAGGAAACTGCATTTCATGTCCTATGCCAATGTGAAGGCCTTGCAAGGACGCGGTATCTAGTACTGGGAGAGGAGAAACCGGCTGCTCCAAGTTATGCGGAGTGGCCACTGTCAAGGCTATTAAGTCTCATCAAGAGGGCAGAGCTGGACAAGGTGCTCTAATCCTATTCCACAGATAATGGGTGTTCACAATAGATCTGCAAAGGTCGCAGTGATATAGGCTAACAGCCAACCCCAAAAAAAAATATCTATCTATCTGCCTGTCTATCTCAAAATAATCGTTTCCTATCTATAGTTAGGATGTTGAAACTTTTATTTATTTATTTTTTTCGACCAGAGGTTTTATTGCTTTATGGCGTAAAAACAAATATCGTGAATTTGAATCCAGTCAGTTTATTTTGTCTTCAAGTTCATTTTTTTTATAGTTAATATTATTTAAATGTAAAATTTAAATATTTGGAAAGATCTATTTTTAGAGTTTTGTCGTTTGTTTTTTTGATGTGAAACATCTATAGCGGCACGTAAATCAGATTTCTCGCGTGGTGACGGTCACGTCATGACGTAAAAAACCTAACGCATCGATAATAATCGATAAGAGATGTACTGATATCTTATATGAAATTGGTGTCATGTTTTGAGCGACGCGACGGTGGCGCGCCAACAATAGGGGGAAAAAGCTCATCGATTCAAAAATTTGGCGGGACAGGGTATGAATTGTTTCATAAAAACCTAACTCGATTCCGCCTACTATCTATTCTATATATCTAAAAATGTTTGTTTGTATAGGCAACATAATATACCTACATATTTTGCTGACCTGTAAAATTGACAGCTAGTCAATCAAAATTGATTGTTGGTGAATAGTTGTCATATAGTTGTCCGCGTAAAATTTGTGTATTTAGTTTTAAATATGAATAAACAAAGTGTTAATAAAGAAAGTGATGAAAAAATATGAATAAAAATGAGTGAGTACCTATATACATTGGGGTGTCCGTTATTTCCCAGATTTGGTTTTGTTCTCCAAACACCCATCAAATTTTTAGATTATGACCTAATAAAAATTATCAGACCTTAACCAGCCCTTAATATTCACATTAACTCGTGCCTAAATCATAATACATTTCCCATTTATATACCGTTTAAAAGTTATTCAACGATAAAGTTGTATTCATAGTTAAATTCATCATTTTCCTATTTTTTATTTAGTATCGCTTTTTGTTTGTACTAAAATTATGAAGTAACTACAATTATATTAATATATCTAGTAACGTACTTCTATATAAATTTGTGTTTTAATAATTTCATTTTTTAAGATTATTGAATTTAAGGCAATTAAATAAAAAGCTAAACGAAATCACTTTTTAAATTTATTCAATAAATAGTCATCGTTATCTGGAAAAAATCGTAATATTTTTTTTTATCATCCTACTAATATTATATAGGCGAAAGTTTGTTTGGATAGATGTATGGATGTTTGTTCCTCTTTCACGCAAAAACTACTAAACGGATTTTAATGAAACTTTACAGTAATGTAGCTTATAGATCAGAATAACATATAGGCTATAATTTATAAAGATATTGTGTGAATTGTCCAAAATATAACGATAAATGTCATTTAAGTCTGAAAAAATTACTGTATTTCTTATGTTGACAATATTGTTACGTTATTACAGTGCGAATGTAACATCTCAATATTGTCAGACTGTTATATTTTTCAAATACGACCCAAAAATTATGTATGTTATAATTTTAATGTCATAATGTTAGTTCTTTTCACGCTAATATAAGCTACTCGAAATACTAATACTGCGCACACGAAGTCGCGGGCACCAGTTATTGATACATAAAGACCTTGCTTTTATTCGAATTACACGCAGACGAAGTCGCGGGCAAAAGCTAGTTATGACATATTTAGTTCCTATCACAATCTGTTCTTTTCTGCATATTACTTTTACACAATAATGTCGATGTTTCACATCTGCCAGGCGTCCCGTGACGGCTCACATTTTTTTTTAATTAAAACAATTCTTATGATTTGTTGCAACTTTTTAGAAAGTTTTTTATATTTTCGCCGTGTTCTGTGTCTCTGTGTCATTCCGTGGAATTTGTAATCGAATTTAAACCTATTTCCCGACTACCTAGAGCTCTGAAATTTTTAGGATAGCTAAGAACTGGATGACAATGCATGTTTCAAGTGTGTTTAGGCATATACATAGATTTCGAAATTTATACCGAATTGATATTAAACATGATCTAAGTTGTGTATAGATAATATTATTTTGAAAGTTATTAAATAAATCGTTCGTGGCGTAGTTGGTTAGGCGGCGGATCAATCCACTTGTGACAGTTCTGTTATGTTATCATAATGGGATCGATTACGCGACAGAGAAGATTTTTTTTCTTTTTTTTTTTGTTCTTACATGTGAAAACAGTAATTATTATTTTAACTGGTAATAAAATAAACTGTTTTAGAAAGTTTTTAGATACAACTACCCTTGATTTTGTTAACAAGGAAACAATCTTCTCTATGATCAATCACAGCGTTGTATGACTTAATATTTTTGCAAAATCAGGGATGCTGTGCATTGTTGAGATGACACAAAATATGACCTATAAATCAGTAAAAAACTTTCTATTATAAAAAGTTCTTTTGGAAAATTGTGCTTATTATGACAATATATAAAAAATTACATTAATTAAAATACTTGTTTAGATTATTTTAATGTTTGTAAGTTTCTATATTTTCTATAAAAGTTGTTCTATTTTTTAACTGTTTCAAATTTTTATGTCTTTGTGAAATTTTGCTGGCTTTGCTTGGTTTGGATCTCTTAATGTCCAAAGAGAAGAGTTTTGCAAGAAAAATTGAATTACTTAAAATATTAGAAAAACTAGAAAATTATTAATAATCAGATATATACTTTTTAAAAAGTATCTTGAACTATTTGTGGCCTTCTTGTTTAACTAGGTAGTAAGATTGCAAATTTGTAAAATTCCTCAAAAGAAAATAATATAATTCTTATTCGTCAATAAGTTTTGATAAAACAATTCCTATGCGAAATTTAAATTATTTGTTTATCCAGAATTAAAATCTTAAATTTACATTTTCAATTAAATTAATAACCAAAATATACCCAAAACAACACTTACTTTGTTATCTCTTTGTAGAAGAAATATCATTATTAAATCAACATAAATACTCTTCACTATCACAAAACATAATTAGTACTATTCGAATTAACTCTCGGTAACTTTGTTCAATTCATATTTTAATGCGCATGTTGGTACTTAAAATCTGAAAATAAAATAAAATAAACTAAACAATATTTACCTACAACAATTATTACACTTTAACCACTTTAAAATAACATAAATCAGTAATCAGTATACAGTCGGATGCAATTATCCTAACTAGATAATTAACTCAACAGTGTAGTTCTAATTCGTGCATGTGGACATCAACATCGTAAGTTTTTGTAGTGGAAATGGAGTTGCAATTGAAAAAAACTTCTTTTTGTGTTACCAAAAAACCGAGAATTGATGTAGAATTTAGTGATCTTAGTTTCAAAGTACCTGAAGGGAAAAAAGGTTAGTTTTTGAGTTTTTTGTTAATTATCAACATCGTGACTAATTAAGTTTTTGTGGTGGAAATGGAGTTGCAATTAAAAAAAAAATTCTTTTTGTGTTGCCGAAAAACCGAGACTTAATAAAAAAATATTCCTAAACCACATCTTTTTCTGTTGCTCTACTTTCTATACTACATATTGCCTTTCTGCTCAATGCTTTTCTATACCTGTAAGCTTCTTCTTTCGTCTTTTTAACACTTTCCAACTGCCGCCTCTCTGCTCTTCTATACATGTTGGCTCCTTCTTTCTGCTGCTCTATACACTCTCTGGATTCCTCTATTGTCTGTGGTGTATTTTTTATTTAAATTTCAATAACTTCTTATTATTTTTATTCAAATATATGTATATGCTTATCATTGAAAACTATCCCTTATTGACAAAGTTAAATAAAAACAGTTATAACGTAAATCAAAGAACTTTGTAGGCCTTAATAATGTTTAATGAAGTTAAAAAACGTCCTTTCATACTTTAAGACATTATTATTGGTTGGCTAAATAATTTTACCCTAATAAACCACCCTCTTTGATAATAAAATGTGTTAAAAAAGTGATTTATTAAAATTTTACATCAATTTTATAGCGGTATTTTGGATCAATGTTATTTTATGTTTTTTCATATTTCAACCCTTAAAAACAACCCCTATCTTAACAGTTAACATTGTTAACATTATGGTTTGCCAAAGATACACAAAGCCAACATTCCGCTGCGTCCCATTGTAAGCGCCATTGGTTCACCGACATATGATTTAGCTAAACACCTGTCATCACTTTTGCAACTATACATCGGACTTACTGATTCGTATGTCAAAGATTCCACCCATTTTATTTCAAAAATTAAAGACTTAGTTCTTGAAGAGAATGATATATTAGTAAGTTTTGATGTAGTATCTCTCTTTACAAAAGTGCCCCTAAGCGATGCAATGGAACATATATATGATATATTCCCAGAGGACATCTCCAATGTGTTTAAACATTGCCTCACCACCACTTATTTTTTATGAGACAACAAGATTCACGAACAGATCGAAGGAGTAGCAATGGGAAGCCCTCTCAGCCCGGTAATAGCAAATTTCTTTATGGAAAAGTTCGAACAACTGGCTTTGGACAGTGCCCCATATAAACCAAAGGTTTGGTATAGATATGTAGATGACACATTTGTAATATGGAGCCATGGGCAGAATAAATTGCAAGAATTTCTGACACACATTAACAGCATCCATGAAAATATACAGTTTACGATGGAAATCGAAGACAACAACAAGTTGGCGTTCCTTGATGTGTTATTATCACGAAAAGCAAGATCATTGAGCCACACAGTGTACAGAAAACCAACACACACGGATCGTTATTTACATAGGGATTCCAACCACCACCCATGTCAGAAATATGGAGTCATCAAAACCTTAGCAGAAAGGGCAAGAAGGATTTGCGAACCTGAGGCACTAAACGCAGAGCTAACGCATATTCATGATGCTTTAAGGGCCAATGGTTATTCAGAACGGGAAATCAAAAGATCGATTGGACCAACAAATCGTAGACCCAAAGAAAATGAGCAAATCCAACCAGTGGCAAAAGCATTTCTGCCTTTTATTCCGGGAGTGACAGACAGAATTGGTCAATTGCTAAGAAAGAAAAATGTGAAAACTATTTTCAAACCAACGAGAAAAATCAAAGAATGTCTTCGATCGGCAAAAGACAGAAGAGATCCACTGTCGGCTTCGGGAATTTACCGCATTCCGTGCACATGTGGAAGCGTGTACATAGGAACTACCAAACGCTCGATCAACACCAGGATTAAAGAGCACAAGGCCAACTGTCGTCTGGGGCAGACGGACAAATCATCCGTAGCGGAACATACCCTCACTATGGACCATCGCATTAAGTTTGAGGAGACCCAAGTCCTCGCTACTACATTAGCATACCATTCCAGACTCTATAGAGAAGCCATAGAGATAGAGAAGCACCCGAACAACTTTAATAAAAAAGAGGAAGCAGTCAAGATCAACAAAACATGGGTCCTCATAATTAAGGGTGCGAAAACTCTACCCTTAACGAACAACACCGACCAGAACCGATTGGAATCGAAAGCAACTGAGGCCCCTCCCACTTCCTTCCCGACGTATAAATACGGGCTCCGTTCACGCAGAGCTCAGTAGTTCGCAGACTTTCAACCAGAAAGCAACTTCTGAAGATGCCAACCGCTCGTGTTGGCGAAACGTCAAGTCAACATGACAATTGACGCCGGCCTTACAGCCCAAAAACCATTGATACATTGTTAAGAATAATAGAAAATTGTAAGAAATTCTTGACAATTGTGAAAAATTGTTGAAAATAGTTAAAAAATTATGGCCAATTGTGAAAAATAGTTGACAATTCTAAAAACACGTGTAAAACCACAAAATATTATCGAATATCCTAAAAAATGTTATTGAAAATCGTGAAAATTTGTCGAAAATGTAAAAAAATGAGGAAATTATAAAAATAAGTATGTGTAAAAAAAATTAAGTTAAAGCAGCGATATCTCTGATAGATATCATGTTACCTATAGTAAAAAAAATTGTCAAATAAAACTTACATTTTTTCCGTATCTCTTATCATTTTCGATTTTCACGAAGAAAAAGGCAGATTTAAAAAAAATAATAATAAAATCAAATAGATAGGTACGCAAAGACCGATAAGATGGTATGAAAGTTGGAGCTCTATTATAAGAAGAAAAAGACGAATAAGAAATTGTTAATAACAAATTTCTTGACCCTTTGTTGAACCATAACTCCAGAGCATCCAACAGATGGTACCAAAGTTGGAGCTCAATTATTAAGAAAAAGAAAAAGAAGAAGAAGAAATTGTTACTTGACTCTTTGTTGAACGGTAACCCCAGGGCATCCAAAAGATGGTACAAAAGTTGGAGCTCAATTATTAAGAAGAAGAAGATGATGATGATGATGATGAAGATGAAGAAATTGTTAATAACAAATTTCTTGACCCTTTGTTGAACCATAACTCCAGAGCATCCAACGATGGTACAAAAGTTGGAGCTCAATTATTAAGAAGAAGAAGAAGAAGATGATGAAGATGAAGAAATGGTTAATAACAAATTTCTTGACCCTTTGTTGAACGGTAACCCCAGAACATCCAAAAGATAATACCAAAGTTGAAGCTCAATTATTAAGAAAAAGAAGAAGAAGAAGATGATGACGATGATGAAGATGAAGATGAAGAAATTGTTAATAACAAATTTCTTGACCCTTTGTTGAACGGTAACCCCAGAGCATCCAAAAGATGGTACCAAAGTTGGAGCTCAATTATTAAGAAAAAGAAGAAGAAGATGACGATGATGATGATGATGATGATTTAGATGAAGATGAAGAAATTGTTAATAACAAATTTCTTGACCCTTTATGAACCATAACTCCAGAGCATCCAAAAGATGGTACCAAAGTTAGAGTTCAATTATTAAGAAAAAGAAGAAGAAATTGTTAACAAATTTCTTGACCCTTTGTTGAACGGTTACCCCAGGGCATCCAAAAGATGGTACAAAAGTTGGAGCTCAATTATTAAGGAGAAGAAGAAGATGATGATGATGATGAAGATGAAGAAATTGTTAATAACAAATTTCTTGACCCTTTGTTGAACCATAACTCCAGAGCATCCAAAAGATGGTACCAAAGTTGGAACTCAATTATTAGGAAAAAGAAGAAAAAGAAGATGATGATGATGAAGGTGAAGAAATTGTTAATAACAAATTTCTTGACCCTTTGTTGAACGGTAACCCCAGAGCATCCAAAAGATGGTACCAAAGTTGGAGCTCAATTATTAAGAAAAAGAAGAAGAAGAAGAAGAAGAAGATGATGATGTAGATGAAGATGAAGAAATTGTTAAAAACAAATTTCTTGACCCTTTGTTGAACGGTAACCCCAGAGCATCCAAAAGATGGTACCAAAGTTGGAGTTCAATTATTAAGAAAAAGAAGAAGAAGAAGAAGAAGAAGATGATGATGTAGATGAAGATGAAGAAATTGTTAAAAACAAATTTCTTGACCCTTTGTTGAACGGTAACCCCAGAGCATCCAAAAGATGGTACCAAAGTTGGAGCTCAATAATTAAGAAAAAGAAGATGATGATGATGATGTAGATGAAGATGAATAAATTGTTAATAACAAATTTCTTGACCCTTTGTTGAACCATAACTCCAGAGCATCCAAAAGATGGTACCAAAGTTGGAGCTCAATTATTAAGAAAAAGAAGAAGAAGAAGATGATGATGATAATGAAGATGAAGAAATTGTTAATAACAAGTTTCTTGACCCTTTGTTGAACGGTAACCCCAGAGCATCCAAAAGATGGTACCAAAGTTGGAGCTCAATTATTAAGAAAAAGAAGAAGAAGATGATGATGTAGATGAAGATGAAGAAATTGTTAATAACAAATTTCTTGACCATTTGTTGAACAGTAACCCTTGAAATTCGTAATGAAGATGTCAAAATACATAAAAAACACTTTTGGGGCCCTATAATCCCTTCGAAAACGCACCTGGCGCCTATACTAATAGATATTCTAAAGCTACCGACTATACATTATTATGCAAATTTTTATTGTGTATCATAATCAATACGAATTTTTCCATACCCAAAAAAAATTGAATCTTCATTTTTTCCATTTCTTAATACAATTGTTACCAGCTGTATAAAAATAAGCACATACCTAACCATTATTGAATAAAACGCAATTAACGCAAGTAGATGATTTCTAAATAGAGTTATGGAGTTAGTCATACTCAGTACATGTGTATATTAACATCGTTGAAATTTTATCGATAATCCTTGAAGCACATTCAGTTTTTTGTTTTAATTAATAATGGAGTTAAAAGAAACTTTTTTACGTGTTAAAAAAATGCCAAGAATTGATGTTGAATTTATGGATATTAGTTTTAATGTACCAGAAGGAACGAAAGGTTAGAGATTTATTTTTAAAACTTATAAATATTCAACATTCGGTGGATATTAAACTGTGGTAATTATTGTTATACAATAAACTTATTATTATATCTATATTATTTTATGTTTTATAACAACTTTGTTTTAATCATTTGAAAGGCTTTTTAACAATCTTTAATAGTTTCAATCTACTTTTCCATCATTTCAATTCAAAGTTGATAACAGTTTTTAAAAATTTCTTGATTCAAGAGTAGTGTAAGATTTATTATAAACCATCCTGTTTCGTAACGGTTCTAAGAACGGTTTTTTAGTTTGTTGGAACAGACCTTTAGTCTTTCGCTTCTTAATCTTTACATTGTACAACTTCTTCTCCATGGACTAACAATCTCTGTTATGCTACATCTTCTTTTCTGCAGACCAATATTGTCTGTTGTGCTGCATCATTTTTTCTTTACAGAAAACACTATCTTGTACTGCATCTTCTCCAAAAGCTTACACTTTCTGTTGAGCTTTTCTTTTCTATTTCTTTTCTACAAACCAACACTTTCTTTTCCAGAAATCAACACTTTTTGTTGTGCTACACCTTCTTTTTGATAGAGCAAGAGACACACAGACCAGCACTGTCTTGTTCTGTATCTTTTCCAAATATCAACACTAAGTGCTAAGCTACAATTTCTTTTCCACAAACCAACATTGACGTGTATCTATTACTTAGACTGACATTATCTTTTGTCTGTTGCGGTCTTCAAAATCTCCTTCTGCACCTTTTTCTCCACAGACTAACATTGTTTCTTACTGCATTATCTCTTGTCCACAAACCAACATTGCCTATTGAGCTACACTTTCTTCTCTAAAGACAAACACTGTGATGTTGTATCTTCTCCACATATCTATGTATCTATTTCATAGGGTAACACTATCTTTTGTCTCTTCCTTCTACAAAAATTTTTGTGCTACATTATCTCCACGGACCAACGTTGTCTGTTATGCTGCATCTTCTTCTCTACAGACTAACATTAGACTGCACCTTTTTCTTCACAGACTAACACTGTTTCTATCACTTTTCCACAAACCAACACTGCCTATTGAGCTACACTTTCTTCTCCAGAGACAAACAATGTGATGTTATATCTTCTCCACATATCAACACTTTTTGCTGTCCTATAACTTCTTCTCCACGAACCAATACTGACGTGTATATATTGCACAGACCACCACTAACTTTTGTCTGTTACGTTACTTTATCTTCTTCAATATCTTTTGTGTTGTATTATCTCCACATATCAACATTGTCTGTTATGCTGCATCTTCTTCTCTATAGACCAACATTATGCGACTCTTTTTTTCTCCACAGTCTAACACTTTTCTTGCTGCATCTTCTCTTCTCCACAAACTAATACTGCCTATTGAGCTAAACTTTCTTCTCCAGAGACAAACACTGTGATTTTGTATCTTCTCCACATATCAAAATTCTTCAAAATCTTTTGTGCTGTATTATCTCAACGTATCAAAATTGTCTGTTATGCTGCATCTTCTTCTCTACAGCCGCATTGTGCTCCTCCTTTATCTTACTTTATAGATTTGGAGCATTGTAGTTGTGTTCATTATTATAAATTTTAAAATTATCTAATCATTTTCATTATAAAACATACAGAACCGTTTGGCAGATGAAGTTTATTGGATTATTAAATTTATAATTCTATAATTAAATCTAATTATTAAATTATTAAATTTAATTTAATAAACATAAAATAAACTTTTTTATGAGTATTTATTGAGTAACGGAGACCACTAATCATCAAGAAAACACCCAAATTAAAAATTAGAATACCACTGTTTTCTTGTTTATTCCCAGAATATTGTTTATTTATCTTTTAGAATATAATTATTTTTAATATTACCAATAACTCGAATTTTTTGCAGAGTTGTTGACAAATAAAAGTTTTTTGAATATTCATTTTAGATTTCGTAAAAGTATACGTTTGAATATCTAATAACCTTGACCTCATCATTATCACCATCAGCGCTACAGTTCCCGTAGAGCCTGAGCTGGCTTTACCGATTGCCTCCATAATTGAGAGTCTTGGGCTTAGTTCCTTTATCTCCTTATTCACATTATCCTAATGTCCTGTTCAACACCATCATTCACCTCAGTCTAGGTAGTTCTTATGCCATCTGGGTTTTCTCTATGGACCATTTTGGCTGCTTTCTCTTCCGGCATCATTTCCATATGACCAAGCCCTCTCAATGTTGCCTTTCGGATCTGAGCTCCTCCAGGTCATCATTTTTTCTTATTTTGAATTTTCCCTCCTCACTCACTAATCTATAGATTCGTCGAAGAATCATCCTTTCCCAACGTCTTAGAATCTCAAAATCTCGGGCTGTCCATATCTCACTTGCATACAAATCCACTGTGAGATAGATCTGTATTTTGGTCAATCTGCACACTGCTCTGCTTTTCATAAATTGGATGAGGAAGAAATAACTGCGACTATATTCGGCTCCTTACGTCTCCAACCATATCGTTCTTATTCTTAAAGTGATTCCCAAGATATTTATCTTGAATTTATTCTTAACTAGCTGTACCTCTTCCATGGGTCTTCTGAGTTCTTTTCTCGACATCAACATATGACCTATTCTACTTTATACTTCTGGACCGTTATTCATGTCGAAGGACCGACCGTTGGTGGGACAAATTTAATGCTTTCGCGGGCCGAAACTGGCTCGCGAGCCGTACTTTGCCCCTCCCTGAATTAGAGAATAGTAACAAATTTAAAAGAAGGAGCTACTTTTGAAGGAATTTTTAAAAAGAATATAGATATTGTGGGTTATATTGTTTTTGATATAACAATTTCAGATAATATTTAGAATATAAACGTTAATTAGAATAATTAATTGTTTTTAAATAAATTAATAAATTATGCAAAGTAAATTAGTTTTTATTAAATATATAAAAAAAACTAATTTCATTCAGTGCCACTAATTTTAATAATTGATTTATTCAAAGATTTTTATACGGAAACCATTTACACCGATTTATTCATTTTTATTTTAGACAATTTTTTTTATTGTTAGTTTTATCTCTGCATAACTATTTCTAATTGATTAACGTATGTGCTAAAACTTTTAACAACAAATATAAATTGGATTTTATTAATGAACAAATTTATTTAAACAATAATTAATCAAATAAATAAATTACAAATGACCCATTCTGCAATATAAGACGTCCTTCGAATGTTTTTATAAGGTCCTGGTTGGCATTCACATAAATTTCTCTCAGTTTTTCATAAATTTGCCCTCTTAATTGTTGTTCATTTCTATTTGAGTTGTGGTGGAATTGAATTTTATTTGCCACAAAACATTTCATTCCGTTGAGAAGCGGATATCCTGAAAATTTATATCGTTGAGAGGCCAAAGAAGACCTGTGTTCTAGATCATTAACTATTTTCGAACTGATCTGATTCTCAAGTTAAACTTTTAATTAAACCTAATATTAGTTACTTTACGTATAATAGTCATAATGGTATAATGTATCAATGGTTTTGGGGCTGTTAGGCCGACGTCGATTGTCTTGCTGACTTGACGTTTCGCCAGCACGAGCGGTTGGCATCTTCAGAAGTTGCTTCCTGGTTGACAGTCTGCGAACTACTGAGCTCTGCGTGGACGGAGCCCGTATTTATACGTCGGGAAGGAAGTGGGCGGGGCCTCAGTTGCTTTCGATTCCAATCGGTTCTGGTGGGTGTTGTTCGTTAAGGGTAGAGTTTTCGCACCCTTAATTATGGGGAACCAGGAAGATGCCAACCGCTCGTCAAGTCAGCAAGACAATCGACGCCGGCCTAACAGCCCAAAAACCATTGATACATTAGACAATGGCCGCGAAAGTCTTTTACAGTTTATTTCACAGTTTATAATGGTATAATTTATTACTTTATTCCACTCCCCTCGAAAATGTTGAAGATCTAAGATAACAATTTATAGCCGACTATGACATAATAAGAAGTACCTACACCAAAAATATGTGCACAGATACGACAATCACTTCTAAAGGAGGTCATTTTTAACATTTTTGTTTCTCATAAATCAAACTTTTGCAGACACACGATTTTTTGATTTTTTTTTGTTATACAGTCTCACTTCCTAAAGTTTTTTTCCACTTATATAATCATTTAGTTTCGAAATTGGGATTTACTAACTACCAGATTGTTTTAGACGATAATCATATTTAATGTAATTTTTTTATTATTATTTTTTAGAATATGACGTAATAAATTTTAGCCCAATTTGCATTAATTTACTATTGCATGTGATTGTAAATCAAACGTCTACTTACGCATTTTTGTGACAGTAATCTATATCTATACTAATATCTAATATTATAAAGAGGAAAGGTTTGATTTTTTGTTTGTTTGTTTGAAATGAATAGGCTCCGAAACTACTGGACCGATTTCAAAAATTCTTTCACCGTTGGCAAGCTACACTATTCCCGAGTGACATAGTACTCCAGTCAATAAATGACCCAAAATGAGGTGTAGAGGTCGTGAGCAGGTAACTAAACGATTCCTTCAGAAACTTGTTTAGGGGGCTTAGGTTGTTAACATACCAAAAGTCCTGACTCATAGGTGATGAGCGGGGGGGAGGAGGAGGGGGTAAAGGTACGAATTTTGGGTTTTTCGCTTATATCTCGAAAACGGTGCATCGTAGAGAAATATTTTTAAATAATAAAATGGAGTTCTTAAAATTATCTAAAACTTTTATATCATATGTTTTTTTCTAATTCCTAACCGTTTTCGAGCTATACCCTCGGAAAAAGTTGAAATTTACAAAAAAAATCAATTTACGTCAAAATATTCATCATATTGTCTAAACCTATTCATAAACGAAAAGTATGAATAGGAAAGAAGTTGTAGATTTTTAAATTCCCTTTTAGAATATATATACATATGCTGATTAATGTCCAACCCGCCTAAAGTTACAGCTATTTTAAAACTTGTATAGCATTTTGCAATTTTTAGAAAATTAGTTTGTATATCATATTCTTAACCCACAACCTTTTGTTCGTTCATCTAATAACATATATGGCCACTTATAAGCAAGTTATTAAATAAAGTAGAAAAAATAATAATGATGAAAAATTTTACACTTTATTCTACAGATAGTTTCGTTACACCAATACAATAATAATTGTAAACCCCATTGTTCTCAATATATTCCTAATGTTTTACTTTCAACTTTAAAAGTAATCAAATTTTCATCCTCTTTGAACTTGAGGGCCCAGGCAATGATTGTTCTTCCGTGGCATCTTCTTCCTCAGTAGCGGGTGGCTCTTGCTGAATGGGCTCTACATCGTCTTCATCGTCCTCATCGTCAACAGGCACACTGTTCAGGCACTTTCCTTGACAGTGGAGGCACGCTGCAGAACAGGTAAGCATCGCTTTTCGGCAGCCACATTTTCCAATTACACAATCCTTGGTGCAGCGGCAAAATATAGTTTTCAGAAGAACCTCTGATGCTGGTAGATTTTCCATTGTAATTGCCACCAGGGTGTCTCCTACACGTTTCCACCCCCCAATCTTGAGGGGACAGCTCATTACACAATCCTTGGTGCAGCGGCAAAATATAGTTTTCAGAAGAACCTCTGGTGCTGGTAGATTTTCCATTATAATTACCACCAGGGTGTCTCCTACACGTTTCCACCCCCAATCTTGAGGGGGCAGCTCATTACCGAGCCACTGCTGCACTTGGTGGTAGGTTCGCCGAGAGTGCTGTTTAGCTGCATTCTCTGTTGGAGGTAGGGAGCTGATTTCAGGCTTTATATTTGCCACTGACCTCGTAAACGATTGGAAGCGGTACTGGTTAAGGGAGGTTTGTTTTTTTGGCGCCTTATACCACTTCAGAAAGCACATCTCCCCAGCCTTTTCAACCTGGTCGTAAGTGGAGGAGGGGTTAGAAAATGTCATTGCTGCTTGCTGGATGATTTCTGACTCCAAGTACAATTTAAAAAAGCCCACCTTGATTCTCCTGAAAGTAGCAGAAGTTGTGTCGCATCCGGTAAATGAATGAAGGAACAGGATGTGTTCAAATCTACGGTGCTGCATCTCTTGGGTGGACAGTACTATTGTTTTGGTTTTCCCTCGTCCGGGTTTCAGCATAAAGATATCTCGGGTCGCAGGAGTGAAAGCAATCAACAGGACAGCAAGGTCTACATCCTCACCAACGACAGCCACAGAGTTGTGACTTGATTGTTCAACAGCAGTCTTCACGATTAGGATTTCAGCGTCATCGCTAGCCTGAAGAGTATGTATCCCTTTCTCCTGCAGTTTAATCTCCAGTAAGGAGGTGAAGTTAGTTTTGTTGGTAGGATTTGATAAAAAGTCTTCCTGTTTAACAGGTATTTGTGTGTCCCATGTCAAATTGATGTCGGCTGACCTTTTTAGTCTGTAACGACGCATTTGTTCTTGTGATTTAGTGCTATTGGCTGTGTTTGCGTACCCATCAAACACCACAGTGCGAGTAATCCCAGGATAATGGTGGTCGACGTAGGTGATATAACTATTACAAATAGTCACAACCGATGCATCTTTTGGCCAAATAACTCTGTGGAGTAGAAATCCTCCATCGACTACAATGTTCATTTGAGGCAGAAGAATATCTTTCTTGGTTGGCTCAAACAAGTTGTACAGCACTGATTTGTTTGTCTTTCTCATGCCACTTTCGTTGAACAGTGCTAAGGGAAATGGGGCCAACTCATACTCAAAATATGTCATCAAATCCTCATCTGATCGTTTGCTTATACATATCCGCTGAAAGAGCAATGTTGGGTCAACTACTACCCTTTCATCGTGAACTTTTATCGATGAGCTGACAGAAGATATTGGCAATGCCCGATCCTTGCGCGATAACTTTACGTCTACAAAATAAATGTCAAATTAACTATTGAATTCATAGCCCTTTTACCAACTCGAACACCATCATAGCATGTTATCGTGGCATCACCGACAACTCCACTTGAAATTGACATGATTTGAGAGGTTTCTGGGAAGGGAGGATGAGAATCAAGCCACTGATTGAGTTTGACAATGTCTTTACTCTTGCGAGCCTGTCCAATGTCCTTTTTGTGTTGTGTTGACTAACAAATTGCTGATATTGTTATCTGTAATTTAAACAAAATACACGAACAAAGGTTGTGGGTTAAGAATATGATATACAAACTAATTTTCTGAAAATTGCAAAATGCTATACAAGTTTTAAAATAGCTGTAACTTTAGGCGGGTTGGACATTAATCAGCATATGTATATATATTCTAAAAGGGAATTTAAAAATCTACAACTTCTTTACTATTCATACTTTTCGTTTATGACTAGGTTTAGACAATATGATGCAATGTTTATGAATATTTTGACGTAAATTGATTTTTTTTGTATATTTCAACTTTTTCCGAGTGTATAGCTCGAAAACGGTTAGGAATTAAAAAAAAACATATGATATAAAAGTTTTAGATAATTTTAAGAACTCCATTTTATTATTTGAAAATATTTCTCTCCCATGCACCGTTTTCGAGATATAAGCGAAAAACCCAAAATTCGTATTATTCCTTATCAAAATAACTCATTTCATAATCACGACAGATATCACAAATTTAGCATGTGCAATGGGACGCGGCTACTTATAAAGGAATTAAAGGACAATTAAGTTGTAGCAACCAATATAACTGAACCACCAGCTGGTCAACTAGCTCATACACTGAGGATACCGATGATCCCAACAGATCTACCAAATCCATTTAAACCGCTTCAATTTCCTATCAAAACATCTTTCGCTTTTATTTAATAAGTCTCAAGATCAAACCTTCCAAATAGTAGGGATCGGTTTTCCTCATGGCCAATCGCCTAAGGCGGGTCGGAGCACCTGAAAATCAATTTATTTTGCTGCCAGAAAATAAAACAACATGTAATATTGTTTACAGGGAAGCGTTGACCCAATCAATTTAATGGCTTTTGTTATTTTTCTTTAATCCCCGTGCAAAGCCGGGGCGGGCTGCTAGTTTATTTATAAGTGTAGGAAGACCTCAAGTCTAAAATTAAAAATAGTTATAGTTTAATAACAAACAAGTTTATTTAATTGTAGAATTTTTAAAGTTTATACAAATTAAGGAAATATAAATACCAATAATTATTAATTATATTACCTTAAAAGACGCCTATAAGTTCAAAATTTATCTACGGTATAATGAAATGGATTATCTTTATAGTTTGAAGGTATTTTGTTGATAAAACGATGGCCTAATCCATAAGTCAAACTCTCTTGTGGAATAAGTGTCCAAGTGATAAAAAACTCCTTTAGTTTTAGGTATTAAGGAATGGGCTTATAGTGAAGAGTAGTTCATATTATTTAGAATAAAACTGCAAAAACGTTTTTATACGCAATTTTTTTATTACGTGTTTGTTCATTACATGTCAGTGTTAGTAATTATGTATTTACTACTATTTAATAGGTATGTTACTTGTGTAGTACTAAAAAAAGTTATTTAATTTTACTTAAATAAGGAATATAATTTTCATTACTGATCATTAAAATATGAGAATTAAAAAATGACACATTACCATTCATTTAGGTATTTAATTAACTTTTTATGATAGTACTACCATAATTAATACTTTTTTTTCTTAATTATTTTAAAAATACCAATTTACATATTTACCTATTAAATACAAACAATATTCGATGCTATTAATTATTATTTAACAACTCTGTACTTGATAATAAAATACAGCGAAAATGTAAAAATATAAATATGGATATTTTTGAAGTGAAAACTTCTTTAGCCACGTTGAGCATTTTTTGTGTAATGGGTAAAAAATCTTATATTCGCGTCAGGACACGTGACCCTGATCGAAAAAACGTAAGATGACAAATAAACAAATTAAAGAGACGTGTAATCATATTTTGTAGTGGTGAAAATAGGAACTAAACCAGCTGGTAGCGCGAAAAGCGGAAAAGTAGTTATAACCTTATGGTGCCTTAGTAAGTACTAGTTAGTCGATGTTACTATGAATAAAAATATCGATATATCGGATACAATAGGTAAATATTTGTCAAAACTCAAAACATCGAATTAATCCGACATATCGTATGGAAAACATCGAATCAATTCGATATATCGATGTGTGAATATCCCTATGCCACGCGCACCTATAAATAGTGACAGGTGACAGCTAATAATTCAAAATTCAAACGTCTGTGTTTAGTGTTCTTTTAAGTGTTTAAAATATGGATATTAAACAAATTAATGATAAAAGTGACGAAGAAATAGCGAAAGAAAATGAGTGAGTACTTTATAAATATACTAGATGTAATATAAATTGTCATGTTTGTGTACGATATACGATAGCGCAATAAATAAATATTGTATTCTACCACATAAATGATAGTACTTTTATACTAATAAAGCAATTCGTGCTTCTGAGAGATAAACTTTTTAATGTAAAATAATTGTAATACTTTTAAAGTGTTAAATTTTTAATGTAATATAAATTGTCATGTTTGTGTACGATATACGATAGCGCAATAAATGAATATTGTATTCTACCACATAAATGATAGTAATTTTATACTGATGATAAAGCAATTCATGCAAAATTATTCCCTAACCATTCCAAAATATCAAACATGCACAACGTTAATAATCAAGTTTTCACTTCTGCTGGCACTCCTGGAGTGCAACCCGTCGTTTTTTTCAGTAATTTATTTCCTCAATTGTGACAAAACGTCGTCCTTAAATCGGTCTCTTTAGTTTTGAAAATAGAAAAAATTTTGAGCAAAAAGTTATGTAAACATATTTGTAGGCAAAACAATTTGCTACAAATTATGAGTTTACAAATTTTTTGTAAAACCCATAGTTTCCGAGATATCGCAAAAAAAGTGTTTTCACCCCCTTTTTTTTCACCACTGGTGACCCTACAAATTTGAAATTAAGCTTCTATTGACACCCACACAGTCATGTCCCAAAAATATTAAATGCTCACGTAACATTTCAATGGGCTACAAATAAATTGACAAGAGAGTTTTTTAAATATTTTTGCAGATCATTCATATAAAATATGAACAGCAGCGGGACCTAGAACACTACCCTGTGGTATACTGAAAGTATTTAATGATTTAGAAGATTTTATTTCATCTATCCTAGTTTTTTTATATCTGTCACTTAGATAGTCTTTTAACAAAGATATCCTTAGAACCTACAACAAAAGAAGCTAAAGTGTTTTCAACCCCTTTTTTCAAGATGGCAGCCCGGGGACAAGGGTAGCGACCCCACAAACTTGAGGTTAGGCTTCTATTGATCCCCACACAAGTAACATTTCAATGGGCTACAAATAAATTGACAAGAGAGTTTTTTAAATACTTTTGCAGATCATTTATATAAATTATGAAAAGCAGCGGACCTAGAACACTACCCTGGGGTACACCGAAAGTATTTAATAACTTAGAAGATGTTACTCCGTCTATCCAAGGTTTTTATATCTGTCACTTAGATAGTTTTTTAACAAAGATAGCCTTAAAACGTACACCAAAAGAACAACCCCTTTTTTTAAGATGGCGCCCGGGGGACAAGGCTGGCAACCCCAATAAGCTTCTATTAACCCCCGACACATGTAACATTTTAATGGGCTATACATAAATTGACAAGAGAGTTTTTTTAAATACTTTTGCAGATCATTTATATAAATTATGAACAGTAGTGGACCTAGAACACTACCCTGGGGTACACCGAAAGTATTTAATAGTTTAGAAGATGTTATTCCATCTATCCTAGTTTTTTATATCTGTCACTTAGATAGTATAAAGATAGCCTTAGAAACTACATCAATAGAAGCTAAAGTGTTTTCAACCCCTTTTTTCCAGATGGCGGGTTGCGACCCCACAAACTTGAGGTTAAGCTTCTATTGACTCCTCACACATGTAACATTTTAATGGGCTACAAATAAAATGACAAGAGAGTTTTTTAAATACTTTTGCAGATCATTTATATAAATTATGAAAAGCAGCGGACCTAGAACACTACCCTGGGGTACACCGAAAGTATTTAATAACTTAGAAGATGTTACTCCGTCTATCCAAGGTTTTTATATCTGTCACTTAGATAGTTTTTTAACAAAGATAGCCTTAGAAGCTAAAGTGTTTTGCCGGGGGGCAAGACTTGCGACCCCATAAACTTGAGGTTAAGCTTTCATTGACCCCCCACACATGTAACATTTCAATGGGCTACAAATAAATTGACAAGAGAGTTTTTTAAATACTTTTGCAGATCATTTACATAAATTGTGAACAGTAGCGGACCTAGGACACTACCGTGGGGTACACCGAAAGTATTTAATAATTAAGACTTCCAGCTTGAACTTTAGACAATAACCAACTTCCTTCGAAGAAGCTCTTCAAAGCTAAAAAAGACAAGCATGGTGCTATATGAATTTTTGTAAAAAGTTCGTACAATGAATAAAGAATTCTACCTTGAACTTTGGGTTTGCGGGAATATTAAAACAAACACGTTGATAAAATTGTTGAACATGGATATTGCACAACAATAATGCGCCAGCTTACACACCATTGCTTGTTCGTTTTTACCAAAAATAACACAGGAAATATCACTTAGCCTTCATATTTAGTATACCTTTCGACTTTTTCCTGTATAATTAAAAAGATATATTAATATAAAAGGAACATTAAGGAGATAAAGACTGGATACGTAAAAACGTATATTTATTAGAAGTGCTTTGGGAATTGGAAACTGTGCTAATAAATCTATTAAATCTAAGAGGGAACTGTTAAGAGGTTACCTGGGCACAGCGGGAGGCCAATAAATGACGCCTTTTTTTTATCCTAACTTCGTATATTACACATAAGTTTTCTCAAATTCTATACAGCAATTCTTTCTTTTCGTTTTCAAACTATGTTTCTTTACCGTGTAAAATTATTGATACTATCTTCTTGTTATTGTTATAAATAAAAGGTCAAACCCTGTGAATAAGGTTAAATCAAAGAATATTAACCTTGATTAATTTATAAACCGGATATAATTTAATGAAAAACAGATTATAAAATTGTTTAAACAATTAAGAAGTGTTAACGTGAAAATTATTGAATAATTGTAAACAATCGTATTAGCAGGAATCAGTAAACTTTCTTAAATCATTAGGAAGTTATCGAAGTGTTAATGTGAAAATTATTGAGTAATATCTAAACTTTCTTTAAATAATGAATGAAACTTCTGGTTTGTGTTTTTTATACCATTTTTTGCTTAAAAATGTGATAATTATATACGAGAGTGAAACAATTATAAACAGGACACTTTTTATTGGTATTATTTCCTTTTTGTTGTAAAACAAAGAGGCACTGTATATAGTAGGATCACTTTGGGCGTCGCCTTTGAAGTTCTTTGCACCACATTTCGCTGCAGTTTACCGATGTTTTTTGTACAATTTTGTGAGGACTAGTGAGGTGAGCAGCGATGCGAATTTTACCGATTTTTCGATAGATCTACAGATTTAGGATCTAATCTAATCTATTCTATAGTCTCCCAAAGATCTCTCTCAGCTCAGTTCTCAGCTCTCTCGATGTTCGGTAGTCGATAAGCTCTCTCGCTGCTGAGTAGCCTCTCAGTTCTCTCGTTGCTCAGTACGTCTTCTCTTAAATCTCTCGCCGCTCAGTTAATCTCGCTTAGATTAGTGAAAGTTACATTCGTATTCAACTCCGTGAAGAAAGTAATAGTAATAGTACTACAAGATTGTCGGTAGTCTCTAAGCTCCCTCAACGCTCAGTACACACAAAACTCTCTCTCCGCCCAGTACTCTCTAAGCTCTCTTTCTGTTCGGTAGTATTCACTCAGCTTTCTCGCTGTTGAGTATTCTCTAAGCTCTCTCAACGTTCAGTATACACACACCAATTTCTCCCTGTTCGATAGTCTCTTAGCTCTCTTGCTGTTCGCTTCTCGATAGTCTCCCAAAGCTCTCTCACAGATCAGTATTCTCACTACTCCCTCGCTGGGTAGTATTTACTCAGCTTTCTCGCTATTCGGTAGTCTATAAGCTCTCTCGCTGCTCAGTAGCCTCTAAGCTCTCTCGTTGCTCATTACGTCTTCTCTTAGCTCTCTCGCCGCTCAGTTAATCTCGCTTAGATTTAAAGTGTAGTGAAAGTTACATTCGTATTCAACTCGGTGAAAAAAGTAATAGTAGTACAAGATTGTCGGTAGTCTCTAAGCTCTCTCAACGCTCAGTACACACAAAACTCTCTCTCCGCCCAGTACTCTCTAAGCTCTCTTTCTGTTCGGTAGTATTCACTCAGCTTTCTCGCTGTTGAGTATTCTCTAAGCTCTCTCAACGTTCAGTATACACACACCAATTTCTCCCTGTTCGATAGTCTCTTAGCTCTCTTGCTGTTCGCTTCTCGATAGTCTCCCAAAGCTCTCTCACAGATCAGTATTCTCACTACTCCCTCGCTGGGTAGTATTTACTCAGCTTTCTCGCTATTCGGTAGTCTATAAGCTCTCTCGCTGCTCAGTAGCCTCTGAGCTCTCTCGTTGCTCATTACGTCTTCTCTTAGCTCACCTCAGTTAATCTCGCTTAGATTTAAAGTGTAGTGAAAGTTACATTCGTATTCAACTCGGTGAAAAAAGTAATAGTAGTACAAGATTGTCGGTAGTCTGTAAGCTCTCTCAACGCTCAGTACACACAAAACTCTCTCTCCGCCCAGTACTCTCTAAGCTCTCTTTCTGTTCGGTAGTATTCACTCAGCTTTCTCGCTGTTGAGTATTCTCTAAGCTCTCTCAACGTTCAGTATACACACACCAATTTCTCCCTGTTCGATAGTCTCTTAGCTCTCTTGCTGTTCGCTTCTCGATAGTCTCCCAAAGCTCTCTCACAGATCAGTATTCTCACTACTCCCTCGCTGGGTAGTATTTACTCAGCTTTCTCGCTATTCGGTAGTCTATAAGCTCTCTCGCTGCTCAGTAGCCTCTGAGCTCTCTCGTTGCTCATTACGTCTTCTCTTAGCTCACCTCAGTTAATCTCGCTTAGATTTAAAGTGTAGTGAAAGTTACATTCGTATTCAACTCGGTGAAAAAAGTAAATAGTAGTACAAGATTGTCGGTAGTCTCTAAGCTCTCTCAACGCTCAGTACACACAAAACTCTCTCTCCGCCCAGTACTCTCTAAGCTCTCTTTCTGTTCGGTAGTATTCACTCAGCTTTCTCGCTGTTGAGTATTCTCTAAGCTCTCTCAACGTTCAGTATACACACACCAATTTCTCCCTGTTCGATAGTCTCTTAGCTCTCTTGCTGTTCGCTTCTCGATAGTCTCCCAAAGCTCTCTCACAGATCAGTATTCTCACTACTCCCTCGCTGGGTAGTATTTACTCAGCTTTCTCGCTATTCGGTAGTCTATAAGCTCTCTCGCTTCTCAGTAGCCTCTGAGCTCTCTCGTTGCTCATTACGTCTTCTCTTAGCTCTCTCGCCGCTCAGTTAATCTCGCTTAGATTTAAAGTCTAGTGAAAGTTACATTCGTATTCAACTCGGTGAAAAAAGTAATAGTAGTACAAGATTGTCGGTAGTCTCTAAGCTCTCTCAACGCTCAGTACACACAAAACTCTCTCTCCGCCCAGTACTCTCTAAGCTCTCTTTCTGTTCGGTAGTATTCACTCAGCTTTCTCGCTGTTGAGTATTCTCTAAGCTCTCTCAACGTTCAGTATACACACACCAATTTCTCCCTGTTCGATAGTCTCTTAGCTCTCTTGCTGTTCGCTTCTCGATAGTCTCCCAAAGCTCTCTCACAGATCAGTATTCTCACTACTCCCTCGCTGGGTAGTATTTACTCAGCTTTCTCGCTATTCGGTAGTCTATAAGCTCTCTCGCTGCTCAGTAGCCTCTAAGCTCTCTCGTTGCTCATTACGTCTTCTCTTAGCTCTCTCGCCGCTCAGTTAATCTCGCTTAGATTTAAAGTGTAGTGAAAGTTACATTCGTATTCAACTCGGTGAAAAAAGTAATAGTAGTACAAGATTGTCGGTAGTCTCTAAGCTCTCTTAACGCTCAGTACACACAAAACTCTCTCTCCGCCCAGTACTCTCTAAGCTCTCTTTCTGTTCGGTAGTATTCACTCAGCTTTCTCGCTGTTGAGTATTCTCTAAGCTCTCTCAACGTTCAGTATACACACACCAATTTCTCCCTGTTCGATAGTCTCTTAGCTCTCTTGCTGTTCGCTTCTCGATAGTCTCCCAAAGCTCTCTCACAGATCAGTATTCTCACTACTCCCTCGCTGGGTAGTATTTACTCAGCTTTCTCGCTATTCGGTAGTCTATAAGCTCTCTCGTTGCTCAGTAGCCTCTGAGCTCTCTCGTTGCTCATTACGTCTTCTCTTAGCTCACCTCAGTTAATCTCGCTTAGATTTAAAGTGTAGTGAAAGTTACATTCGTATTCAACTCGGTGAAAAAAGTAATAGTAGTACAAGATTGTCGGTAGTCTCTAAGCTCTCTCAACGCTCAGTACACACAAAACTCTCTCTCCGCCCAGTACTCTCTAAGCTCTCTTTCTGTTCGGTAGTATTCACTCAGCTTTCTCGCTGTTGAGTATTCTCTAAGCTCTCTCAACGTTCAGTATACACACACCAATTTCTCCCTGTTCGATAGTCTCTTAGCTCTCTTGCTGTTCGCTTCTCGATAGTCTCCCAAAGCTCTCTCACAGATCAGTATTCTCACTACTCCCTCGCTGGGTAGTATTTACTCAGCTTTCTCGCTATTCGGTAGTCTATAAGCTCTCTCGCTGCTCAGTAGCCTCTGAGCTCTCTCGTTGCTCATTACGTCTTCTCTTAGCTCACCTCAGTTAATCTCGCTTAGATTTAAAGTGTAGTGAAAGTTACATTCGTATTCAACTCGGTGAAAAAAGTAATAGTAGTACAAGATTGTCGGTAGTCTCTAAGCTCTCTCAACGCTCAGTACACACAAAACTTTCTCTCCGCCCAGTACTCTCTAAACTCTCTTTCTGTTCGGTAGTATTCTCACCGCTCTCTCGCTGGGTAGTATTTACTTAGTTTTCTCGCTGCTCGGTAGTCTATAAGCTCTCTCGCTGCTGAGTAGCCTCTTAGCTCTCTCGTTGCTCATAACGTCTTCTCTTAGCTCTCTCGCTGCTCAGTTAATCTCGCTTCCGGTCTACACTCTCTGCGAGTACGTGTTTTGAGGTGACAAATTACGCAATACATAAACTGTAATAATCTTAGATTTAAAGTGTAGTAAAAGTAACATTCGTGTTTCACTGCGTGTAGAACCAATTAATAGTAATAGTAGTAAAAGATTGTATATGTATTGGAAAAAATAACATTGAAATCCTACCAGTGGATGTGAAGATATGGGTAGTCAAAGTTTAATATATTTTTAAGTTATGCGCAAATTTTGACGGGCAGTTTATAATAAATTAGCTGATATTCACATAGCGCGTGTAGGCGTAAAAATAAAAGATATCACTATTCAGAGAAAAAAGATTGCATCACAGTTCTGCTTTATTATCTCATAATTTTATTTATGTTTACATAAAGTTATGCGTTACAATCTCATAATTTTATTTGGAAGAATTTGGATTGATTTCAATATTGTTTGAAAAAGTGGGATATATCTCCAAAACATCGACCGAATTGTTTTTCAAAAATGTATTAACATCATCCAGATTACAAGATTTGAAGCATATTGACATTGAGATTAAACACAAACACTGTTGACAAAGATTGTTTGTCTATTATCAAATATGATATAAAGGTTGTTATAAACCAAGTTTTATGAGATAATACTCAATTTTTTGTACATTGTGTACTTATTTACAGCTTTTAAATTTGTTTATGTAAACTACAAATACACAAATAGGCATGTGCAGCAGTTTTTCATAACTGTACATATAGATAGATAGATATTCATTGGGTTTACAGATTTTTTGTGAACAACTATCATCTCTAGAATAAGATTAGAGCATCTTCTCTAGCCATGTCTTCTTAATGAGGCTTAATAGCCTTAACAGTGACCTCTCAACATTATTTGAAGCAACCGGTTTTTTCTCTGTCAATACTAGATTTCGCGTTCTTGCAAGGCTTCACATTGGCATAGGACAAAATAAAATGCGGTTTCCTCCTCATCTTGGCAGTATCGACAGATGTCTTCATCTGCCAAGTTAAGCTGACTCAGATGTTTTCTGAGCTGATAATATTCTGTCAACAGACTAACAATCATTCTGACATCGTTTCGTCTTTTTTATAACAGCTCTGCAGTAAATTTGCTCGAGTGTTTTTTTATGAAGATTTTGGCTTGTCGCTTGCCTAGTTATTTTTCCCACCACTCCTGGGCCTTCTCTAGCCTCAATTTCTCAATGGCTGCCTTTCTGAACGTGTCAGCAACTCCGCCGAATGGTTCCGGGTAAATCATTGGGATATTAGCTCCCGCTTTGTCCAATTCTCATTGCCTGGAAACCCTGAGTGTCTTGGTACCCAACCAAGTGTCCCAATGTCAAAGAATTCCGACTTGCGGCATATATCCGAATCCTAACGCAGTCCCACACCAGAAGTAACCTTATTTGTGGTTATTTTGGCCTTTAGAGCTGCTTTAGACTTGTATCCTGTGTCTTCTACTATATATACCCGTCCCTGTGTCTCTCTCATACTTTGAGCCATCATTATACCAGATTGAATCCCCTTGAATTGAGGAGCCATTGTTCCATGAATCCCTTTTCAGCAATTCTCAATTGTCCAGTTCTCCATATTTTTAGAATTGTTTGTACAAGGGATATCAAGCAATTGTGTAGAAATATATTTGTAAGAGTTTTATTGTGTCCTAGTTCCGATTTATAATTGGGTCAATCTCGTACAAAAGATTTTGGCATAACATATATCTTATATTATTAACTAGAACACAATTTAATGTGTTACAAAAGAGATAACTATTATCGCTTAAGTTAAATTTTTGTCATTATTGTAGACATATCATGCATTCAATAAATATTGATTGATCTAGGATGAACTGTATTTATTTAAGCTAAAAACAATTATTGACCCCATTTCGAAATTTCATTTTTCAAGGCACGACGGGTTAGTTCAGATAGTCCGTTTTTAATTTATGAAAAAGTAAAAAAAAAATAGTCAACTGTTTTGCAACTCCTTTTTTATTCAAAAACTAGGTGTACCTGCGACGACGTTCGCGTGTTGATTGTTGTTTAAAAAATTCCTCACTCACCCCGTTAAAATGTTATGTTGAAAGAAGACAAATACATCTGTGAAAACCGCATTCGAATCGGATCAGTAGTTTTCATGTGATACGCGCACAAACATATAGATAGACAGACAGACGTACAAAAAAAAATCTAACCACATTTTTGGGTTCTAAATCGATGTACCCGTGACGTCGTTTGTAGCGTAAAAATACCCTTGGCTAGCTCCAGGGTTCGTGGCTTCCTTCTGGCTTTCTTTCTTAACTCCCCCCAAACAAATAAAAAAGGGCGCCAAGTACAGACATACAAATAAAAGAGAGAAATCAGTGTCAAATTGTTTATTCAAAAAAATGACTTCAAAATATTAGTGAAAAAGTAATTAACTAATTTCTTATCTTTTTTTCTGGTGATCTTCGTTTTCGTTGTTGTGGAGATTACTGGACGGAATTTAGTGAGCACCGGTTAATGGTGCCGTTGGCAAGATGTTTTTTCTTAGCTGTAAACTGAAGAAACAGCAACGGTCTATGGTGACGCTGGCAAGATGTTTTCCCTGAAGGAGAACTAAAGAAATCTTCCGAAATGGAATAACACAGGCTACGGTGTCGCTGGCTAAATTGTTTTTTCCCTTTGGTTGGAATAATTGGCTCGATAAGCCCTCATTAAGACCCTTCACTATTTGGCAAAGGCCCAGAAGGGAGTATGAAGTGAGGAGAACTATTTCTGTCGATGCACAAATTGAAAAGGATTTAAATAGCGACGTAAATTACGATCGAACTAGAAATTCCCCTTCTCAAATCTGATAAAGTATACGCGACGACTCACAATAACCCGAAAATTATAAAAATTTAATAGTCAATAGGCCAGGCCATAAATAACGTTTTAAACGTTACACGTTCGCGTGATGTATAGATTGTTGTATTAAAATTTCTTTCCCCCACACCGTAAAAGAGGAAGAAATTTTTATACACCAGATGTTAAGTTAAAAGAAGACAAATATATATGTGAAAACCGCATTCAAATCGGATCAGTAGTTTTCATGTTATGCGCACACAAACATAAAGATAGACAGACAGACAGACATACAACAAAAAATCTAACCACATTTTTGGGTTCTATATCGATGTACCCGCGACGTCGTTTGATTGTTGTATAAAAATTTCTCCCCCAAACCGTAAAAGTGGTTTTCCCAACATTTCCCTTCACTGCTTTGCTCCTATTGATTGATTGAGTATGAAAAATAATTGTACCAAGTTTCATTAAAATCCGTCGAGTAGTTTTTGTTTCTATAACGGTTATACAGACAGACAAACAGACAAAAATTTTACTGATTTCATTTTTGGCTTCAGTATCGATCCCTAATCACTCCCTAATAGTTATTTTGGAAATATATTTCATGTACAGAATTGACCTCTCTACAGATTTATTATAAGTATAGATAGAAGATATGTAACAAAATCAGAAATTGTGTAGAAAAATAATTGTTTTTTTGCATGTTTTTCTAATACAAATTTTTGCCCTCTTTACTCTTGTCCGCCACCTCTTTTGTATCTACCCAGCTTTCCGGCAGTTTGGATTTAGGATTCTAAAAGATCCAACATCGCGTGGTAAAAATGGCGGGAGTATGACGATTTTTTGCTCCAAATTTTAGCCATCTTTACCCTTATCCGCCATCTCTTTTGTATCCACCCAGCATTCCGCCATTTTTTATTTAGGCTATACGAGGATCAAACATTACGTGATGTGATAAAAAAAGATATATATCTTGAATCTATCTTAGCGTTATCTAACGAATGCTTGATTCCTCTGAGCCGAAAGCTTTCTTGTAATCGACAAATGCTAAGCGAAAATTAATGTTAAATTCGTTGGCTTTTTCAATAAGTAAGCGTAGAATTTTTGTATAGCCTTTGCTTTACTGGTGGGTAGGAGTCAAATTTATTAGTTAGACGATTTGTTATAATCTTAGTTATCGAGATTAGCGTGGTCTCCTTTTTTAAAAAGAAGAACTACCTCGCTTCTTTGCCAGTGTTTGCTTATCCTTTGTTCTTCGATACACTTATTGAGTTCTTATTGCGTGCCAGAAGTCGCTTACTGTTACTTTTAGAATTTTTTTTTTTTTGAAAGCCATTTCCAATTCGTTTCGGGTTATTTCTGGAATTTCGTCGGAGCCTATGTTCAGAATTTGTCCTCTTTTTTTTTTATTGGGTTTGGAACTGTGGTCGAGAAAAGGTAGGTGTAAAATGTTCGCTTTATCCCACTTTTCTGTGGTAAACTTTCCCGATCTCGGAATGTGATTATTTTAACTTTTCCTTGTGACAATTTGGATTTCAGTACCTTCATACCTTTATTTTTTTCTATGGTGTTATTAATTAGTTTTTCATACATTTTTTCTAGTGTCTTTTCTTATTTTCTTAGTTAGCTCTTTATATTCCTGCAGTTCTCCTTTCCTTAAGAAATGTTAATGTATTTGGACTGAATTTGTTTGTTTTTTGTTTCTGGAAATATTTTTTTAGTAGCAGTATGTATGTTGTTTACGATCTTTTTATTTATATACATGGTTTTCAGCTGTTCTCTGAATTTGGTGTTGGTTATTCTCGAGAATGTCTAAAGTAGGTATTTTATTTTTCATATATTTACCAATATATACCTATTAGCGATATCTAATTGATCGAATCTTTTACAAAAAAATTATGACAAAATGTATATACTTCGCAGTGGCGGATTTACCAGCAGGCTGAGTAGGCTGAAGTCTAGGGCTCCTATTTTTTTTTCTTACAGATATAAAAAACTATTAAGTACCATTTGCGATGAGTTTATCCTCTTGATGGGACATAAAGTGTTAAATTAAACAGATTGGAAATGAGATAAGAAAGACGAAATATTATTACCTAATCATCGATTATATGTAACATTAGATCACATGTGGATCAACTTACCCTAGTTATTAGATATGTTTTGGAAACAGGCGAACCGTGCGAAAGAAGTTTTTGTCGTCAGTGGGACATTTTCTGTCATTATTTCGGGACTCCAAACGCTGGACATAAATTTAGAAGACTGTCGTGGACAGTCATATAATAATGCCGCGAACATGTCTGGCACCTTTAGCTTTTTACGTACCTTGTTCTGCCCATTCTTTGAATTTAGTGGCAACTGCTGCTGCTGAATCTTGTACAGAAACTTGTCGCTTTTTCATGCTGCTACAGGAAATTTACGTTTTTTTTTCTGTAAGCTCGACACAACGCTGTCAAAAATTGGGAAAGGCAAAACCCTGAAGAGAGTAAATGTGACACGTTGGTCAGCCAGAGAGGACGCGTGTAAGAGTTTGAAAGATTCTTGGCACGAAGTTCTGAAAACTTTGGAATCAATTAAGGACGATTGTACCGAAAAGCCTGTAACGCGAAACGAAGCGGCGGGGATACTTTTTAATTTAGAAAAACTGGAAACAGCGGTAATGGTTGTTGTGTGGAATGATTTTTTGGAGTGAATAAACAAAGTAAATGTTCAAATTCAGGCTTCCACCGTAGATTTGATCACCGTTACCGATCTTTACGAATCACTCTGTAAGTTTTTCGTAACTGAACGAGAGAACTTCAAGTATCGAAGCAATATACAACAGATATTGGAAGAAGACAACCTAAAGAAAAGAAAAAGATTTGACGAAACACCCGATGAAGAAATTAGAATGACTGCGAGTGAAACTTTCCGGGTTAACACAATTCTCGTCATCTTAGATAGACTCGTGTCCGAGTAAGGAAAACGTCAAGAGGCTTACAACAGATTTAACGAAAAGTTTTCATTTCTAACTAAAATAAGTGAGTTGTCAACATCGATCCTAACGGAAAAAGCAAATTTCTTGGAAAAAATGTATCCTAACGATTTAGAAACTGAGCTAGTTCAAGAATGCGTACACATTCAAGGCCACCTTTCTTCTCAAAGAATTTTAATAATACCTGAATCTGAATCATTAAAAAGTCTATCTTCGTTCTGCGAAATCAGAATTTGGAGAACATTTATCCAAACTTGGATATAGCAGTTCGCATGGCTTTGTATACACCAGCGACAAATTGTTCGGGTGAGAGAAAATTTTCTTGCTTAAAGCGGGTGAAAAACTATCTACGACCTACATTATGTCAAGAAAAGCTAAATGCTTTAGCTCTTTTCTGCATAGAGTCAGAACTTATGAACAATATTTCATACGACGATTTAATTGACGATTTTGCAAATATAAAATCGCGCAAAAAGGTAATTTAATACTTTTATTTTTTAATTGATGTTATCATCATTAAGCGGATTCTTAATACATAATTTAACAGGAATATTGTTTTAAACTGTAAGTTCAATAAAAATATATAACATTTTTTAGTTTTTTAATTATAAAATTTGACATTTTCTTCCACCTTATTTTCTCCGTGTAGGGAATCGAAATGCAGAGATCACAAAGGGCGGCAAAATTTGAAAAGCCTACTGGCGGCAAATGTGTTAACCCGCCACTGATACTTCGTCGTTATAGAAGAGCTGAAGTAGAATTCTATGTGTTAAAATTTTAGAAATAACTTTTATCGCTTTAGTTAAATTTTAATTACTGTAGACAAACTGGATTTCAATAAATGATAAACTATATTTATTTAACCTTGAATAAATTATCAATAAATATTTAAAGCAAATAACAATGATACATATAGTGGTAGATTCCATGCACTTATCTTTTTAGCGTTTTTAATGTCTATTATACGAGGTATAACGAGAATTTTTGAATAACTCATAACATCATTATATCGAGTCACCTGGTAGAAGAATACATTCTTTCTAAATTATTGATGGTCCTTTGAGCCCTACTTTAATACCAAGATAAGGGTACATTTTTTGGTCCCCGGAAGCTGGAAGAATCTTATTTACCAGATCGTCTACCTTGGTCCTTTATCGCTTGAAGAATCTTAGAGACGGTCTTCATCCTTGATCCAATCGTAGTGATGGTCTTTGCCCTTTATCCCCTGAAGAGTTGGTTGATGAAGAATCTTTGTCCCCTGCTAACTTAAAAATTTTTCTCTTGATGAATTGGCTCTTTGTCTTCAATTCAATGACAATGATCGGTATTGGCCTTAATGAGATTAAAAACCCGACGATGGTAAACTGACCTTAGAAGGACTATAAACAATATAGGCTGCGTAATGATTGTAGTTTATCAGATTGATAATGTAAAGAATAAAATTGTTATAGAATAGAAAGGCATAGAATAACTTGGTTACATACATTAATACATTAAAACCTGGAGCGTCCTATATCATGTTTGATGATAGCAGCACCGCGGTTACTAACAGTCAAATGATGGAAGAATACATTCTTTCTAAATTCTTCATGGTCCTTTGAGCCCTACTTTAATACCAAGATCCGAGTACATTTTTTGGTCCCCGGAAGCTGGAAGAATCTTATTTACCAGATCGTCTACCTTTGTCCTTTATCGCTTGAAGAATCTTAGAGACGGTCTTCATCCTTGATCCAATCGTAGTGATGGTCTTTGCCCTTTATCCCCTGAAGAGTTGGTTGGTGAAGAATCTTTGTCCCCTGCTAACTTAAAAAATTTTCTCTTGATGAATTGGCTCTTTGTCTTCATTTCAATGACAATGATCGGTATTGGCCTTAATGAGATTAAAAACCCGACGATGGTAAACTGACCTAAGAAGGACTATAAACAATATAGGCTGCGTAATGATTATAGTTTATCAGATTGGTAATGTAAAGAATAAAATTGTTATAGAATAGAAAGGCATAGAATAACTTGGTTACATACATTAATACATTAAAACCTGGAGCGTCCTATATCATGTTTGATGATAGCAGCACCGCGGTTACTAACAGTCAAATGATGGAAGAATACATTCTTTCTAAATTCTTCATGGTCCTTTGAGCCCTACTTTAATACCAAGATCCGAGTACATTTTTTGGTCCCCGGAAGCTGGAAGAATCTTATTTACCAGATCGTCTACCTTTGTCCTTTATCGCTTGAAGAATCTTAGAGACGGTCTTCATCCTTGATCCAATCGTAGTGATGGTCTTTGCCCTTTATCCCCTGAAGAGTTGGTTGGTGCAGAATCTTTGTCCCCTGCTAACTTAAAAAATTTTCTCTTGATGAATTGGCTCTTTGTCTTCATTTCAATGACAATGATTGGTATTGGCCTTAATGAGATTAAAAACCCGACGATGGTAAACTGACCTTAGATGGACTATAACCAATATAGGCTGCGTAATGATTATAGTTTATCAGATTGGTAATGTAAAGAATAAAATTGTTATAGAATAGAAAGGCATAGAATAACTTGGTTACATACATTAATACATTAAAACCTGGAGCGTCCTATATCATGTTTGATGATAGTAGCACCGCGGTTACTAACAGTCAAATGGTGGAAGAATACATTCTTTCTAAATTCTTCATGGTCCTTTGAGCCCTACTTTAATACCAAGAGTGCATTTTTTGGCCCCCGGAAGCTGGAAGAATCTTGATAACAGATCGTCTATTTTTGTCCTTTGTCCCTTGAAGAATCGTAGAGAAGGTCTTTACCCTTGATTCAATCGTAGTGACTGTCTTTGCCCCTTATCCCCTGAAGAGTTGGTTGTTGAGGGGTCTTTGTTCCCTGTTAACTTAAAAATTTTTCTCTTGATGAATTGGCTCTTTGTCTTCATTTCAATGACAATGATCGGTATTGGCCTTAATGAGATTAAAAACCTGACGATGGTAAACTGACCTTAGAAGGACTATAAACAATATAGGCTGCGTAATGATTGTAGTTTATCAGATTGATAATGTAAAGAATAAAATTGTTATAGAATAGAAAGGCATAGAATAACTTGGTTACATACATTAATACATTAAAACCTGGAGCGTCCTATATCATGTTTGATGATAGCAGCACCGCGGTTACTAACAGTCAAATGATGGAAGAATACATTCTTTCTAAATTCTTCATGGTCCTTTGAGCCCTACTTTAATACCAAGATCCGAGTACATTTTTTGGTCCCCGGAAGCTGGAAGAATGTTATTTACCAGATCGTCTACCTTTGTCCTTTATCGCTTGAAGAATCTTAGAGACGGTCTTCATCCTTGATCCAATCGTAGTGATGGTCTTTGCCCTTTATCCCCTGAAGAGTTGGTTGGTGAAGAATCTTTTTCCCCTGCTAACTTAAAAAATTTTCTGTTGATGAATTGGCTCTTTGTCTTCATTTCAATGACCATGATCGGTATTGGCCTTAATGAGATTAAAAACCCGACGATGGTAAACTGACCTTAGATGGACTCTAACCAATATAGGCTGCGTAATGATTATAGTTTATCAGATTGGTAATGTAAAGAATAAAATTGTTATAGAATAGAAAGGCATAGAATAACTTGGTTACATACATTAATACATTAAAACCTGGAGCGTCCTATATCATGTTTGATGATAGCAGCACCGCGGTTACTAACAGTCAAATGATGGAAGAATACATTCTTTCTAAATTCTTCATGGTCCTTTGAGCACTACTTTAATACCAAGATCCGAGTACATTTTTTGGTCCCCGGAAGCTGGAAGAATCTTATTTACCAGATCGTCTACCTTGGTCCTTTATCGCTTGAAGAATCTTAGAGACGGTCTTCATCCTTGATTCAATCGTAGTGATGGTCTTTGCCCTTTATCCCCTGAAGAGTTGGTTGGTGAAGAATCTTTGTCCCTTGTTAACTTAAAAAATTTTCTCTTGATGAATTGGCTCTTTGTCTTCATTTCAATGACAATGATCGGTATTGGCCTTAATGAGATTAAAAACCCGACGATGGTAAACTGATCTTAGAAGGACTATAAACAATATAGGCTGCGTAATGATTATAGTTTATCAGATTGGTAATGTAAAGAATAAAATTGTTATAGAATAGAAAGGCATAGAATAACTTGGTTACATACATTAATACATTAAAACCTGGAGCGTCCTATATCATGTTTGATGATAGCAGTACCGCGGTTACTAACAGTCAAATGGTGGAAGAATACATTCTTTCTAAATTCTTCATGGTCCTTTGAGCCCTACTTTAATACCAAGATCCGAGTACATTTTTTGGTCCCCGGAAGCTGGAAGAATCTTATTTACCAGATCGTCTACCTTGGTCCTTTATCGCTTGAAGAATCTTAGAGACGGTCTTCATCCTTGATCCAATCGTAGTGATGGTCTTTGCCCTTTATCCCCTAAAGAGTTGGTTGGTGAAGAATCTTTGTCCCCTGCTAACTTAAAAAAATTTCTCTTGATGAATTGGCTCTTTGTCTTCATTTCAATGACAATGATCGGTATTGGCCTTAATGAGATTAAAAACCCGACGATGGTAAACTGACCTTAGAAGGACTATAAACAATATAGGCTGCGTAATGATTATAGTTTATCAGATTGGTAATATAAAGAATAAAATTGTTATAGAATAGAAAGGCATAGAATAACTTGGTTACATACATTAATACATTAAAACCTGGAGCGTCCTATATCATGTTTGATGATAGCAGCACCGCGGTTACTAACAGTCAAATGATGGAAGAATACATTCTTTCTAAATTCTTCATGGTCCTTTGAGCACTACTTTAATACCAAGATCCGAGTACATTTTTTGGTCCCCGGAAGCTGGAAGAATCTTATTTACCAGATCGTCTACCTTTGTCCTTTATCGCTTGAAGAATCTTAGAGACGGTCTTCATCCTTGATCCAATCGTAGTGATGGTCTTTGCCCTTTATCCCCTGAAGAGTTGGTTGGTGAAGAATCTTTTTCCCCTGCTAACTTAAAAAATTTTCTGTTGATGAATTGGCTCTTTGTCTTCATTTCAATGACAATGATCGGTATTGGCCTTAATGAGATTAAAAACCCGACGATGGTAAACTGACCTTAGATGGACTATAACCAATATAGGCTGCGTAATGATTATAGTTTATCAGATTGGTAATGTAAAGAATAAAATTGTTATAGAATAGAAAGGCATAGAATAACTTGGTTACATACATTAATACATTAAAACCTGGAGCGTCCTATATCATGTTTGATGATAGCAGTACCGCGGTTACTAACAGTCAAATGGTGGAAGAATACATTCTTTCTAAATTCTTCATGGTCCTTTGAGCCCTACTTTAATACCAAGATCCGAGTACATTTTTTGGTCCCCGGAAGCTGGAAGAATCTTATTTACCTGATCGTCTACCTTGGTTCTTTATCGCTTGAAGAATCTTAGAGACGGTCTTCATCCTTGATCCAATCGTGGTGATGGTCTTTGCCCTTTACCCCCTGAAGAGTTGGTTGGTGAGGGATCTTTGTCCCCTGCTAACTTTTTCTTTATTTCAATGGCAATTGTCGGTATTGGCCTTAATGAGCCAACGATGGTAAACTGACACTAGAAGGACTATTATAGTTTATCAGATTGGTAATGTAAAGAAAAAATTGTTATTTAATGTAAAATCTTAAAAAAAATTAAAAATGGAATAGCTATAAGCATTATATAATTACAATAATCAATTTGTTGAACGGAAATTGAGATATTTGCGTAATGACATTGTTCCAACAAAATTTGTTAATAATTTTAGATTATATAGCTACATATATATGCTTATATAATAAACTGCAAATTAATGAGTTAGTGACTATCCGATTTCGAATATTTTATTTATTATACTAAGATATTTAATTAATTATAAATTACATAAAATAATGACAGTTCTGTAACTAATTTTTAAAAAGAAATTAGTCTTTTTTTATAGTGATTATATTATAGTTAACATATAATTGAAGGTTTGAATTTTTCTGAGATATTATTGCTTAAGATATGTATATGTCATTATGTTTTTTTTTCCATTGAATACATAATAAGTTACACATTCAAAAAACAGTAATAGGAATTAGATAATAATTCTTATCTTAAATTAGTTTAGGAAAATAGTTGTTGCCTAATGTATGTGAAATTATTTATATATTATATAAACAAAGTCCAGCAAGCTAAAAAATTAACTTGTTTATACAATTTTAATCATTTGGAATATCGATCTCTATATAAAAAAATTCGAAAAGAGGTTGACCTTAAAGGCCATCCTTGCAACTTCCCGCTAGTTTTAACCGCAAAGCTATAGTAACGTGACGTATTTTGACTTTTTTTGAAATGTTTAAAAAGCCATAATTTGTTAACACGTTATTCGATTTTGATGTTCAAGATGGCATTCGACGCAGTATTTTGAGACCTAAAAATGTTACTGGGAGTGCAAAATCGATTAGTAGAAAAACCTGTAAGTTATGTAGCGTAAAAATATCCTTGGCTAGCTCCAGGGTTCGTGGCTTCCTTCTGGCTTTCTTTTTTAACTCTCCCCAAACAAATAAAGGGCGCCAAGTACAGACATACAAATAAAAGAGTGAAATCAGTGTTATATTGTTTATATTGTTTATTCAAAGAAAATATTTTAAGTTATTAGTAAAAGTAATTAACTCTTTTCTTATCTTTTTCTGATGTTTCTTCGGAATCGATGTGGTGGTGTTTTCTGGACGGAATACTGAGACCTCCGGAAGTTGATGAGCACCGGTTAATGGTGCCGTTGGCAAGATGGTTTCTCTTAACAGGAAAACAAATCTGAAGAAAACTTCCGTAGTGGTTAACAAATGGTCTATGGTGACACTGGCAAGATGGTTTCTCTTAACTGGCAAAATCTGAGGAAAACTTCCGTAGTGGTTAACCAAACGGCTATGGTGACGCTGGCAAGATTATTTCTCTTAACAGGCAAAATTCGGCTCGATAAGCCCTCACTTAGGACCCTTCACTATTTGGCAAAGGCCCAGAAGGGTGTAAGAAGTGAGGAGAACTAATTTCTGCCGAAGCACAAAATGAAAAGGATCGAAAAAGCGACGCAAATTACGATCGAACTAAAAATTCCCCTTCTCAAATCTGATAAAGTATACGCGACGACTCACAATAACACCGAAAATTATAAAAATTTAATAGTCAATAGGCCAGGCCACAAATAATGTTATTAACTTTACAGTTATTAAAAAAACACTTTTTTGAAATTTTTCGACAACGATATCTAACGAACGAATCAACCGATTTAAATTTGCAAAACGGCATTTGACGTGTTTTTTTAAGCTTGAGAGCTGATTAGGTTATGAAATTGATCGATTTAATAGCCAAAAAGATATGCCCAAAAAACATCATTTTTACCAATTGTATTTTTCGGTTATTTTAAAATTTCTTAAAATCTACCGGTTCGAATCGGCTCAAACTTACAGGAAGTCTAAGTTAGATGGAACTCTTTGGAACGCTTTTTATTTCATTCCGATCGGTCAAGCCGTTCAAAAGTTATAAAAGGTTTACATACATCCACACACACACACACATCCACACATACATACAGACACCCTCGTAAAAATAAACAGGGGAGGTTCCAAATACCTCAAAACGTTGAGATCCGATGAAAACTCGATTTTCGAAAAACGGGGTAAAACCAATAACTTCCCGATTTTAAAAAAAAAAAAATTTTTTTTTGGCGGGAAGTTAAAAAGTATAAAGTATATATAAAAAAAAGTGAACAAAAATCTTGAGTTTAATTTATCAATTGATAAGAAAAACAAATACAGATTACTGGAAAAGAATCACAAAAGGACTAAAGATGGATTTCTACGGACAACAGTAAAACTTCATAAGACAACAAAGAAGCTAAATGAAAGAACTAGTTGAAATAGAAGACATAAAAGAGGATACATGAGTGCCCTTCCTGACAGAAATGTTTAAAAAAGAAAACTAAGAATCTTTACCAGAAACGCAAAATATAGAAAGACCGAAATCTCTCAAAAAGATGTGAAACAAGGAATAGATAAATTTAAAAAATAGAAAATCAATAAAAGAAGATCAAATACCAAATGAATTCTTAAAATATGGAGGTGGTTACCTTGTACAAAAACAGCAACTTCTTATTCGAAAAAAAAAACACCAGGAAGAGAATACCAGATAAATGGAGGAGAACGATGTTCTTTAAGAAAAGAGGTAAGAAAGACCCCAATAATTATCGAGTGGGAATCAAACTGTAAAGCTACGGAAAAGTGCAAAAAGAAGTACAAAATCAAGTGGAGAACAGAGCAGCAGGCTGCCTCAACAACACAATCTGGAGAAACAAATACCTCAAAAAGGAAACGAAAACTAGAATATATAAACCAACAATAAGACCGATAATGAAGTACACAGCGGAAACAAGAGTACCTACCTAAATCCGGTGAAAATACAAAGATTACTGGAAACAGCAGAAATGAAAGTCTTACGAAAAATAACAAACCAAACTCTAAGATACAGAGTAATAAGTGAGGAATGTATCAATGGTTTTTGGGCTGTTAGGCCGGCGTCGATTGTCTTGCTGACTTGACGTTTCGCCAACACGAGCGGTTGGCATCTTCAGAAGTTGCTTCCTGGTTGACACTCTTCGAACTGCTGAGCTCTGCGTACAAGTACACAAGTACAAGAACAAGAGTAAGTTCATAGGGAGAAATATGGAGATTTTTAGGAGTTTGGTGTGTATGAGGACCCTGTTGTAGGACTTGCGTCCTTTTCAGGGGATGGATGGAATGTTGGGAAGGAGTTAGTATCTGTCTGTCGTCGGCCCTGCTCCTACAAAGTTTTTCCATTTGTAATTCCTGTGGAGTTGGGTCTTCTAGTTTTTCTTCATCTATCCATGTTTCTTGAACGTGCCTAAAAAGAGATTTTCCCTTTGGTGTTAGTGTAGGTGTGTGTAGATGTGTAACCCACGTGGTGCAATGTGGGGTTGGGAGATTGACGCTGTGGCGTGTTTCCTCCGTCGTGGAGCCCTTCCATTTGGCAAGGACGAAGGAAACCACAGAAACCTTCGCCAAGGGCCCATTTCTTTTTTTTTCCATTTTGTTTTTTGTATTTTTGTGTTTTTTGTATTTTTTTTGTATTTTTTTCTATTTTTTTCAATTATCGTGTCCTAAGTGGAATTGGAGGCACCATCTATCTGTAGGCCAGGGGGGTTTCATCTAGTAGATTTTGTAGGTCTTCAGGAAGGTCCATGTCTACAGAGGATTGGAGGAGTCTTAGGTTGGGGAGGTGGATCTTCTTTTTCGGTACTCTGGATATTCTTCGAAGTCCTCCATTCCAGTGGGTATGGAGGGTCCTTTGGGCAACGATGTTAGTACCCTGCAGAGTCCGGGCGACGTATCGATGTTGGAGCGTCTGAAAACGAGAGGGCAGAGGCAGTATATTGGTGTTATTGTAGACAAGGTGGCTAGGATAGAGGTAGTGTAGGTTCTTCACTTTCCGTAGGATCGCTCTCTCTGTGGCATGGATGGAATGAAGAAGTCTCTGTGAAATAGCGGAGTATGGGACAGCCTTGTAATCGACAAGAGGTCTGATGAAGGTTTTATAAGTGTGGAGAAGGGTTTTAGTGTCAGTTCTTCCGATTCTACCGCCCAGAGCACCCAAGAGGGACGCTCGTCTTCTCATTTTGTTGAGTGTATGCTCAACATCAGCATCCCACCTGAGTGTTCGAGTAAATCGAACCCCCAGGTAGGTCACCTGATCCTGAGGGACGAGCCGTTCCCCCCAAAGTGACAGGTTGATATAGTCGGAAGAGAGATTTTCTCGTCGACTGAGGTTGGGATGTCTGAAGATGATTGTTTGGGTTTTGTTTGGATTTAGGGCTACTCTCCATCTGCTGCACCAGTCGGAGAACTGATCCAGCAGTCTTTGAGTTTTTCGATTAAGGGCTTCAGTCGACGATGCGGAGGTGTACAAGGCCGTGTCATCAGCATAGAGCTGGATATTTTCCAGAGGAGGAATATCGCTAGCATAGATGGTATATAGAGTAGGGGCCAGGATTGATCCTTGTGGAAGTCCTGAAAGGGGGGAAAATGGCTCGGAGATTGCGTTTCCAACCTTGACATGAATAATTCTGTTGGAAAGATATGAGTGGATGAGTTTGATGGCCTGGATGGGGAATTGGATGTCAATTAGCTTTCTAATAAGGCCAGCGTGCCAAACCTTGTCGAAGGCCTTTTGGACATCCATAAATATAGCAGAGACAACTTTTCTCTGATTTATAGCTGAAGTGGAGAAAGATTGTAATTCTAGAATCGGGTTTTGGGTAGAGTGGTTTGGTCTGAATCCATGTTGAAAAGGGGGGATAATAGAGTTGGTTTCTAGAAAGTCCCTGATTCTATTTAGGAGTAGAAGTTCAAAGAGTTTGCCTATGAAGTTGAGCAGAGAGATTGGTCTATAGTTGTGAGGGTTTGTGTGATTTTTGTCAGGTTTAGGAATCAAGACGGTGTTTGAGGTCTTCATGATGGTGGGGAAGTAGGATTTGCCGAGACAAGAGTTGAAGAGAAGAGTAAGAGAAGGCATAATTGAAGGGGGAAGTTGTTTTAAGGTACGCCTAGAAATAGAGTCTGGACCAGGGGCAGAGTTTTTGCCTTGTTGTCTGCGTGGACGGAGCCCGTATTTATACGTCGGGAAGGAAGTGGGCGGGGCCTCAGTTGCTTTCGATTCCAATCGGTTCTGGTCGGTGTTGTTCGTTAAGGGTAGAGTTTTTGCACCCTTAATTATGGGGACCCATGTTTTGTTAATCTTGACTGCTTCCTCTTTTTTATTAAATATGTTCGGGTGCTTCTCTATCTCTATGGCTTCTCTATAGAGTCTGGAATGGTATGCTGATGCAGTAGCGAGGACTTGGGAGGAAATACGAGCGAGATGTGGAATAGAGGAAATAAACACGTGGACCAAAAGAAGTTTAGAATGGAATCAACACATAAAAAGAATCACAGAAAATAGAACAATAAGAATAGCAAAAGACAAATCGCCAAATGGAAGAAGATCATTGGGACGACCAAGGAAAAGATGGTCAGACAACATCAATTGACGCTTAAAACCGAACTAAAACAGACATGAGACTATTAATAAAGTAGGAAGAAGAAGAAGAAGAGTTTAATTATTGAAGCCAAGTAAATATAATAAGGAGGAAATGGATTATTCCTAGCATTTGGCTTACAGAATTGTATTGTATTGTTTTATATAATTTTTCGTTCAATTGATTAATTTTTATACCAGTAATTCTACTCTACATTATATCTACTTGCTTATTAACTTGATATAAGTGAAACATATATCTATATAATAGATATTGCAATGTTCGATAAAATGAAAAAACAAGAGATTACTTAAACTAAAACTGAAAGTGATTTGATAAAATTCCGATTGATTTAGTATAATCATCCGTAAAGAGAACGAAGGTTATTGCAATGCAGCTGACCTGAAAAATATAAACTGGCTATTTTATTTGGTTTCTAAAGGAATTATTGCATAAAGATTCAATATCTACTAGAAAATATCTACTTTGTAATCATTTACTTCACATTAAAATATATTGAAATATAATGAATGCTACAAAGAATATAAAAGAGAATAAATATTGGATATTGAAGGTAAAGGTAAAAAATAGTAATTTGTTAAATATTGACAGCTAAGGAAGATAATTTGGAAAGGTGAAAAGTGAAGACAATGTGATTTTTTTCTATGATTCGAAGGGAATTACTCACAAAGAGTTCTTTTATCCCTAATGCACCTCTTCTTCTTCTTCATCATCAATTAAGACAAAAATATTCATACGTTTAAAACTCCTCTCTAAGATCCTTTGAAACAGGTGACAAATCCTTCTGACCTACTGACCAATCATGACCAATTAGTGACCAATTAATATAGCATTAGTGGAGCTCTGAATTATAATATTGGGGTGCTAAACATTCATATGTATCAATTACGTTTGAAACCCCCTCTCTAAGATCCTTTGGAAAAGGTTACTAATCCTTTTGACCTACTGACTAATCATGACCAATTAGTGACCAATTAATATACCACTAGTGGAGCTCTGAATTTTAATATTGGGGTGCTCAACATTCATATGTATCAATAATTACGTTTGAAACCCCCTCTCTAAGATCCTTTGAAACAGGTGACCAATCCTTCTGACCTACTGACCAATGATGACCATTTAGTGACCAATTAATATCTGAATTATAATATTGAGGTGCTCAACATTCATATTGATTAATTACGTTTGAAACCCCCTCTCTAAGAACATTTGAAACATGTGACCAATCCTTCATGATTCATTCTTCTTCTTCTTCTTCTTGTGCCTATCCGTTACCGAATGTTGGCAATCATTCTGGCAATGATAATTTTATTGGTTGCTGCTTTGAAAAGTCCCGTGGTGGATGTTTTAAACCAGGTCCTTAGGTTCTGTAGCCAGGAAATTCTTCTTCTTCCGACGCCTCTCTTGCCTTGAACCTTACCTTGTAGAATGCATTTCAACAGTTTGTATTTATTTTCATTTCTTATGATGTGTCCTAAATACTCCAATTTTCTTCTTTTTATTGTGCATATTATTTCCTTTTCTTTATTAAGTTTTTGGAGTACTCTGACGTTAGATATTTTGTCTATCCATGATATTTTTAGGATTCGTCTGTAAGTCCACATCTCGAAAGCCTCTAGTCTTTTTGTTGTCGCTTCAGTCAAGGTCCAAGACTCCACTCCGTATAGTAGGATGGAGAATATGTAGCAACGAAGGAGTCTGATTTTTAACTTCAAGCTTAAATTATGTGTTTTGAAAAGTTTTGACATTTGGATGAACGCTGTTCTTGCTTTTTCAATTCTAACTTTTATTTCTTGAGAATGGTCCCACTGCTCATTTAATATTGTGCCGAGATATGTGTATGTTGACACTTGTTCTACTACTTTTCCATTGATGGTAATTTGTGTACCTGCATTTCTTTCTTTGCTGATTCTCATCACTTTGGTTTTGTTGGTGTTAATTTCTAAGCCATATTTTTTACTAACTTCCGTTATCCTGTTCATTAGGAGTTGCAATCCTTGTGCATTGTCCGCAAAGATGACGGTGTCATCGGCATACCTAAAATTGTTTAGCCGTTCGCCATTTAATAGAATTCCTGCTTCCATGTATTCTAAAGCTTCCTGGAATATTGCCTCCGAGTACAAATTAAAAATAAGAGGTGATAAAATACATCCTTGCCTGACTCCTCGGAGGATTTTTATTTCTTCTGTTTGTTCATGGTTGATTTTAACAGCAGCTGATTGGTTCCAGTACAAGTTCTGAATTATGCGTAGGTCTTTGCCATCCATTCCACTGTCGCGCAGGACTTCCATCATTTTGTTGTGCTGAACTTTATCAAATGCTTTTTGGTAATCTATGAAACAAGCATATATATCACAATTCATGTCTCGACAACGTTGGAAGAGAACTTGTACACTAAATAGGGCGTCCCTTGTTCCCAGACCTTTCATAAAGCCAAACTGTGTTGGTGATACTTGCTCTTCACAAATCCTATATAGTCTTCGATGTATAATTAGTGACCAATTAATATTGCACTAGTGGAGCTCTGAATTATAATATTGGGGTTCTAAACATTTATATGTATCAATTACGTTTGAAATCCTCTCTCTACGATCCTTTGAAACAGGTGACCAATCCTTCTGACCTACTGACCAATCATGACCAATTAATATAGCACTAGTGGAGGTCTAAATTATAATATTGGGGTGCTCAACATTCATATGTATCAATTACGTTTGAAAGCCCATCTCTAAGATCCTTTGAAACAGGTGACCTACTGACCAATTGTGACCAATTCGTGACCAATTAATATAACACTAGAGGAGTTTTAAATTACAATATTGGGCCGCTAAATATTTTTTTGTCTTAATTGATGACCTTGAAATTTTAAACTCTTTTTATATTGTCCATAACCTTTTGACCAATTTTTCAACTGTTCTTAGCTTTAGGAATCTTTTATTTAAATCGCAAATTTTTGATTTTAGGTCGCTCACAAAATTTGCTTGTCCTTGAAAGTCATTATTTAGTTAATAACTCCGTCAATAATGCTGATCAATGATCATCATATACTGATCAATGTTGACCAGTTTGTGACCAATTAAATTGAATTTACCGCTAAAATTTTTTGGATGACCTTTATTTTTAAACTCATTGAAAAAATTTCTGTATAAATGACCAATTAGTCGGACCTAGTGACCAATTAGTGACCAATTCGGAGCATTGTTTTAAACCTCAAATTTCTCAATTTGCGCAGCTAGATAGATGGGGCTCATGTATGGCCCGAAGTCATTACAGTCTTTGGGAGATGTCTTTTGGGGGATTGTTACAAATGTTGATTTTGCCTGAGTTGTATTTTTGTTTGCACATATATGTGAGATAATTTGAGTCAAATATTTTATGAACTTCTGCATGCACATTATCGTAAAGAAGTATAACTTCAAAATATGTTTTCTACGACTCGAAAATACTGACTCATTAGTAAACAGTGTATTTTATAATAGAAAACATCGTTATTACATAAGGAGTTTAAAAATTTGAATAATATAATTAGTTTTTAATGCAAAATGTGTGTTATTAATTTGTTTGGTCTCTGTGATTATTATGTGATTATGCATTTATTTAATGCATTTATAAAGTCCAAATCGCACTGTTTTATGTAACGAAATGTAAAATCAGTAGGTATAGCTATATAGCGTGTTACTAGGTCTCCAAATTTAACTGATTAAGAATTGACCGTATATAGATATCACTTAAAACAATTATAGATAAATACAAATACTTATAGATAAATAGGTACAAATATATCTATTATCATTTATTGCCCAAATTTTGTTGACAGTTTGCCTTAAACAAATAAATTTATCAATTTTGTTGATACCTTAGTCCAGTCGATGAGGATAGTTGGCTCCGAACTCGGTCCGAATTGATATTTTCACAGTAGGTAGGGAATAGATCAAGAAAAAAAGTCTACCCTATACCAAAATATGCTTTTATATTGGAGTTGTTCCCTCTCCTTCTCGAGAGTAGAAATATTTTTGGTCAAAATAACCTCCGGAGTCGTTAGAAGATCTAGTTTTAAGCAAAAAGTTATTTTTTTAGTACTTTAGGATTTATAGGGAAGACCTGAAGAACCATTTTCACACTTTTCCTTGGGTGAACGTGTGCTTTTCTTCTGATGATCCATCCGTTTGTGCTCAAGAGGTCTCCGATGTCATTCTAACTGGCATGGAAGCCTTTATTCCTTATTCCAATAAGCGCCCTTCTAACGGCAAGCCCTGGTTTAGCAAAAACTGCGAGCGCGCAGTCAGATTTAAAAATCTAGCTTACCGACAGTGGCGTAAAAATCCAACGGCTGAGAATCGCACCACCCTTGTTACCGCTCGAAACCAGTGTAAGCAAACGATAGATCAAAGCAAAGAGACGCATAACACGAGGATCAAAAACAAACTTCTTGCCAGTCCTAACGGATCTAGGTCTTTTTGGTCATTCGCTAAGGCCGTCAGTCAAAATTTTACCAAATCAAATATTCCACCTCTAACACGTTCCGACGGCACAATAGCAACCACAGCCGGAGATAAAGCGAACTTACTGGCAGAACTATTTTCTTCTCATTCCAACGTAGACTTTCAGGGAAAAACACCACGGAACATTCCAGCAGTTCAATCGGAAATGACTGATATCGTATTCCGTCAGCGTCCTGTCAAACGAATTCTTAAAGGGCTCGATGTCAGGAAGGCTTCTGGTCCAGATGAACTTCCTATTATAGTGCTCAAGGAATGCGCTGATGAGCTAACACCAATATTTTGTAGACTTTTTAACCTATCCTACAAAAAAGGAATATTTCCATCTTGCTGGAAGAAGGCAAGAGTTCAGCCTATACCAAAGAAAGGCAAGAAAACCATGGCAAGAAAACCATGCCAAACAACTATCGACCTGTCGCATTGCTTTCAGTTATATCAAAAGTGATGGAGAAAGCTATTAACCAACAACTTCTAAAGTACCTAGAGGGCCTTAATATTATCAGCGACCATCAGTACGGCTTTCGTAAGTCCAGATCAACAGGGGACCTCCTAGCATATGTCACCCATCTTTGGAGCAACGCAGTCGAACATCATGGGGAGTCCCGGGCTATTGCACTGGACATTTCTAAAGCATTTGATCGTGTCTGGCACGAGGGGCTCCTAAGTAAACTGCGATCCTACGGTATGCCCGGTCGATTCTGTTCATGGCTTTCTAGCTTTCTTCAGGACCGTTCTCTGCAAGTGGCGATTGACGGGTTTCTCTCGGACACCTTTACCATCAATGCTGGTGTTCCTCAGGGGTCCATATTATCCCCAACCCTCTTCTTACTATACATTAACGACGTTCTAGCGAAGACAGAAAATCCAATTTATAGCTTTGCTGACGACAGCACACTTATCTCATCGTTTACTTTGAATTCTCGAACATCGGCTGCTGACGCACATCTTCGCAGACAGCATGAAGTATCACGACTCAATAAAGACCTGGAAGAAATTTTGTCTTGGGGTGACAGTAACCAAGTCGAATTTAACGCTAAAAAAACCCAGGCAGCAGTTTTCTCTAAGAAGGTTAACATTGCAGAACCAGATATAGTCATGGCAGGACACGCAATTCCACTGGCTTCGTCTATTAACTTACTGGGTGTCAATCTGGGAGGAGATATGTCTTGGCATAATCACGTGGTAACAATCGCCAGGACAGCTTCTCAGAAACTCGGAGTACTTTTCCGTACCAAAAACCTGATTACACCACAACAACTTTTGACACTCTGCTCTCATGTCTGGAGTTCTGCACCGAAGCATACCCTTCGGTTGTTGGATTCCATCCAAAGGAGAGCCATTCGCCTGATCGGTGACCACGAGCTAACCAAGAACCTCGACAGCTTAGAACATCGAAGACAGGTTGGTGATTTGACCCTCTTTTACAAATATTTTCATGGCAAGTGTTCTACTGACATTGCCCGCTTGATTCCACCTAGAGCAATTCATAGCAGAAATACACGACAAACCACTTCCGCCCATCCCTATGTGGTTCAACTTAATACTCCTCGAACATCATTGTTTAAGAACTCTTTCTTCTGGAGGACATCCTCTTTGTGGAACGGCCTTTCTGAGGCCGTATTTCCCACCGAATATAACCTTCAACGATTCAAGAACAACGTGAATCGCTTTCTTCGCACACGCACCGCTCTCAGAGCGCCTTAAAGGAATTTTCCTGCAGTGCTTGTGCTTGACCATAAAAAAAAAAAATAGGGGCTGGAATATTAAAACGAATTAATATTAGTCATTTTATTTTATTTAACCGGCAAGAGAAAAGAATATCTTTATTCACAGGACTGTCTGTCACGACTTACTTCAAAACTGATTTTTAAGATATATTTATATATCTACTCTTGAGTTATAGTCTTGTTTTATCTTTCTTAAGCTCATCTTAATTCTTTTAATACAAACAAACAGTTTTTCTTACTAAGACACTTATTCTACAAGAGGGTTTTGCTGATGGGCTACTCTTGATGTATAAACAAAATATTAAATACCATACTCGAAAATTTCAAACTATCTAATTTTGTAATTTATCGATTAAATATATTCTTGAATTAAACAACGAAATAGCAAAATAATTACTAAACATCTATACCTTAGTGGTTAGAGCTTTACTGCGTAGAGGTAAAGGTTCGGGTTAGAGTCTTGCTGGATGTCATTTTATATATTCTTCATTCGTCATACCAAACGAACTTTACTAACTTTCTTTTTTGTTTCAGGTACGTAAAATTTAGAAAACTTTCCACTGATGCCAAAGGTAATATTATTAGTATTAAACTGTTGATCCAATCAGATCAAAATCCTTTATCTATAAATTATAATAGAATATTTAAGCAAATATCAACTGCGCCACCTTACGGTGGCGTCATAGTACTTAATTTAGAGAGAATGAGGTATTAACAGGGCCACCATCAGATGTAAAAGAATTGCTCGTATAAATATATAAGATACAAACTACGCCACCTTTCGGTGGCGGTGTGTTACTTCATTCAGAAAGATGATTTTTGGCTTCATTTTTTCTGCATTTTTTTTTCTCTTTTTTTACCATTTTCCATTTTATTTTAGTGTCTCTTTTAGGATTTATGAAGGCTGGAATGTTAAAACGAATTAATATCACTCCTTTAATTTCACTTTATTTACAGAACTCTCTGTCACGACTTAAGTAGGTACTTAAAAACTAATTTTTAAGATATATGTATATATTGACATGATATGAGATAATATGCTATAATTAACAAAATAAATTAAATAAAGTTATGATTAAATTAATAAAACGAGGATATTCTTGATCCCAGAGTAGAATGCAAGGTATTAGATTTTGTATAAATTTGTTCAGTTTTCTTCAGTATTTTAATTTTTTTGTTTTTTTTTCTTCTTTCCTAATTCACCGCCTCAATGAACATGACAAAATCTATACAGTAGCCTACGCAGACGACATTGTTATTCTGCCAACAGGAAAGTTTGAAAGCACCCTTTGCGACAGAATGCAAGTGGCTTTCAGAACTTTAGAGACATGGTGTAAAGAACAGTCGCTGTCTATTAACCCCAAAAAGACAGAGATGGTTCTTTTCACGAAGAAAACGAAACCTAGGGGCTTAAACGCACCCAGTCTTTTCAACGTTAAATTAAGCTTTGCTACAGAAGTGAAATACTTAGGTGTTATCCTTGATAGCAAGCTGACTTGGAACTCACACATAGAAAGCAGAGTTAAGAAAGCATTTATATCTTATGAGCAATGCCGCCGAACCATAGGACAGACCTGGGGATTATCCCCCAAGGTCACCATGTGGATCTACACGGCAATCATAAGACCTATGTTAACATATGGTGCTGTCGTGTGGTGGCCTAAAGTGAAACAAACGACAGCTATCAAAAAATTAAACCAAATTCAAAGATCTCCATGCCTTCTCGCATGATATATTTGTTAAGGAGGTCGCATTGATGACCATGGTACGCTTTCGCACGGTTGGTATCGAACCCACTGTAGGGACTGGCACATATAGGGATAGTCTGTGGAGGGAATCGATAAAAGTGATACCACTCTTACAGGCAGTCACGGATGCCGTCGCACCAAGATTTGTCTTTGACAAACCCTACAAAATATTAACAAACAAGACAGCAGACCCCAACGTAGTGAACGCTCTGAGCGTATATACGGATGGATCAAAAACAAAGCAAGGTGTGGGGTGTGGAATTTACTCTGGATCCTTAAGCCTAAAACCAAAATGGGCTATGGATGGCTTGTCAAGTGTGGTTCAGTCAGAACTCACAGGCATAACCATAGCTGCAAAAGAATTAATCAATAGGAACATCACAGGCAGGAATATAAATATATATACAGACTGCCGACAAGCACTACTGACCTTGAATAGACCACGTTTCACTTCAAGTTTAGTACTAGAATGTCACCAATCTCTAACTGAGGCCAGCCAGAATAACGTGGTCACTCTCAGCTGGATGAAAGGACATGGGAACTCTAAAGACAACCGCATTGCGAACAATTTAGCAAAGAGGGCTGCGGGCTACAGATATGTTAGCCCTCGCCCATCTACCAAGCTAACATTGTCCGCAGTCGGGGACCTTATCAAACAGCACTCTCACCAAAAATTTATACAGTGCTGGGATGAAACTACGAACTGTAGACTGGCCAGAGAGTTATTACCTCATCCTGGCGGGGAAACAGCAAAAAAATTTAAGGCATTGACCAGACAAAATCTCCGAACAGCTGTGGGAATCCTGACAGGTCACTGCCAATTGCGACAACATCTCTTTAGGATGAAACTAACAGAATCGCCGCTGTGCAGAGGCTGCGAACAAGAAGAGGAAACAGTAGAACACATTATGTATGACTGCTCTGCTTTTTCTGAAATCAGAAGAACCGTGTTGGGCGAGTATTGGCTTACACCAGCCGATGTCAGGGAGATCCCCCTCGGGAGCCTCATCACCTATTTTAAATCAATAGGCCTGGTGACATCCTGAGGTGAGGATATCCCTACATACGGGAGGATACACAATGGGTCATATGTGGCCTCAGTGCTGGCTGAGCACTAGCTCGCCCCTCCCAAATTTCCAGATCCAGATAGGTTTAGTTTTTGTATACTTTCTTTTCTAATTTTTAAGAGCATTCCTTTAATAGACATCGAGCGGGACAGTTGTGGTCGCATACTTACTTTTAACTTTTTGTAATATATTGTATATATGAAATAGATGGTTACCAACTTCTTTGGAGTTTGTTTATTTTATATAATTATAAAGGTCCTTCGAAGCAAGTGTAGAATTCCCCTACAGCTAAATAAAAATAATTTATTCTCCTATTGTTTAAAAAACTTGTTAGGAGAAAAAAGCATTGCTTGTAACATAATTGATCCTTTAGAAATCTTAATTGTTAATGGTATAAAAAAAAAAGTTTTTTTAAAAAAAATTGTAATGCAAAAAACAGATTTGTTAATAAATTGTTATTACTTATTACTAATCTTTAGGAACTATTTTTTTTAATCATCATTTGTATTTTTTTATATTTGAATGTTTTTTAATTTGTTATTGTTTATTAAGAAAACATTTTTTTTTCGTTATGTTTTTCTTTTTTTGTTCTTCTTAACAAAATAAAAACAGTCATGTATATTTTTTATTGAATTTTATAATTATTGCGCTCCATACTCGATTATTGTTTGTTACCTACTTTTTAATCATTTAAATTATTATTATTTTTTTTTAATAAATACAATTAAGGAAAAATTGAAAAAAATCCTGCTCGATGCGACATTTTTTCAATTTATCCTTAATGTGATTTAATATATTCGTGTTTGTACGAGGTATGCTCAATTCTGAAACCCAATTTTCCTGTGAAATTCAAAATTCTCGTTTTTGGGGATCGAGACAAAAAACTCGATATCTTTCTCAAAGAGCAATATTTCTAGCTGAATTTTTTAATATACGATGAGCAAATAATGTAGAATCTGGTAATAATCTTGAAATAACATTTTTTTATACAGGGTCGTCAGTAAATCTGTTCAAAGATTCAAAACTTCAAACATAAATAACTTCAGACTTTTAAATGGAACACTCTGTATATTTTTTATTAGTTTGATTTAGAATTATATTCCCTTTCAAATGATATATGGGTTCCCTATACCTAAACTTTATATTTTAGAAGATAAATTGAATTATTGCCTTTACCTCTACAATAATTTTGAGGGTAACTTGAATTTTGCAAAGCTGGCCTTGACAAAATGATGCTGTCAGATTAGTTCGATTGTAGCCATTACTGACAACAAACGTCTTAGTTTCAGCTTATCAAGTCTATTAACCATAAATAAATAAGATTAATTCACAAACATAAATATTCTGCCTTTGTTTACTAGTTTTATCTTTTCTAAAAATAAATTTGGCATTTATGTGGATTCTTATATTTTAATTCACGATAGAACAATAGACAGATAGGTAGTAAAACATTAATCTTTTTTCAGTTAATTAACCGTTCAAAATTGCCACCATTCTGTTGAATACACATTTGGATACGCTCATGAAACCCCCTGTTTACGTCAACCAACATTTCAGGAGTAACCATTGTGAAAGCTTCTTTTATTCTGTCTACCATATCCCCTCTGGTTGTGGGAGGTGTCCGATACACGATGTTTTTAATAAATCCCCAGAGGAAATAGTCCAGCTTTGTTAAGTCTGGTAATCTTGGTGGCCAAGGAAAGGGCCCTCCACGACCTATCTACCTGTTTGGATAATTTCGGTTCAAAAAACGCCGAACCTCTAAACTGGGGCACCGTCGTGTTGTATAAACATATTTCTTCTTATGTCCAGCGGTACATCCTCCAACAACTCCGGCAAAACGTTAGACAAAAAATTTAGGTACACTTGTCCCATCAAGGGACCATCAAAGAAGTATGGGCCAATAATCCTTTGGCCTAGTATACCAGCCCAAACATTAATACTCCATCTATGCTGTGCATCTACTTGCCATACAAAGTAAGGATTTTCGTCGGAGTAATAGTGAAGATTGTGCCTATTAACATGTCCATTTTTATGAAATGTCGACTTATCAGAAAACAAGACAATGTTGAAAAAATTCCGATTATGGTTTATCTTATCCATTGCCCACTCACAAAAATCCCTTCTCCCTTGGAAGTCATCAGCATTCAATTCTTGTTGTAGGTGGATATGGTAAGGGTGGAATTTTTGCTTTTTAATCACTCTTCCCACCGAAGACTTGCTTATACCTAACAATCTGCTTATGTCTCTAATACTTCTATGTGGATCCTCCACAACAGCTGTCATTACCTCCATTTGATTTTCATCGTTCAGAATAGGCTTCACTTTGGCACGCTTTTCATAGCCAATACACTTTCGACTATCAAGTCTCTCCATTACTCGCTTGGATGCACTGGGTTTTGGTGCTCTTTTTTCTGGATATTTTTGTTTGTAAACCCGAGAAGCCAAGAGACTGTTTTTGGAACACTCTTCCATTACAAGAACCATATCCACCAGCTCGTCCTGACTGAAGTTCATTTTCACTTATAATTCTTACGTCAGTAATGGCTACAATAGAACTAATTTGACAGCATCATTTTGTCAAGGCCAGCTTTGCAAAATTCAAGTTAACCTCAAAATTATTGTAGAGGTAAAGGCAATAATTCAATTTATCTTCTAAAATATAAAGTTTAGGTATAGGGAACCCATATATCATTTGAAAGGGAATATAATTCTAAATCGAATTAATAAAAAATATACAGGGTGTTTCATTTAAAATTCTGATTGAGTCATAATTGCTGTATAAATATAAAAGATGTCAAATGCGCCACCTTACTGTGGACTTCATAAGGCAATGTCCGATTTCGAGCCTATATTGACTCCTCAGGGAAATTTATACAAATGGGTCCTGCCGTTATGAAAGGTAGAAAATTTCTTCTTCTTTTTTAATATTTTTCAGATTTCATAAATCTCATATAGTTTTTAAGATATTTCCAAAAAACCAAACTTGTTTTTTTACTAAATTATTTATAACTCTTGCAATTTTGTTTTCCGAAAGTGGTCCATTTTCAAAAACTAATAGTCTTTCTAGTTGCAATTTCGAATCAAATGACACTTTAACCATATTTTTCCAAGACTGCAGAAAAATTTTCAAAAAAAAAATACTTCTTTGCTAATACCATTATAAATAAACCATAGAGCAATGTACGAAAGAATTATATTATATAATATTTTTATTACCAATAATAACTGCCATATTAGTGAAGTTCTGTATTGAATAATACATATCTACATAAAATAACTCTCGTGCTAAAAGTGAAAGGAAATTGAGGATATGTTGAGTAGCTGCACAAGTACCGTTTATTATAGACCGGAAGGTCGAAGACCTTATTCTGCATCACAATCATTGTTATTTTTAAAGGAAGTAACCTTGCCAAAAAAAAAATACTTTTAGATGTTTGGTAAATACAGGAAGAGAAAGTTTACATGACTGCAATTTAAACAATTGTGTTATTAGTCAGGTTTGTACTAAACTAAATAAAGAACACATACTTCATAGGAGCTGACAATTTTCTCATTGAAAAGTCATCTCCAGAGTCAGATATCTAGGACCAAACGAAATAAAAAAAATTCGAAAAGAGGTTGACCTTAAAGACCATCCTTGCAACTTCCCGCTAGTTTTAACCGCAAAGCTATAGTATTTTGACGTTTTTGACTTTTTTTGAAATGTTTAAAAAGCCATAAATTTTTAACGCCTTATTCGATTTTGATGTTCAAGATGGCATTCGACGCAGTTTTTTGAGACCTAAAAACGTTACCGAGAGTGCAATATCGGTTAGTCAAAAAATCTCTAAGTTATTGGAAAAAATAAAATTTTCGACAACGATATCTCACGAACGAATCAACCGATTTTAATTTGCAAAACGGCATTCGACGTGGCTTTTTAAGCTTAAGAGCTGATTAGGTTATGAAATTGATCAATGCAATAGCCAAAAAGATATGCCCAAAAAACATCATTTTTACCAATTGTTTTTTTCGGTTATTTTGAAATTTCTCGAAATCTACCATCTCGAATCGGTTCAAACTTACAGGGAATCTAAGTTAGATGGAACTCTTTGGAATGCTTTTTATTTCATTCCGATTGGTCAAGCCGTTCAAAAGTTATAAGAGGTTTACATACATCCACACACACATCCACACGTACATACAGACATACAGACACCCTCGTAAAAATAGTCAGGGGAGGTTCCTAAGACCTCAAAACGTTGAGATCCGATGAAAACTCGATTTTCGAAAAACGGGGTGAAACCAATAACTTCCCGATTTTAAAAAAAATTTTAATTTTTTTTAGCGGGAAGTTAAAAAGATCTACTTAACTTGAAGCCCAACGATAACCTAAACGTTCTAAAAAAATAGGACTAGAAGAGCTACTATAAGTCTGAAGAAAAAGTTGCTTTCGACTTTAAATTCTATAACTTTAAAAAAAATTGAGGTGACAACGTGAAATTTTAGTATGTTATTAAATAACTCTTTTTGAATGAATATGTAAACTTTGAAGCGTATAAGTTATAAGGAATTTTTTTATGAAGGATCATAGAAAGACATGTCACAATTTTGCTCGAAAATGTGTAGTTGCAAGTTTAAAGTTCTGTAACTTTCTGAAAAATTGGAGTATCGCTGTGAAATTTCAGTATGTTATTAAATAACTATTTTTAAATAGACATGGTGAGTTTGAAAAGTATATGTCCTGAGAAACTTTTTTTGGAACAGCTAATCGACGTAGATGTCAGTGCAAGATACGATCGATTCTGGAGGATAGAGCGAAAATTGAAATAATAAAATTTTTTTCTGCACTAAATTTTTTGGTAATTTTTACATGGAGACATTAAGTATGGTTATATAAATAGGGGGACACAATAGATTTTATAATACACTGATACGTCAACTTCAAATAGCTTCTAAACAAAGAATACATTGACAAATCAAAATAAAAGTTTTTTGTGTATTCAAATGGAAGATGATATATTAAAATAGCGTATAAATTTTGATTCCTCTACTGGTTAATAGGTGTCGCTTTCATAACTTTTCAACCAAGTCTTATCTTTTCAGAACTTTTATAATTGTGTCAAAGGCGTTTTTATATATGTTTTCCCTCTTTGTGGTTTCTACTAATACTCATCAAATTTCACTAAAATTATTATAAATATATGAACTTTCGTTATTATTTTTACCAATTAATAACTAATAATAAATTACTTGGTACGTTTATATAATATCACAATTGAAATGCAAATATATGTTGCAAGAAACTTGATGGGTAAAATACCAATAATATTATATAACCACATTATAAAACTTTATTTATAGGGCATAACAGTTTATATAAATAATAAAAGAGAAATGTAATCAAATAATCTCAGATAATGTAAAAGACTAGTTTAAGAAAGGTCACTTGTAGGTTTGAAAGTTTTAAAAAAGTAATAAAATAGTTAATAAATCAAATGGTTTATTTTAAAAATGTTGTTTGTATAACGCTATACATTCTCCAATCATTAGTAGGGGAAAGGGGTACAAAATGACATACTTTTTGTAAGATCAGTCATAAAATCTTTATTTATTAATAATATTAAACATTTTCAGTCACTATGTATTCTTTGGTTAATTAACTACTTATAATTATGGAGATCAATCAACTTATTATTAAAACAACAAAAATATTAATCATCTTTAAAATCTTTAAAAAAAACCGTTTTGTACGCCCTAGGTGGGTAAAATGGCATGCAAGGTGTGGACAATATGGCATACCAAATGGGTAATAAAAAATAACCGATTATATGCAGAGTTCACACGTAAACCGCTTCGTTTTTTTTTTCGGAATATCTGCACATGATGCATGAGCCCATCTTTTCCAGGTCAAGCACATAAGCCAAACCTCTTTTGGCTTAGACCTGGAGTACAGGTCATTGCAATAAATGCAAGGACAGTCTTCATCGTCATTCCCTGCTTCAGTGAAAGTTTGTAAGGAATCACTTTCATTTTCACTATCGGAACTAAAATTTAATCCTTTGCTAACTTTTCTCGTGTTTCTTTTCGTAACAGGAGCAGGAGCAGACTTTGCTTTTGCCTCTTCTATATTTGGTGTAGACGTCAATAACAATACTGTTGGTTTTTGCGTGTTTTTCTTTTGCCTTGTCCAGTCACATACATTCCTTTCGGCACTGGAGATATCACGTTGACTGGAACATTGGTGGTTATGTCTTTGAGTACCAATTTTTGACAATGAGGATGTTGTGGGTATCCCAGTAGATGGTGTTACTGGAAGTGGACCTGGATTATCCGCGGTTGACGAGCGAGCAATAATCAATGAGGACGAAATGCCTGGTTCCACCTGAGATGGTCCTGCTGACAATATGCATTGGTTTTCAGCTGTTTGTACATTTTCTATGTACTCGGATTCAACCCCGTCTTGTTCCATGGGGATGTTTGTAGTATCAGCAGGCTCAAATAAATAATCAGGGAATATGTTGGAATCAACAGGCCAAAGCCCTGTTTTTTGAAATCCTTTCACTGAAGTTTGGATGGTTGCTGCTTTCCCATAAGCTTTGTTAAATATTGCACCTATTTGAAAGTGAGTAACAACTCTACCTGGGTGAGTTTTCAACCAAGTGCTCACTTCTTGATTAAAATAAGTCTTCAATGGACCATAGAAAGACACGTCCAAGGGTTGCATGCGATGCGTGCAGTGCGGGGGCAAGCATACCATTATGATTCCATGTTCTTTAGCGAATATTAAGCATTCAACACCTTTATGACTGATATGACCATCAACTACCAAAATCACTTTGCCATCAAGGCTCGCTTTTACATGCGTCTGAAAGTGTACCAACCATTTATAAAATACAGCTGTTGTCATCCAACCTGATTCCTGCGCAATGCCCAAACTACCTGTCGGTGCTTCATCTATTAACTCCTGTTTCATATTTTTTCTGGGGTATATCAAACAAGGCGGGATAAAATGCCCACTGGCACTCATGCAACAAACTACTGTTACATGAGAACCCTTTTCGGCGCTTGTTAAAGCCCCAACTTGCTTACGCCCAGTAGTAGCAAAAATTTTCTGAGGTCTCTGGACTGTTGATAAAGCTGACTCATCAACATTGTAGAGCCTATGTGGAGTAATTTTGTTGCTTTGTATGATGCCTTCGTAAGTTTTAAAAAACAGCGCTACTTGTGGCTTGTTGAAGGCCTGGGCTCTTGCTGCTGAGGTGGCTTCCGGTTTTCTCAAGGTTATGTCTGGGTTTCTTTGTCGAAATCCAGCCAAGCATTCTTTTCCTGCCATCTTTTTTTTCAGTGTTGAAATTGTGAGGAATTTTATTAACATCTGCAAACTGATAGGCCAATTTTAAAACTTCGTTCCTGGTGAACCCAAACAATCTAGTTTCTAATAACTTAATGTGTTCGACCAGTTCTCTTTCCATCTCATGTGTGAAAACACTCCTGTACCTACCCATACCTAAAACAAGAAGGCAAGCTGTTATATCCATTCTAATTACACAGAAAACCCGATAGTTAAAAAATCACTAAGTAGACTAAAAATACCTTTTTTATAATTCACGTTCACAAAGTTTCTATTTCGACACTAAAAACAGTATCGAAATAGATTCATTGTAACACTGTTTTTGGTAACTTTTTGTTTTACACAATTGGTTGCACTGCACTGATTTTCAACGAAAGAGTTCAGGTAGTAAATCAATAACTATGTTGTAGTAAATTATTAACTACATTATCAGCGTTATTGCTAAATTCGGAATATTTTATACAAATTTGACAAACATTCTAATTTAAAATCATTAAAACTGACAAGTGTCAAAACTGTCAAGATTGCCAACATAAATAAATATTTCGAAAAACTCTCATTTTACTTTTTTTTATACTTTTAAAAGTTCATTATAAAAAATAGTATGTAACACTCGAGTTACAATGACGGTTTGTAGTACTCGTTCTTTGCGAAACTCACCGCTTCGCGGTTCGTTTCACAAACTGAACTTGTACTACGAAACCTCTGTCATTGTAACACTTGTATTACAATATACTATTTTAGTTGGACTTAACATCTTATTTTGGTCTAGTGCATGGCGTCTAAGAGTAGGTTGCGGGACGTTAAACATTTTTGAAGCCAATAGCCAGCCCATCTCATTATTCTTCACTGCTTTGATTGCATTTTCCATAGAAGTTTTATCCCAGCCTTGTCGGTCTGTCTTTCTAGCATAGTTGCGGGGCATGATGATTGTAAATTTCCGAATACCTGGAACAAATTGAGTGAGGTGGGTCAAATGACATAGTATGCCATTTTACCCGAGCAAGGTGTATGTCATTTTGTCCACTTTATAACCTCCAACATAAGTAAAAAATAAATTGAAATGTAATTAACAGTGTTATATTACAACATATTCTGGGCATTATTTAGTAAATTTAAAATACAGTTACCTTTAGTATAAATACATAAACGCAAAAAACTTACCTTCATGAAGAAACGAAATCCAACTAAATTAAACTCGTTACTGCAAAAATTAAACGTACACACACTCGCACCACACGACCCAAGGGACGCTACTGAGGCTTACACTGGTTGCGACCTACTACTTAACGATCCCTTACGCGCCATTTAATGAAATCATATGTTTATAGTTTTCGAGAAATGTAGATATGCCATTTTGTACGCCTTTCCCCTAAGTCACAATAGATCTGAGGATAGATTTTTGCCAAATATCCAAATCTTAGATTAATTTAAACAAAAGACCTTCTTCCTCTTATTCTTCTTCTTCTTCCTTTATGTAAGCATATCTGCTTGTTCATTGGAGAGTTGATGCCTCTATGGAAGATCGTCGCTCCTTCTTTTGAGCAGTCGACCTATACTTCTCCTACTACTTGATGATTTGTCTCTTGCTATTTTAACAACTCTGGTGTCCTCCATTCTACTGATGTGATTGTCATTCTTTTTTTTTTTTGTTTAGTGTCCATTCATTGCATATTGTTCTGATATCTTCACTCCTCATTTGATCTTTTAGCGTGTTACCTGTAATTCTTCTGAAGATTCTCATTTCTGCTGTTTCCAACATTCTCTGTGTTCTGGTTTGATTGCGCAATATAGTATTATTAAGACATCCTACCAATCTATTCGCCTTTTGTACTTGATCTCTTGCTTCTTTCTCAATGTCTCCATAGCTAGACAGTGTAATTCCTAGGTACTTTATTTCCATAACTGGTTCAATGCTTACTCCATCGACTTCCAGTTTATTGGTTCTTTAGTGATTACTATTGTTCTAGTTTTCTGAGTTGAGATCGTCATGTTAAATTCTTTTGCTCTGTAAACTAATTTAATCTTTAAATGCTTTCTTCATTTTGGGCTATTAATATTGCATTTAATTTCATTGTTTCTCATTCTGTATCCTCTTCCTTTGTTTTGACGCTTTTTATTACTTTGCCCATGATCAGATTGAATAGCATAGGGCTTAGTGAATCTCCCTGTCATATTCCATTTTCTGTATCTATAGGTTCCGTAAGTTGCCCGTCTATCCTTCTTGTTTTGATAGATGTTTTTTATCGTTTTTATGATATCCAACGGAATTCCTCTATTATATATTACATCCTTAAGTCTGACTCTATCAAATGTCTTCTTCAAGTCAACGAAACATAGAAACGCAGCTCTATTGTATTCTAATGCTTTCTGTGTTAAGTTTATGAGCTGATTTATTCGTTCTTGCAACATTTTTCAGGGTAGTATTTAGCAAATTAGTTTTGTGGTTGTTTTAGTGCCCTTTTTGTATATTAGGATTAGCTCCATTCTTCTGATTCTTGTATCTTAAGATTTTGTTCATCAATATTGTCAGTTGACGAATAAAAAACCTTGAATTTCCAATTTAATTGTCGATTTTATAATCATTTACTACTAGACTTGTGGTTAAAGTATCGGAGCGTAATATTGGTGTTGGAAATTCCTATCATGAATAACAACTTTTTTATTGCTTGGTTAGTATCACATCTTCTGTACTAATTGTATTTCTAATAATACATAACATATAAACGTTTCCGCTCTACTTAGTAATAAAAAAATTAAATAGTAGAGCATAATATAAGTACATAATTTACATACATTGTCGATACATATCAAAGAGATCTAAAAAAGAGAAATAGAATGAGTATTGTTAATTGTTTTTAATCAAACATTAAAATGTAAACCATGGTCTCTTAGATGTGATTATCCGGGTTAAACCTAGAAGTCATGGTTTTAATACTAGGATTATCTTTTTAATTTTGTATATAGCCAACAGTCCAGAAGGTATCAATAAAATTAATAGATACATCTCCATGGCCATTAGAAAAGATCTAAGACAGTTTAAAAACGATGAAATTATAGAGACCATTGTTAAAATAAGGATCTGGAGGTAATGAAAAGAAAGGAAATCTTCAAACTTAAGGACGAAACAGGAGAAACAGCATCCAACAAAGAAAAAGTGATTCAAATTGTCAAAAAGTTTTACGAAACTCTGTATAAGAACCAACAGACATTATATCAAACAGAATATCTCCATTAAAAAGCCCAAAATCATGGATCAGAAGATATTCCTCATATTTCCACAGACGAAATTTAAAATGCTCCAAAGAAGGTGAGCAACCTCCTGGAGATGATGGAGTAGTTATAGAAGCCATGGGGATCAGTAATAATCCAGAAAGTCCAAATATTATTTAATCTATGCCTGCATAATCAGAACATTCCTGATAACTGGAACTTCAAAATGAGAGGTCCTGAAATATGATAGCTTTATTAGAACCCGAGTTATGATCAAAAATATTTTGCAATAGTTTAGAAAGTTTTTTATTATCGCCGTGTTCTTTGTCTCTTTATCATTCCGTGGAATTTTGTAATCGAATTTAAACCTATTTTTCAACTACATAGAGCTCTGAAATTTTTAGGATAGCTAAGAACTGGATGACAATGCATGTTTCAAGTATGTTTAGGCATATACATAAATTTCGAGATTTATACTGAATTGTTATTGAATTAAATATGATTTAAGTTGTGTATAGATATTATCATTTTGAAAGTTTTCATATAAGTTGATGGTAGCTGAATTGGATAAGCGTCTAATTGTGACAGTTCTGTTGCGTTATCGTAACGGGATCGATCACGCGAGAGAGAAGTTTTTTTCTGTTTTTTTATATAATATTAAAAAAAACTTTCCACTATAAAAAGTTATTTTTATAAATTGTGATTATTTTAACTACATTTGCAATATCTAGGGTTCTAACAGACGGATTGTAATTTCCTAGAGATCATTTTTTTTTTGTTTTTTCATTAGGATTAAAAAGTATTTGAAAAAATGTCGTATCTCCCTTAGTTTTCTCGTTATGATCGTTTGTTAATAACAATTTACTTGACCATTTTTCGGATTCGGATTCAGCGAGAAAAAATACGTAAAAAAGACATTCTTGATCAACAGGAGGAGAATCGGCCACGGAAATTCCTCTAGTTGCCGGAGTAATAAAAAATTCAAATTTTTTCAAATTTAAAAATGTTTATTTATAAAGTTTACAAGATTAAATAGAAATATTTAAAATTTTCCCTATACCCTGCTATAGGACTTAGTGTCCTTTTCAGGGTAGTGCTACATTATAATGTTTCCTGCTTTTTACTATAGGAGTTGTCTGTGGCAACTTTATCCTGTTTAAGAAAGACCATTTAGCAAGTTCTTCCTCAAACAGTCTGTTTCCAGACTGAGACAGGTCGAACTTGGGTCGAGGGAAACCACAGAAAACCTCGGCCTACTTTCTGTACAATAAGTTCCTAGCTTATATTTTATTTATTACATATTTATGATTATTAGCGTAGGGCTAGTGGGGCCTCTTCTAAGTGGTCTTGGAGCTCCTCTGGAAGTTGTTGTCTTGCTGTTTGGAGTAGCCTCAGCTGGGGAAGTGGAAGTTTTCTTCGAGGTTTCCTCTGGATGACTCTGTGACCTCTGTTCCAAGGGGTCAGAAGAGTATCCTGGGCCCGGGTGTTGGGGCCCTGCAGGGTCCTGGTGGCATACTTCTGTTGGAGTTCCTGTAACCGAAAAGGTAAGGGTGTAGTATCCTTGCTATTGTGGTGAATGTAGGAGATTTGAGGGGTACCAAGGGGGAAGGTATTGGCATTTGCGTAAAATTCTTCGCTCAGTCGCGGCTAGGCGGTTTGTCTGATGGGGAGTGAGGGTAATAAATGGTACAGCCTTATAATCGACCATAGGTCGAATATATGTTCTGTAGGTGTGGAGTAGAGTTTTTGGTTGACATCTTCCAATCCGTCCACACAACGCTCCAAGGAGAGAGGCTCGTTTCCTCATTTTATCGAGGGTGCGTTTGACTTCGGATTCCCAGTTGAGGGTGCGCGTAAAGCGCACTCCCACGTAGTCAATCTCGTCGATTACTACGAGTCTCTCACCCCAGAGAGTTAGGTTGACATCGTCAAAAGATTGATTTGGTCTACGGCCGTAGGAAGGGTGGCGAAAGATTATGGTTTGGGTTTTTTGAGGATTGATTGATACCCTCCATTTTCTGCACCAGTCTGTATACTTATTCAGTAAACGTTAGGTTTGGGTGTTTAGAGCAGCCGTAGTTTTGGCGGGTAGAGCTGTGTCGTCAGCATAAAGTTGAATATTTTGGATGTTTGGGACGTCGTGAGTGTAGATAAGATAGAGAAGGGGTGAAAGTATGGAGCCTTGGGGAACTCCTGCCTGTGGCGAAAAAGGGTTGGATAGAGATTGGCCTACTTTGACGCGAATTGTTCAGTCGGAAAGGTAGGAGTTGATGAGTTTTATTATTTGTATTGGAAGTTCGATGTCATGTAATTTTCGAATGAATATATGTAGTTTTTTAAGAATATATTACACTAGCAGCCCGCCCCGGCTTTGCACGGGGATTAAAGAAAAATAACAAAAGCCATTAAATTTATTGGGTCAACGCTTCCCTGTAAACAATATTACATGTTGTTTTATTTTCTGGTAGCAAAATAAATTGATTTTCAGGTGCTCCGACCCGCCTTAGGCGGTTGGCCATGAGGAAAACCGATCCCTACTATTTGGAATGTTTGTCCTTGAGACTTATTATTAGTAAAAGCGAAAGATGTTTTGATAGGAAATTGAAGCGGTTTAAATGGATTTGGTAGATCAGTTGAGATCATCGGTATCCTCAGTGTATGAGCTAGTTGACCAGCTGGTGGTTCAGTTATATTGGTTGCTACAACTTAATTGTCCTTTAATTCCTTTATAAGTAGCCTCGTCCCATTGCACATGCTAAATTTGTGATATCTGTCGTGATTATGAAATAAATTATTTTGATAAAGATAAAGATAAAAACTTTCAAAAAATTAAAAATTTGTTATTGTGATGTAACTATAACAGTTAGACATATGCTGTCGTGGCATTTTGTGTAGATATTTATATATTCTTCAAAATCGTAGTACATTATTTTATTCTATAATCAATAGTATTCTCAGCGCACGAGATGTAAGGATTTTAAGGTCATTTTTGGTTACATTAATGGCATTTTAGTAAGGATCCCTATTTTTTTTTAAATGAAACATAGCCTATGTCACTCGGGAATAGTGTAGCTTGCCAACGGTAAAAGAATTTTTGAAATCGGTCCAGTAGTTTCGGAGCCTATTCATTTCAAACAAACAAAAAATCAAACCTTTCCTCTTTATAATATTAGTATAGATCTATAGATTAAAGATTATTACTAGAAGCATGTATAAAAAAACAATTAAATTTATAATTATTTTTCATTTAATATTAGATACTTACAATGAACAATTTAAATTATGAGTGGCATTAAATATATAAGTTAATTATAATAATCAATTTTTAAAGAGAAGTACAGCAAACTCAAGGTTAATGGAATTTTTTTTTATTATATAAGAATCATTAAAAGTATACAAGAGCCCATCTTTAACGTAAATGTATATTAAAAATTAAACTTTGTTTTATTGCAAATGGTAATGATTTATTTATGGAATTCTTAATGCGTTTGTTTACATTCGGATGATATTTGAACCGCTTCACCAGTTAAGATAATATCCACGTGGAAAATTATCGAGAAAACTCTTTTTAATTCCTTATTTATCTTTTTTAACCAGTTAGAACACGAAGGTTTAATGTGCAAGAAGCAAATATATGGAAACTTTTTTCTTAGTATTTAGTACAAAAAACATCTTTTCCAGTTAAATACTTTCTTATTTTTTTCACAATCTGTATCTCTAGTTTCAACTAGATGATCTTTGTCTTTGTCCTGTAGGTTTTATCATCTTCAATATCTTCACATTTGCCACAATCTTGCTAATTCTTTTGATTATTCTTATATATAGCTCTACTGGCCTGAAAGACCCAAGGCTTTAATTGTCATTCCTTTCCATTTCTTCTTATTTTGGCACATGCGTTTCCAGTTTTGTACACCTAAGGTTCTCAAATCCAGTTCTACTTCACTCTTCCATCTTTCCTTTGGACTATACAAGGGCAAAACCAAACTGTAGACATGTGTTTCGCTCTTGTTAGAGCTCATCAGTACAGTAAGGTTTATATACTGCAAAGCAACCACAAGAGTGCCATTTTTGGGAGTAGAGATGGCGCCACTTGCGATTGTGTTTTACTTTTGCAGACCTTCAACAACACATATCAGCTAGTCTATACTGAGGATGTCTCTTCATTAGTGACTTAAGAGGCAGGCGTATATTGTACTGATGAGCTCTAACAAAAGCGAAACACGTGTCTACAGTTTGGTTTTGCCTTTGTATAGACTGATTGATGTTTATATTTACTTTGCAGCATCATGTGCTCTTGAATTAGGAATTCTAACCTGGCACAATTCCAGGTTATGTATTTGGATAAATTGACAGCATGGTGCAAGATACGATTGTATATATAGCTCTACAAGCCTGAAAGGTCCAATGCTTTAATTGTCATTTCTTTCCATTTCTTCTTATTTTGGCACATGCGTTTCCAGTTTTGTACACCTAATGTTCTCAAATCCGCTTCTACTTTGTTCTTCAATCTTTCCTTTGGTCTCCCTCTTCCCTTTTTTCCTCCTATGCTTCTACAAATGATCATTTTAGGGATCCTACTTTCTGCCATTCTTTCGACATGTCCTAACCACCTAACCACTTCAACGTTTGTGCTCTAGCTTATCCTGTGATACTTGGTTCTTTGTACATATCCGCAAGCTCTAGGTTTGTTCTTCTTTCCCATACCCCATTGTTCCTTTTTTCTCCAAAAATTTTTCTTAATACCTTTCTTTCCCATAATTCTAAGGAACTTATATCTGATTTCCTTAATATCCACCTTTCACAAGCAAATGTAACTGTTGGTCTTATTACCGTTTTACATTACATTTTAGACATTCTATAATGTACTACTTTACAGATCCAAACAGATAGCTGGATCGCTTATTAAATGAACATATAAAATAGTTATTAACTCTTATCCTCAACCTCTTTGGAGGCATATAAAAGTCCATACAGTCAATCTTATTATTAACCTATATAGAAACTAATATAGAAACAAAGATAAATCCTTTCCTAACCCTAACAGAATGTAGAGTAGCAAGTTTTCGTTTATTTCGCAAACTTTTAATGTAATTGACCACTTCGTGAAATGTTTCTAGACACTTCATGAAGGGCAAAAAGTAGTTACATACTTAATGAAAACATAACAACTTTATAAACCTGTTTTAGGTGGATTTATTATAATAAAATAACAAATAATAACTTTTAACTTAATGACCATTAATCGTTTGGTTTTTGATGTTTCTGGTCTGGTCTGGAACATGGGGAATTGAACTTCTTAAGTCAATGTAACTTACGGCTCTTCTCTTTTCGTCAAATACAAGGAAATAGATGACTGCTACTAAAGTAGTCTCTTCTTTCTTCTTCCTGCTTTAATTTAGACGAATCGCCTATTTGATCTTCATCCACCTGCCTCTCTGTCTAAGTTATCGCTCTATCTTTTCAAGGGATGGCCTTCGCTTCTGTGTCCCATTGGTGATTTGTCTTGAGCTATTTTCACAATTCTTCCATCGTCCTTCCTACTAATATGCTTATTCCACTTTTTGTCTCTTTAGCTCCCAGTCATTAATACTTTCGACATTACAAGTATTTCTTATGCTTTCTCTGTCTAAAAGTGTCTTTCCAGCTATACTGCGTAGAAACCCCATTTCTGTTTTTTCCATTAATCGTTTTGTTTTTGATGTTTCTGGTCTGGTCTGGAACTTGAGGAATTGAGCTTCTTAAGGCAATGTAACTTATGGCTCTTTTCTTTTTTTCAAATCGAAGGAAATAGATGATTGGTAATAAAGTAGTCTTCTTCTTTTTCCTTCTTTAATTTAGGCCAATCGCATATTTAATCTTCATCCACCTGCCTCTCTGTCTAGGTTATCGCTTCATTTTTACCGGGGACGGCCTACGCTTCTGTGTCTCATTGGTGATTTGTTCTCGAGCTATTTTCACAACTCTTCCATCGTACAACCTACTAATACGCTTATTCCATTTTTTTTTTTCTCTTTAGCTCCCAGTCATTAATACTTTCGACCTTAGAAGTATTTCTTATGCTTTTGCTTGTTTCTCTGTCTAAATGTCTTTCCAGCTAAACTTCGTAGAACTCCCATTTCTGTTTTTTTCCATTAATCGTTTGGTTTTTGACGTTTCTGGTCTGGTTTCTGCGTTGTATCGGTCTTATTGCTGTTTTATATATTCTGGATTTGGTCTCAACTCCTACACTTCTATTGTGCTATACTGTATTGCTTAAACATCCGGCTATTTTTGCAGCCCTCGTTACTTCTTCTCTTATCTCTACTTCAACATCTCCATAACTTGACAATTCTATGCCCAAATATTTAAATTTCGTATCTGGTTAAATAATTGTTCCATCCATTTCAAGTTTACATCTTATGGGTGTTTTAGATGTTGTCATGCATTTTTTACCACGTTAAAAGTTTTAGCTGTGCAGTTGAATTGGTGTAAGAGTCATTGTAAATAATTTTCGTTTTCAGCTACTAACGCTGCGTCGATATTTATTTCTTCTCTCCCATCTTATATCCTTTTATTGGGCGCACTTTTCTTATTATCTTGTCCATAGTAATGTTGAAGGGAGCCGGGCTGAGTGAGTCTCCTTGACAAATGATATTTCCAGTTGTGTGGAATTTGTCTATCATATAACAGATGTAGGAAATCTTTCATGCGTACATGATCGAATGCTTTTTTCATGTCAATAAAGCATATAAAAGCGGGCTTATTACATTCTAATAATTTTTCTTTTATTTGTCTTAGGACGAAGACTACGTCCGTGCAAGATCTGTCTGACCTAAAAACTTGTTGTTCGTCCTCTAGGGTGATAAGGCTATTAATATTGTTTGTTTAGCGTAGTGTCTCTATAGTTCGAAGGCAGATTCTAATCACCCTTTTTGAACATAAGGATCGTAGTGCTGGTTCGCCATTCATTTGGAATTCTGTGCTGATAGAGGGTCATCTGGATTAATTCTGTTAATTGTTATACAAGGGCCTCCTCACCGTATATTACTAGTTCATTTGGGATTCCGTCCTGACTGGGGCTTTTCCTGTTCTTTAGTTTCTGGAGGGCCAATTGTACGTCATCTCGTTCAACTTTTATGTTTTAAGTTGTAGTTATTTTTGGTGTGTTCAAAATTTCTTCTTCTGTGTATTTGTCTTTAAATAATTGAGTTAAGTAAGTAATCCAGTCCTCCTTGGAGATTTGGTTCATTCACCTCTTTCTTTGAGATCTGATTAGTCTCCATATTTGTTTTTGAAGACAGTAGAAATCGTTTTCCATTCGTTTCAAGAATGGTAGCACCTTCTAAGCGGCTATATGCAAGACTAAATTGACAACCCTCGTACAAAAGTAGCGCTTTTAGAATTTAAAAATGTTGGAAAATTTTATATAATAGTATTTTTTCTTACAGGTTCAAAATTAATATTAAGAAATGTAAGTGGGCAATTCCCATCTGGACAACTGACAGCCATATTGGGTCCTTCTGGTGCTGGAAAAAGTACATTGCTTAATATATTAGCCGGATACAAGTAAGTAAAACTATTGTTAAAATTTTGTGTGTTATTATGTTTGTTATAAACAAAAATTAAACAAACATTTTAATAAAGTGTGTTTATAATCTACCCATTTTGGAACTATGTTCCTTACGGCAGGCTTGGATAAGATAGAGATTTTGCGGCGTGACCGAACTAAAAAAAATGTAATAGTAAAAAACCGTAACAATAAAACCGTAACGCTTGTAATAGCGCCACTATATCTAGTAGGCAGGTTACCGCTAGTCTCCACATAACGCTAGCCTCTACTCAGAGTTCAATATACGATAGACAAAATGTTGAGAGTTATGATATAATATTTAACTGTCACCGAAACTTTCTTGAAAGTGTTTACAAAAAATATAATAGTTATAATGAATCAAGCAAAAAATGATCTTCTCATTACAGAATCTCATAACAAAAGGTAAGTTTAATAATATAATATAAATAAACTGTGAAAGGCTTTCGCGGCCATTGTTTATTGTATCAATGGTTTTTGGGCTATTAGGCCGGCGTCGATTGTCCTGCTGACTTGACGTTTCGCCAACACGAGCGGTTGGCATCTTCAGAAGTTGCTTCCTGGTTGACAGTCTGCGACTTACTAAGCTTTGCGTGATCGCAGGTCGTATTTATACGTCGGGAAGGAAATGGACGGGGCCACAGTTGCTTTCGATTCCAATCGGTTCTGGACGGTGTTGTTCGTTGAGGGTAGAGTTTTCGCACTCTTTATTATCGGGACCCATGTTTTGTTAATCTTGACTGCTTCCTCTTTTCTATTACAGTTGTTGGGGTGCTTCTCTATCTCTATGGCTTCTCTATAGAGTCTGGAATGGTATGCTGATGTAGTAGCGAGGACTTGGGTCTCCTCAAACTTAATCTGATGGTCCATAGTGAGGGAATGTTCCGCTACGGCGGATTTGTCTGTCTGCCCCAGACGACAATTGGCCTTGTGCTCTTTAATTCTGGTGTTGATCGAGCGTTTGGTGGTTCCTATGTACACACTTCCACATGTGCACGGAATGCGGTAAATTCCCGAAGCCGACAGTGGATCTCTTCTGTCTTTTGCCGATCGAAGACATTCTTTCATTTTTCTCGTTGGTTTGAAAATAGTCTTTACATTTTTCTTTCTTAGCAATCGACCAATTCTGTCTGTCACTCCCGGAATAAAAGGCAGAAATGCTTTTGCCACTGGTTGGATTTGCTCATTTTCCTTGGGTCTACTATTTGTTGGTCCAATCGATCTTTTGATTTCCCGTTCTGCATAACCATTGGCCCTTAAAGCATCATGAATATGAGTTAGCTCTGCGTTTAGTGCCTCGGGTTCGCAAATTCTTCTTGCCCTTTCTGCTAAGGTTTTGATGACTCCATATTTCTGACATGGGTGGTGGTTGGAATCCCTATGTAAATACCGATCCGTATGTGTAGGTTTTCTGTACACTGTGTGGCTCAATGATCTTCCTTTTCGTGATAATAACACATCAAGGAACGCCAGCTTGTTGTTGTTTTCGATTTCCATCGTAAACTGTATCTTTTCATTGATGCTGTTAATGTGTGTCAGAAATTCTTGCAATTTATCCTGCCCATGGCTCCATATTACAAATGTGTCATCTACATATCTATACCAAACTTTTGGCTTGTATGGGGCACTGTAAACACTGTAAACATTGTAAACAATATAGAAATATCCAACGATGTCAACTTTTGTGATGTCCTATAAATTAATGAAAATCATTGGTTTTTAAATGTAAAATGTGTAAATTATGTTGTAATATTTTATTTAATTGGATTATCTACACCTGTTACTAATGTTAATCTCAAAATTTATAATAAATTATTATTATTAATATGATCAAAATTTATGTAGTAAATACATAAAAATAATTTGACTAGCATATGATAACTCTTCACGATTGGATATCGTTGAAGGATCGAATACGCGGGATGGTAATTTTTTTTGTTTTTTTTCCAGTGTTAAACAAAAGACTATAAATATTTTAACTTTAAATAAAATTAATTCAATTATCTTATTTCTATCATTATCATTATAAAAATTATATCTTTAGAGAATTTATTGATATATAAGCTGCCCAGACGAAAAGTAAAAATTATGAAAATATGTACAACCAAAAGAAATGTAATTATTAATCTATAACGTAGTATAATCCAAGGCTTGGAGGAGATAGGGATTTTGCTGCGCGGCGGAACTGAAATAAAGTAATAGTAAAACCGTAACAAAAAGTCTATGGAATAAAACCGTTAAATGAGACGTGCGCAGGCGCTACAGTCGTATACACAAGCGAGTAGTGTTATCTGTCGATTCTACATTAGCCGAAGGAACTTAGTTCCTACCTGGTGTCCCACGACACCATTATAACTTTTTTTTTTCTTAAAATTTGTTCTGATTCATTAACTTTTATTTGTTAAAATTCCACTGGAGAGTTTCCAAAGTAATTTAATCCAATTTTTAGTGTTTGCCACAGTAGAGGCAAAGTGGAACGAGGAACATCACATACCCTCGACAGAGGACTGGCACATTGCCAGACTCATTGTTACCGAGGACAAAGTTAAATGGGCAATATCTAGCTTCTCCCCCTTCAAATCACCGGGAATGGACGGAGTTTATCCAGCCCTGCTGCAGTGGGGTCTGGAGGAACTTCTTCCTCACCTAGTGCAAATATTCAGAGCTTCCCTAGCTCTGAATTATATACCGAAGATGTGGAGAGAAGTAAAGGTTGTCTTCATACCAAAACCTGGAAGAATGGATTACTCCATTCCAAAAGCTTACCGGCCTATTAGCCTTACATCGTTCTTATTAAAAACGCTAGAGAGGCTAAATGAAAGATACATAAGGGATACAGCTAACATATGGTGCTGTCGTGTGGTGGCCTAAAGTGAAACAAACGACAGCTATCAAAAAATTAAACCAAATTCAAAGATCAGCATGCCTTCTCGTAACAGGAGCCATGCGAAGCACACCGACCAGCGCAATGGAAGTCATACTTGGTCTCACCCCCCTTGATATATTTGTTAAGGAGGTCGCATTGATGACCATGGTACGCTTTCGCACGGTTGGTATCGAACCCACTGTAGGGACTGGCACCTATAGGGATAGTCTGTGGAGGGAATCGATAAAAGTGATACCACTCTTACAGGCAGTCACGGATGCCGTCGCACCAAGATTTGTCTTTGACAAACCCTACAAAATATTAACAAACAAGACAGCAGACCCCAACGTAGTGAAAGCTCTGAGCGTATATACGGATGGATCAAAAACAAAGCAAGGTGTGGGATGTGGAATTTACTCTAGATCCTTAAGCCTAAAAACAAAATGGGCTATGGATGGCTTGTCAAGTGTGGTTCAGTCAGAACTCACAGGCATAACCATAGCTGCAAAAGAATTAATCAATAGGAACATCACAGGCAGGAATATAAATATATATACAGACTGCCGACAAGCACTACTGACCTTGAATAGACCACGTTTCACTTCAAGTTTAGTACTAGAATGTCACCAATCTCTAACTGAGGCCAGCCAGAATAACGTGGTCACTCTCAGCTGGATCAAAGGACATGGGAACTCTAAAGGCAACCGCATTGCGAACAATTTAGCTAAGAGGGCTGCGGGCTACAGATATGTTAGCGCTCGCTAGTCTACCAAGCTAACATTGTCCGCAGTCGTGGACCTTATTAAACAGCACTCTCACCAAAAATTTATACAGTGCTGGGATGAAACTACGAACTGTAGACTGGCCAGAGAGTTATCACCTTATCCTGGCGAGGAAACAGCAAACAAATTTAAGGCATTGACCAGACAAAATCTCCGAACAGCTGTGGGAATCCTGACAGGTCACTGCCAATTGCGACAACATCTCTTTAGGATGAAACTAACAGAATCGCCGCTATGCAGAGGCTGCGAACAAGAAGAGGAAACAGTAGAACACATTATGTATGACTGCTCTGCTTTTTCTGAAATCAGAAGATCCGTGTTGGGCGAGTATTGGCTTACACCAGCCGATGTCAGGGAGATCCCCATCGGGAGCCTCATCACCTATTTTAAATCAATAGGCCTGGTGACATCCTGAGGTGAGGATATCCCTACACACGGGAGGATGCACAATGGGTCATATGTGGCCTCAGTGCTGGCTGAGCACTAGCTCGCCCCTCCCAAATTTCCAGATCCAGATAGTGTTTGTTATATTTATATTCTTTATTTATATCCACATTAGTGCAGTATTATTTTAATAACCTTAATGATATTTTTAACACTTGTTTTGATATTTTCGTTAATTACTTTATAAATTAGTAAACAATTGCCACTTATAATTAATGAAGTAATCAATCAATTACATTCTTAATTGTCTAAAATACTGATTAGCCAAGCATAATAAAGATTAAGAATTTTTGTGGGATAAATCAAAAGCAAATTAGGTTGTTGCCAAAAATTCCATATTTAAAACTAGCTGATCCGACGGACTTTATACCGCGTAACACTGATATATTTTTATCATTTTTCATTTTTTTATTTGTCTAAATTCATTGATAGTTCACTTTTAGCTTAAACAGGGTACCCATAGATAACAATAAATGTAGCTTAGCTTCCTAAGTGTGTAGAAAGCTAATGTTGGATAGTCACTTATGTAACGTTCGTTGTGAGCCTTGCTCCTCGACTATTTAACTTTAAAAATTTCTATTGTTAATTTGTTAATCGCGTCGACGCGTGCAGTTATCTGATTTCGGTAGGAAATTTTGCTACCTTTTGAGATTCGATTCGGAATTCTTTCATTTCATTTGGTAATTCGTAAAGTTTAAGTTGTCTCTTCACTTTCTGCACCCTTCGTTTTGGGCTATTGCCACTTTGAAGAAGGGCCCTAGAGAGGTCGCGATTCTCGACTCATCAATTTTTTCGAAAACACCTTTAACATCAATTCAGGGGTAAATCAAGCCACTATTCCTGAGGTCTCCGCTTAATTTAAGAAATCATCAGTTACTACAGTCCTGTGGTCTTCAAAATTGTAATCCAGATTGTACACTCGCTTCCACAAGCTTCGACAGAAGACTTCATAAAATCAAAGATAAGAAAATAATTAATTACTTAATTTTTTAATTAACATCTAAACTGATTTTTTTTCTTTGAATAAACAATTTAAAACTGATTTATCTCTTTTATTTGACTGTCTGTACTTGGCGCCCTTAATAATTGTTGGGGGGAATTGATAAAAAAAACTCAGAAGGAATCCACGATCCTAAAAGCTAGCTAAGGGTAATTTAAGGGCTACACTTAATGTGATTAAAGTATTATCTCTATTTATAGCACTATAAGTATAATTTCATTTTTTTGTCCTTTTTTTATTCTTCTACTGAATAGAGAAGTTTCTTTCCTTTCTAGAGTGTGTTGCTCTTATCAATAATATCTGTTAAGGTTATATTTGAACCCATGCTCGCTCTCCACCAACCAACTGAGTGCCGTTCGCAATTGTGAACCTTAAACATTTTCCGTTTAAAAAGATTACAATATAATATCATTAAAAGTAAAATATACACTCAATTTATGAATTACTATTTAGCTCAATTAGCAAAATTTTGTCAATGAAACATGATAGGTTGGTATAGGGAGGTTAAAGTTCACCAAATGATTGACATCAACGCTAATTATGCGATTTTATATTCCGGAATTACCACAAATAGAAATTTCAAAGAAAATAAGTAATTGTTTTACCACTAAGAATTGTTATTCAAACGTAATTGTGGAACAAAAAAAATGCTCATTGACACATGATTATTTGTCAAGTTTTATTTTTATTTGTGGTGACGTTTAGTCATCAAAAGTTGTATGTAAATTGTTATCGTCAGTGCCATCATATTTATGAATGTTACTGGTAATCAAAGTTCAATTATCGTTAGTTGATGGCAATTAATTAATTATGTCGATAACATTGGCATATATAACGGGATACATGATTATCTATGTAGTACGTTATAATATTAACCAAAAACAATGACTTAAATTCTATAAATACATACAGATTTCTTCTTCTTCTGATGCTTATCCACCAATGGATATTTGCGATCACATAATCCATTGCTTCTCTATTTCGTGCGGTGTGAATCAATGTTTATATATCCCGCAGCCCCGTCCATTGTCTGATACTCCGGAGCCAAGGCATCTTTTTTCTACCTATTACTCTCCTGCCCTCAATCTTACCTTCTTCTTCTTCTTCTGAAGCTTATCCACCAGTGGATGTTTGCGATCACATGATCCATTGCTTCTCTATTTCGTGTGGTGTGAATCAATGTTTGTATATCCCGCAGCCCCATCCATTGTCTGATATTCCGGAGCCAAGACATCTTTTTTCTAACTATTCCTCTCCTGCCCTCAATCTTGCCTTCTTCTTCTTCTTCTTCTGATGCTTATCCACCAATGGATGCTTGCGATCACATGATTCATTGCTTCTCTATCTCATGCGGTCTGAATCAATGTTTGTATATCCCGCATCCCCATCCATTGTCTGATATCCCGGAGCCAAGACATCTTTTTTCTAACTATTCCTCTTCTGCCCTCAATCTTGCCTTCTTCTTCTCCTTCTTCTGATGCTTATCCACCAATGGAAGTTTGCGATCACATGATTCATTGCTCCTCTATCTCCTGCGGTGTGAATTAATGTTTGTATGTCCCGCAGCCTCGTCCATTGTCTGATATTCCGAAGCCAAGACATCATTTTTCTACCTATTCCTCTCCTGCCCTCAATCTTGCCTTTAATCATCAACTGTAGAAACCTATACTTTTCGTTGCGCATCGTCCATTGTCTGATATTCCAGAGCCAAGACATATTTTTTCTACCTATTCCTCTCTTGCCCCCAATTTTCCCTTCAATCATCAGCTGTAGAAACTTATACTTTTCGTTGCGCTTCGTCCATTGTCTGGTATTCCGTAGCCAAGACATCTTTTTTCTAACTATTACTCTTCTGCCCTCAATCTTGCCTTCTTCTTCTCCTTCTTCTGATGCTTATCCACTAATGGAAGTTTGCGATCACATGATTCATTGCTTCTCTATCTCCTGCGGTGTGAATTAATGTTTGTATATTCCACAGCCTCGTCCATTGTCTGATATTCCGAAGCCAAGACATAATTTTTCTACCTATTCCTCTCCTGCCCTCAATCTTGCCTTTAATCATCAACTGTAGAAACCTATACTTTTCGTTGCGCATCGTCCATTGTCTGATATTCCAGAGCCAAGACATCTTTTTTCTACCTATTCCTCTCCTGCTCCCAATCTTGCCTTCAATCATCAGCTGTAGAAACTTATACTTTTCGTTGCGCATCGTCCATTGTCTGATATTCCGGAGCCAAGACATCTTTTTTCTACCTACTCCTCTCATGTCTTCAATCTTGCCTTCAATCATCAACTGTAGGAACCTATACCTTTCGTTGCGCATTATATAGCCTAGATAGTCTGTTTTCCTTTTCTTGACTACATGGAATAGCTCGCGTACTTTGTTCACGCGTCTAAGAACTCCTTCGTTTCACATCTTCTCGGTCCAAGAAATTGTAAGGATCCTACGATACAGTCACATTTCGAAGGCTTCTAGTTTATTGATAATACTCGTTTTCAGTATCTACCTGTAACAAAGGAGGGATTCATCCAGGAGGGTTTCCAGTTCTTTTGGGAGATCTCTGTCTACTGTTTGGAGGAGTATGAGGTTGGGATTCCTCTTCCCAACCTTATACTCCTCCAAACAGGAATTTAGATTTTTGATACTGGATCTTCTTCGGATTCCTCCATTCCAGTGGGTATGGAGGGTCCTCTGTGCTGTGAAGGTTTTTCACTTTACGTAAGATCGCTCTCTCTGTGGCATGGATGGAATGAAGAAGTATCTGAGGAATAGCACGGCCTTGTAATCGACCAGGGGTATTTTATATGTATGAAGGAGGGTTTTGGTGTCGCTTCTTTCGATTCCAGCGATTTCCAGTTGCTTGTAGCTTTTATGGCCTCGGCCTCCTCTCCAGCTGTCAATACGTCGAAAGCCCTTGGCTGGATATTTAGTGTCTCCTCTTGGGTTCTTATCCATTGGGCCTTGGTGCTATGTTCTTTTTGATTAGACCATATTGAGGACCAGTAGTTTGTCTGTTCTTCTCCTCTGAAGCTATTGATCATTATTTTTTGAGGTCTGGCTTAGCTGCCTGTATAAGAGCTTTTGGTTGATGTCAAATAAATAATTCAACTTTTGCCTGAATGAATCTACATAGTTAGTGAGATATTGTTGGTGTTGTGGGTGTCATGGGTAAGTTTTTATTTCCGAAAGATTTTTCTTACTCGATGGCTAAAGATTCTAGTAGGATATAGATTTCTTTCCTATCGGCGTTGCCACCAAGGTTTTTGCTCTTTGTGATCCCACCTGGTTTTCTCTTTGGGAACTGGATTTGCTGATGACAACTGATCAGTACCACTGCTCCATAGTAGAAGAGACTGGGGTGCTTTTCCAGTGTTTATCTATCAGTCATTTTCTACACTTGTCGGATACATAAGCTGGATCACCTATAATAATTTTTTTATGAATGACCTGATCCTTAATCGCAATGATAAATCCTTCAATCTCAAGGAATAAAAAATAAAAACCACCTATTTGACGCTTATGATATTGTTTTGTTACAGAAGCCTAGGTGCGACTGGACAGATTTTAATCAATGGACAACAAAGAAACTTGAAACAATTTCGAAAAATGTCGAGATATATAATGCAAGACGATTTAGTTCAACCAATGTTAACAGTTGAGGAATCAATGATGATAGCAGCAAATTTAAAACTTGGAAGGACAATTTCCCGAATTGATAAAGAAAACATGGTATGTATGTATGTTTATAAAATTCTTATCAGTAAAACAATAAAAAAATAATGCGTTTATACTAATAAATAATCCTTGATTGTAAAACAAATGCAATAAATTTTTGCATCGAATATCAATGGCAAGGTGCTAGATATCATTAATTTTCTTTAATTAAATATGTAAGGTTATTGATAAAACTTGGTCAAGGTTTGTTTATTGTTAAAATAGACAAAAGCTATTTTAAAATATAAGAAAAAAACACTTATAAAAAAATTAAGAATATATGGAAAAATAGTTTAAACTTGTTGAAAATACGAGGATTGTTTAAAAAAGAAAACGAGAATATCTATTTTGTCTCCATCAAAGTAATCTCCTTCAGATATAACACACTTATGCCAGCGCTTTTTTCAATCTTCGTAGCACTTCTGGGACTTGATTTTAGATATGGCCATTAGCTCTTTATTCGACGCTCTTTCTTTATCTTAATTGTGGCAAAACGTCGTTCTTTCATCGGTCTTTTTAGTTTTGGGAAAAGTAAAAAGTCGCAGCCGGCCAAGTCGGTGGTTGAGGCATGATAACGGTATTGTTTTTGGCCAAAAACTCACAAACAAGCATTAGCAAGAACTCATGATGTACTACGCCATCCTAATCAAAGAAAACAGTGAGCAAAACCTTCATATTTGACCGAACTTGACGCACTTTCTTCGGTCTTGGCTCCTCTGGCTGTTTCCATTGGGATGATTGGGCTTTGGATAAGCATATATCCATGTTTCGTCACCAGTTATGATTCTTTTGAGGAAATCTGAATCGTCGTTGGTGGTATTAAACAGCTCTTTATCGATATTCATGCGACATTGTTTTTTTGTCAAAATTGAGCAATTTTGGAACAATCTTCGATGCCATACAATCCGACAAGTTTCTCTCTGCGCCTTGTCACGAGATACTTGTCGGACTGTACGTTTCATGCCCAAAACATCCGATACAATCGCATGACATGATCCAATTAATGTGCCAACATCCCCAGCAATTTTCCTTATAGTAATTTGACAATTTTCCAAAACCATTTACTTCACTGATTCGATGTTTTCATCAGTTGTTGACGTGCTCGGGAGTCCAGAGCGGTCATCGTCATCAATGTCTTCTGGGGCTTCTTTGAAGCGTTTATACCATTCATACACTCTTGGTTTACTCATAGTAGATTCACATTTTGAATGCATTGGTACACCTTAATTTATTTTTAGAAAATCGAAGAGTATACCAAAACTAGTGTCCGACCGAAGCTTTGGCTTTGGCTTCGGCATCGGCATCGGCCACCTTCGGCCAAAAAAACCATCTTCGGCGAAACCTTCGGCTTCGGCCCAAAACCAGGGCGAAGTCGTAGGTTTCGCCGAAGGTCCGAATAACCGTCGAGATTGAACGAACTGTTACGAAAGACTGAGTGAGAGAGCGACGGACCGGTCGTGTTTGCTGAGGCCGCGGGGAGTCACTGTCAAATATCATATTGCACATTGCATGCGCATCAAGACAAGTGGTCTAATTGTAATTTGTGAATTAGATAATAAAGAAATGATTATTTTTTACAAATAAATCACAAACTTTTATTACCATTTCTTAATCAACTTCTATATAAGACAGGAGACAGTCAATATAAACCTTTAATATTGAAGTTTTAAAATAATTTTAATATTAATTGTAGCTTGTAGACAGTATTGAACAAAATTAATTACTGAGAGATTATAAACCTTCGGCTTCGGCTTCTGCCGAAGGTTGTGGCGGTTGCCGATTAATCGGCTTCGGCTTCGACTTCGGCCAAAAATGGACCTTCGGTCGGACACTAACCAAAACACATCTAACCTTTCTTTCTTTCTGCACAAACCTCGTATACTTATTTATTAATTTATGTCTTGTTTATTTAAAATTTAACATCATTTTTAATTTGTTTAGATCTGGGAAATATTAGCCTTATTAAGGTTAGACAAAACGAAAAAAACTGCTTCTCATAAATTATCCGGAGGTGAGAGAAAGAGATTGTCGATTGCATTAGAATTATTAAATAACCCGCCAGTTTTGTTTTTGGATGAACCGACAACGTAAGTATGTTAAAAAATCATCTATTAATTATAATATTAATATCTTACAAGATCTATAATTAAATTTGCATCGTGCATATCATAAATAATAATAGGGAAACATATTACAATAAATTATAAATATACCTTCATATACACTTTTTAATTAGTATTTAAATGTTAAACTATTATAGTCAAGAAAAAATTAGACAAATCGGAGCGGAAGAAGAGGAGGACGAATAACAGAAAGAACAAGAGAAAAGTTATAATAATAAATATATAATAATATAGTTTCAAAATTAATTTATCTCTTATCTTTTTTATGGAGATCTGCCTCGGTTGTTTTTGGAGTAGTTCTATTGAAAAGAATTTTCTTAAATCTCTTTAGTAGTGGTAACCAGGGTTTTCAATCTTTTCTTTCATCACAAAATTGCGGAAATTTGGTGTCGCCTCAAAAAAATATGTAACTCTAACGTGGCCCTCTTCACAGATCTGGATTGTCCTTGTATTTGAAGAGAAGGTATCACCGAGCAATCGGAAAGTAAAAAAAATGAACGCAAAATTCTGATCGCAGCGAGAAAGAAGGACTGTTATACAGTAACACCACTAGCGGTATAATGTATAATTAAGGCGATTACATTAAAATAAATCTCACCGAATAAAGGTCCGGAAACAATAGTCTGGTGAACTCTTTAACTAAAACGATTTGATAGATCCGATAGAAACCGAAGCTTTTAATGCTATTTGGTATACCGAATGAAAGGGCAATGATAGATTAATAGGTCAGAAGTTCCGTTACTCAAATACTGTTAATCTAACGAGGCCCTCTTCACTGATCTGGATTATCCTTGTATTTGAAGAGAAGGTACCACCAAGCAATGGGAAAGTAAAAAAAATGAACTCAAAATTCTGATAGCGGATTAGTGCAGGGTCCGTTCAGCCATACTAATACTTTTTAAAATTATTTGAAACATTGCTTTTTTTACCTGTACAGGTACGATGGGCGCTAATGAACGCAACGTCTGCAGCCAGCTAGATGTACCGTATGACGTCCGGGAGAGTGAGAGAGATATCATATCTAAAAACTGGTTTACCTGAAATTCTCTCTCAAAAACGTTGCTAGCTCATTACTTGAAACATCTTTTTTTTACCTATACAGGTACAATGGGTGCTAATGAACGCAACGTCTGCAGCCAGTCCGATGAAACTTACGATGTCCGAGAGAGTGAGAGAGATATCATATCTAAAAACTGGCCTACCTGCAATTCTCTCTCAAAAACGTTGCTAGCTCATTATTTGAAACATGTTTTTTTACCTGTACAGGTACGATGGGCTCTAATGAAGGCAAACGCAACGGCTGCAGCCAGCTAGATGGACCATTTGACATACGGGAGAGTGAGAGAGATACCATATCTAAAAACTGGCCTACCTAAAATTCTCTCTCAAAAACGTTGCTAGCTCATTATTTGAAACATGTTTTTTTTACCTGTACAGGTACGGTGGGCGCTAATGAACGCAACGTCTGCAGCCAGCTAGATGGACCGTATGACGTCCGGAAGAGTGAGAGAGATAGCATATCTAAAAACTGGTTTACCTGAAATTCTCTCTCAAAAACGTTGCTAGCTCATTACTTGAAACATCTTTTTTTACCTGTACAGGTACAATGGGTGCTAATGAACGCAACGTCTGCAGCCAGCCCGATGAAACTTACGATGTCCGAGAGAGTGAGAGAGATATCATATCTAAAAACTGGCCTACCTGCAATTCTCTCTCAAAAACGTTGCTAGCTCATTATTTGAAACATGTTTTTTTACCTGTACAGGTACGATGGGCGCTAATGAACGCAAATGCAACGTCTGCAGCCAGCTAGATGACGTACGGGAGAGTGAGAGAGATACCATATCTAAACACTGGCCTACCTGAAATTCTCTTTCGAAAAAGTTGCTAGCTCTTAGACTATAGTTAAGTAGTTTGCGAGAATCGATACAGAAGCATGTCATGATCAATAAAATAGGTATAAATAAACGCAAACTAAATACTAATTGCAATTCCATTAATATTGATCAGACGAAACACGTTACAAAATACATAATTATCGCCTGTTGATAATAATGATTATTATTGGTCTTGAACCTGGCAAAACATGTCAGAAGTGGTCGAAAATAATAGTTTGTTTCTCTTTCGTCATAATGAATAGGTATTCACTACACGAGAGGTTAAAGTTTTCATTAAAGGCGGTAAATATGCAATCAGTTGAAAGTTTCAATTGATATGGAGATTAGTTTTTATATTGTTTAAAGTAGGTAATTATAATGTGGTAACAATAAGATGTTAATATGTTTTGAGAATTTATACACTTGGTTTGTGTCATTGACTGTCTTTAATAGGATAATAAGGATCGAATTTATTTATTTTCAGGACGCAACTTTAGTCTTGCATGTAACCATGAAGACAAAAAAATATATAGACTTAAAGTACTTTATTGGTTTTCAAAATATGTCCCACCAAGATCAATACACTTTTACCTACTCGTTCAAACCAATTGGTAAAACAGTTATTCCAGTCTTCAATTTACACCTAAAAAATCGCTGTTCTAAAGGCATCGATGGCTTCTTCTGGCGACTGGAACCGCTTCCCACGCATTGAATCCTTCATCTTTGGGAACGTAAAGAAGTCGTTGGGACTTACATTTTTGCCTACACGTTCAAACCAATTGACAAAACAGTTAGTCCAGTTTACACCTAAAAAATCGCTGTTGTAAAGAAGTTGTTGGGACTTACACTTTTAACTACACGTTCAAACCAATTGACAAAACAGTTATTCCAGTTTACACCTGAAAAATCGCTGTTCTAAAGGCATCAATGGCTTCTTCTGGCGACTGGAACCGCTTCCCACGCATTGAATCCTTCATCTTTGGAAACGTAAAGAAGTCGTTGGGACTTACACTTTTGCCTACACGTTCAAACCAATTGGTAAAACAGTTATTCCAGTCTTCAGTTTACACCTGAAAAATCGTTGTTCTAAAGGCATCGATGGCTTCTTCTGGCGACTGGAATTGCTGCCCACGCATTGAATTCTTCATCTTTGGGAACGTAAAGAAGTCGTTGGGACTTACACTGTTGCCTACACAAACCAATTGACAAAACCGTTATTCCAGCCTTCAGTTTACACCTGAAAAATCGCTGTTGTAAAGGCATCGATGGTGTCTTCTGGCGACTGGAATCGCTGCCCACGTATTGAATTCTTCATCTTTGGGAACGTAAAGAAGTCGTTAGGTCTTACACTTTTGCCTACACGTTAAACCAATTGGTAAAACCGTTATTCCAGTCTTCAGTTTACACCCGAAAAATCGCTGTTGTAAAGGCATCGATGACTTCTTCTGGCGATTGGAATCGCTGCCCACGCATTGAATTTTTCATCTTTGGAAACGTAAAGAAGTCGTTGAGACTTACACTTTTGTCTACACGTTCAAACCAATTGGTTTACACATGCAAAATCGCGTTTTAAAGACATATCGATGGGTTCTTCTGACGACTGGAACCGCTGCCCACGCATTGAATTCTTCATCTTTGGGAATGTAAAGAAGTCGTTGGTACTTAGGTCGGGACTATACGGTGTATATGAAGTTGATCTTTACAAAAATAAAATGTTTTTTTTTGTTTTAGTGGCTTGGATGACCTCTCTTCTTCTCAGTGTGTATCGTTGTTAAAAACTCTCGCTGAAGGTGGTAGAACTGTGATTTGTTCTGTACATACTCCAAGTGCCAAAATTTTTTCAACATTTGATAACGTTTATATTCTATCTGATGGCCAATGTGTATATCAAGGTTATGGACCTGATGTTGTATCCTATTTATTTAATATTGGTATCGACTGCCCTAAACATTACAATCCTGCTGATTTTAGTGAGTATATTAGAAGAATGTTAATTTAGTGCTTTTTATCTCTTCAAGAATATTAAATATTAACTGCGCGCGTCATGGTACTTTATTAATTAAGAATTGTGGGTTTAAATATATTTAATACTAACTGCGCCACCTTACGGTGGCGTCATGATACTTACTAAGGTAAGAATTGCTCGTTTATACGGTGGTGTTATTGTACTTGATTTAATAAGTATTTTCTTAGCTTTTTTGCATTTTTTTACAATTTTTCATTTCACTTTAGTTTCTCATTTATCTATTTATTAATCGAAAAACAACACCATCTTACGTAGATATCCAAATAAATTAAGTTACATCGCCATCTATAAGGAATTCATTATACATATAATAAATACATAATAAGGCGGTTAAACGGGGTAAAAAGTATCCAAGGTCCATCTACTGGTTCTAAGCTACCTCTCCATCAATTTTCAGCAAAATCGATTTGCAGTTCTTGGGTTATAAATAGTGTAATATTTTAGTAATAGAAGTATGCTGTGATGAATATGGAGACTTCCAAGATCGAATGGTATCTGTGATAGACAATGGTAGAAATGTTCATAACAAAAACCCGAATTTAGCAATGAAAAAAGAGTTACAAGAAGTGGATCTTAATAGTAGTATATCATCAATTAGAGAAGAAGTTTATAATGAGTTAAGTTCATGCAATTTTAAACATGAATCTGGTTGGTTTAGTCAATTTTATATACTTATTTGCCGTATGTGGTTACAAATGTGGAGAGATAGGGTAAGACTTACTTTTTATTTCTAATTAATTTTTGTTACCACTTTTTTATTTTTTTTTTTAGAGTTACCTTTTACTAAGAGCAGTATTACATGTTATAATTGGAATTATTATAGGCACTTTATATTTTGGAATGGGACAAGACGGATCAAAAACGATTTTTAATTTTGGTTTTTATTTCTGTTGTTTAATATTTTTCATGTATATTCCAATGATGCCTATACTTCTGCAATGTAAGTTTAAGCTATGTAATAACCGTTTTACAAACAGTACATAACGAATGCGGAAAGTTGCACTTTCCACACAAGTGGGAAATATCTTACAACCACTCATACTTTCATAAATATTTATTTTAAAAGATCGTTTATAATCCCGATTTTCTTCTTCTCCGCGATCATTGCAACTTCCGTCATTCTTACAATTATCGCGTAATCGTAATGTACACGTAAATAAAACCGAAACGATGAACGGCTGTACTTCTACTCTGACGAGAAATCTCTGAGATCACAATGCCACTGTGCTCCAATAAACGTGTTCACCTCTCCACGATAACAAATTAATAAGACATAGATGATTAAGATAAAATAATAGTTATTTATGCAACTAGTGCGTAAAGTGACCTTTTTTGACGAATGTGAATGTTGTCGCATGAGCCGCAGGCGAATGCGACAATCACATGAGTCAAAAAATGAACATTTACGCACGAGTTGCATACAATATTTTTTCTACAACCGAATTTCTTTACAAGAAATACAAGTATAGGCCTGATTTTTTTACGCTTTACTGCGAAAAAAAATATTATATTTAAAACATATTTTAGATAACAAAATATTAATTTTTTAAATTAATCTTACCTTATAATACCGGTACGTAGAAACGCGAAATGCTTGAATTATAAATTAATTGAAATGTCAATCAGTCATCAATTAAATAAAAATACTTACCCTTATTCATGAACTGATATATTAAAAATTACTGAATATAATATCTAGTTTTGTATGTATTAAAATATATTTACACAAATTTACACAATTAAATAATAAAAAAAAAGTTTCCTTACCCGGAATTGAACCCGAGTCATCTGAGTAGAAGGTAAACACCTTACAATCTCGGCTAAATAACACACGTAAAAACGTTTGCATAATCTTATACAAAACAGTGCTTATTTTACTTTTTTTTCACTAGTGAAAAAAAAACTTTTTTTTTCACTAGTGAAAAAAAGTTAAACTTTACGAACCTTAAACCGTGCGTAAAGGTAATACTTTACGCACGGTTGTAGAAAAAATATTTTATCTACTCTACCTCATATTATGTATCAATTTTTAGTTTGTGAAAACTGTCATTATAGAAAGCAGTGCGTGAAGGATTAAAAGTGTGCGTGAAGTAGCAATGTATTTTAAATGGGATTTACTTTTTCGCACTGTTTTTGACACACCTTCATATAATCAAATATCCTTAGCATTCGCGTTGTCATGGTGTTACTATGAGAGCATTAAATTTCAACAAAAGTCATTCTGACAGTTTTGTAGTTTAAATTTTCAAATTTGAATTTGTAATTCTTTTTTATTTGTTTATCTTAGATAAAATATTGTATGAAACTGTGCGTGAAGTTCTTTTTGCGCACTTACGCGATATATAGCACTCGCTTCGCTCGTGCTCTAAACATCGCGTACGTGCGCAAAAAGCATACTTCAAAAACTGTTTCATAAATAACTATTATTAAAGCTCGGTATTAAGTAATCGAGTTTTGAATGAATGAAATGGGGTGTTGAATATCTCAAGATTATTATGAATATTTGCTAATTGTAACAAATATTGGAATATAGACCCAGGGTTTTACCATTTAAGTTGTAATCAGAAATAATGAAAATTTGACATGCACTGTCTCTCCCTTAAATTTTTAATATTTCCTATAACTAGATTTTAATCATTTTTTGCACAATTATTGACAATCAAACAAAGAAACTAATGGTGAATATACTTTTTAACATTCTTGTATATACAGGGTCAAGTCTAAAATAAACAAAATTTGTTGTTTTTTTAATAAGACAAGTACTCTCTTCCTTAAATTTTCAGTATTTATTATTAAAGAATTTTATTTATATTTTATTTGAGTATCGATAAATGTCCAACAAAGCCAAATACAATAATTACATTTCATAAAAAAATGGATCCTGCGAAGTATACAAGGTTAAGTTAAAAATTATCTTTTTAAAATACATTTTCTGTCTCTCCCTTAATTTTTTATTATTTCCTGTTCTGGAATTTTTATAATTTTTGGCACAGTTACGGGCAATAAAACAAAGAAACCAAGCGTGTATTTATTTTTTTTAAATTGTCATATATACAGGGTTAAGTCCAAAATAACCAGAACTTGTTTTCTAGAATAAAATAGTCTCGAAGTTCGATCGATTCACCAGTTACTCGAATTGTAATTCACTCACACCTTCGTCTGGGCGACAGGTCCGGATGTGCTCGTAACAATACTTTAATATGCTGTCGATCTGTTTTTGTACTCTATGTATAATTTTATTAAAATATACTTATTTCATTTTAGTTCCTCGTGAAATCCAATTAGTGAAAAGGGAACATTTCAACAAATGGTATCGACTTAGCGCCTATTTTTCAGCTTTATCATTATCAACATTACCCGTACAATTACTGCTCGGTTCAATATATGTGGCGTGTGTTTATTTACTGACAGATCAACCAATGGAAATTGAAAGAGCTTTTAAGTTCTTTTCAATTTGTATATTAACTGGTATTACCTCTGAGAGTTTAGGTTTGTTAATATCTGCACAATTTGGTGTAGTGGTAAGTTATTTTTATAATTTTATCTTCGGTTAAATAATCTTTGAAGTCACTCCTTACGTGGGCCCAGTGGGAGACCAATAAAAAGAGACCTTTTCTTGGACCCTAACAGTTAGATTGTAAAATCGTGATAGAGAACAACCACATGCTATTAGGGTCCAAGAAATGGTCTCTTTTATTGGTCTCCCAGACTTCAAAGACTCTTTAACCTTATCTTCTTTTATTAATTTTTATTTATTTGTTTCTAGAATGCTATGTTTGTTGGTCCAGTAACAACAGTACCATTTATGCTTCTTGCAGTATATGGATTCGGATCCGGTTACGATACCATACCATCTTTAATAAAGTTCGCTATGCATTTTAGTTTTCTACGATACTCATTAGAAGGTCTAATTCATGCAATGTTAAAAGATAGGAATAAACTTACATGTCCTGATACTGAAGAATATTGTATTTATACTGATCTTAATTTCTTCGTTAAAGATATGGGAATGGAACATACCAAATACTGGGTGGACGTTTTAGCATTAGTTTTTATTTTTACCTTGTTTAGAGCTGGAAGTTATTATTTGTTAAGGCAAAGACTTACTCCTAATAAAACGTTTATAGCTTTACAATATATTGGCAGATTGGTTAAATCTCATTTGGGAATTGCTCGGTGATAATAACGTTTTTAAGGGATATTTATTATTATTAATATTTGATTCTGAGTGAATATTCAGTATTTTTGTAGAGTTGACTATCAGTGACTTAGATACTAAGGTATTGTTATATTAGATACAAGTAGTTAAACTGTTTAATTTTAAGGCGGTATTATCGTTTAGAAACTTGATTTTTAGATATTAATTTTGCGAAAACTATTGTAGACCACCTTCATCAGCTTCGAGGAATCAATATGGAGCCGCACTCGCTTCTCTTTTGGAGGCTCGCGCACCATTAAGACCACCTTCTTAGCTTCGAGGAATGAATAATGAACCGCACTCGCTACTCTTTTGCAGGCTCGCGCACCATGTAGACCATCTTCCTCAGCTTCAAGGAATGAATATTGAGCCGCACTCGCTAGTCTTTTGGAAGCTCGCGTACCAAGTAGACCACCTTCCTCTTTTTCGAGGAATGAATATTGAGCCGCACTCGCTACTCTTTTGGAGGCTTGCGCACCATGTAGACCACTTTCCGCAGCTTCGAGGAATGAATATTGAGCCGCACTCGCTACTCTATTGAAGTCTCGCGCACCATGTAGACTACCTTCCTCATTTTTGAGGAATGAATATTAAGCCGCACTCGCTACTCTTTTGGGGGCTAGCTCACCATATAGAACACCTTCCTCACCTTCGAGGAATGAATACTTTGTTCAGAGCTCAAAAGTATACTATTTGTAATTTTATCTTGGGTTTTGGACTGTAAGAATGACAAGAGAGAGGGAGACAGGCCCTAAGCTGGAATACAATAGACACAACGGTCTTGGAGACTCTGTAACTATGGAAGTTCTATGAATTTCAAATTAATATTTTGGGCAAATATTCTCAAAAACCCAAATGTTAAGAAAATGCAAAAAAGTTTCTAAACAGTAATACCCACTTAAAGATAAAATTGTAGATCTATGTTCAATTTATCTATATCAAAATTCTAATGCTGTGATTAAAATACAATTATCTACTATTGACATATAAACTGATCACTGTGTTTTCGTTGTTTCTAAATATTGTAGTTCTTCATAGAGTTTAAAGGCGAGATTTTCTAGCTACATCTATGATTTTATTGAGGAAACTGATTTTATTTTCCATCGTATGTTTTGTTTGATGCACAATCAAGCAATATATGAACCACCCGAAAAGAAGTTTTATTCAAACTGTTGATTACAAAACACCTATTAGACGACGAAACATTTTGTATTTTTTAAGCCGTTCTTAAAATCGCCTCACTAGGAGGTTTGGGGACACGACACCAAAGCACCTGGTGCCCAAGATGAATCTCGTCTTCTGTAGTCTTATTAAAATTCAGTCTAAACTCGTTACTCTGGAATTTTCAGGGTTGCTGAACACGAATATCACGACCTCGACGTTTCACCAAAGCACCTGGTGCTTAAGATGTAATATAATTTAGTCTAAACTCGTTACTTGGGAGTTTTTGTTTTCGCTGAACACATATATTAGAATGCCCATGGTCTCTAAAGAACCTGGTGCCAAGGATGAAACTCGTCTATTACAGTTTGATATAAATTCTGTTCAAACTCGTTACTCGGAGGTTTTTGGGGTCGCTAGACACAAATATCGCGACCACGACTCCTTCCAATGCATCTATTTCCCAGGATGAACCCCGCCTACCTGATTTCGCTGAACACGAATATTACGACCTCGACGCACACCGAAGCACCTGGTGCCTAGAATGAACCTAGTCTACTGGAGTCTTAATTTTGTTTATAATTTAATCTAAAATCGTTACTTGAGGTAATAAGTATGTCAAAAGTAGAAACTGACGAAAGTAGAAATATGGGAATTTATAAATAGGAAAAAACAATTACAAAAACAGATTTATCATGTGCCATTAGTACATCAAAATAAACATTACATTAACTGTTCATTACATATTAGTCCAAGGTAATACGGTTTTTGTCCAAGAAGCCTGGTGTTATTCTTATTTTAACGACGGCTGATTATCGCTTCCATTGTATTATATTACCTGGTTTTGATATGTACAGGATTGGGTGCACAAATTCTAGTAATATAATTAAAAAGCACAGTCACCTGCTGGTATAGAATAGATTCTACGCTGTAAATATTAGCCAGTCTACACGAACTTGAAAGTAAAAAGTAACAATAAATTTCAGACAGGAAATGGCAAGAATATGTTTATATAAGTATTATACATAAAGAAAAACTTTGTAGTATATAGACAAGAATAGTAGCATCACTCTCGCTAAAACTAGTTCCATGCCACCTAAGCTCGTTTTCGTTCTTCATCGCTCTCGCTCACCAACCTAAAATTTCTGAAATCAATAGATTGTTGGTTACAAAAAAGTTAAATAATTAGATCTACCTAAAAATCGGTTGTTTACCAGTTCTTACAAAACTCTACAAAAAACGTCGGCAAAGCAGTACCTACGCGGTATGATTCTACTTTTTTTGTCTATATTTGGTGCTTTGGCTTTTTGAGTTTTACGAACAGGGTATTTTTTTGCCTTATTATCTTGGACTATATAGATTCTGAATGTATACATATAGAGATACCATACATTTAGGTATTATTATGTTTTGAAATCAAATTGTTCTAGTTTGTTAAGTAGATAGATATAGATTTATGTAATAAAATGGTTTTTGATTAATTTTAAAACTTTAGTTAATAGGTTTAGGGATTGTGATATAAATAGTGATGGTATAATTATTTTTTTAATACATTGTAATTAAGATACCAAAGGATAATAAATAGACGTTACTTTCACAAACTAATCATATAAATATGTTTTTTTTTTAACCGTCGAGCAGAGATAATAGATAGATAATAAATTTGTCTATGCCGTCGAGACTGTAAAACTGACTGAATCAATTAATTTTTATTTCGTGGGGCTGCTCGTTCAACTTCATTCTTCATTAGTCGCCATATATTTTCAATGGGACTAAGATCTGGTGTAGCTGCTGGACAAGGAATGGTTGTCACTTGGTGTTCTTGTATGTAAGGTTGAATATAGAGCAAAGTATGACATCTTGCATTTTCCTGCTAAAAACGCCGCCTCTCTGAGTATAAATCATATGTTCTCTTAAGAAGAAAATCATTTAGAATGTCACAAATCTTTTTACTATTAACGGTACAATTAACTTTACAAAGAGGTGTACCACCACGTTGAGATATTGCTTTTCAAACTATTGGTGCGAAATTTGAAAGAAGTTTTTTTCTAAATAATAGTTATAGACAAGACAAGATAAGAGGTTGATGGGTAGTTGAAAGAAAGTTTATAGGAGTGTTGAATTTGAGGACCCTGTTGTCCTTTTCAAGGAGTAGATGGGAAGGTTTGGATGGTGTTGGTATCGGTCGCCGGCACCGCTCTCACAAACTTCCTCATTTGCAGCAGGTTGGATTGCTTTAACTGTAGCAGTTGTATCTTCTTGCCATCCATGACACTTGAAAGAGTCTTTTCTTTTTGGTATGAGTGTATGTGGAGGTGTAACCCATGTGGTGCAATGTCGCGTGTCTCCTCCGTTGTGGAGCCCTTCCATTTGACAAGGACGAAGGGAACCACAAAAACCTTCGCCAAGGGCCCAATAATAGTGATAATCTCATTTTCAACGATATAAGATATAATAACTCATTAATTCAGTAATGAATGTTACTCGGCATCAACCAATATAAATCTGAGACAAACTTAGTGTCTTCCTATATTTACATTTCCTTCTCTGCATACTTCTACGGAGTTTCAGAACCCTTTACCCTTCTTTCAGAAGTTCCACACGTGTCCATACTGTCCATCTAAGCCCCTATTCTCTACACCATCTACGCATCTTCTAAATATCTAACTACACGCCGACGACACATCCCTATACACCTCCGAAAATCTCAAATACTGTTGGACCAGTTCTCCACGTTCTGTAGCAGATAGAGTAGCCTTTAACCCATTAAAACCCAAACCATCATCTTCAGACATCCACACCTCAGCCGACGAGAAAATCTCACTTTCAACAATATCAGCCTCTCAGTATGGGGAAACAACTCGTTCCTCAAGACCAGGTGACCGATTCACTCGAACTAATAAAAAGAGAAGGCAAGCGTCCCTCCTGGGTGCTCTGGGTGGTAGACTCGGAAGATGCCACTCCAAAACCATAGTTCTTACTTACAAAACTTTTTTTGACCTCTTGTCGATTATAAAGTCTGCTATAAAAATGTTTAAAAGTTTAATAAAATTCTAGACTTTCCTAGTGGACCGATTTAAATTTTACAAAAAGCGTTATAAGTTTGAGCCTTCCTTTATATGTAAATTGGCGACTCTAAGGCTTATTTAGGGCCTAGTATTAATTTGAAAATTTGGATTTTTTCCAGTTGGCTGGATTGCAACGAAATTAAGCACACGTTTTAATAATATTAAAAAGTTTTTCTAGGCGAAATATGGAGGTTGTAAGTCAAGTTTAAAGGATCGAAAACAATTAAAGGATAAACTTCATCTTTTTATACTTTGTTTTCAATTATTGCTATTTTCCCAACAATAAACATTAAATTCTGCGGATATTGGGCCTGCTGATATTGGGCACATCTTGAAGAGATTTCAGCAAAAAATACCTTCCTTTGGAAAATGTCCATTATGATCTGCATTTCGAAAGATACCGACTTGTCTAATATGTAACAAAATTCAAACATTAACAAATACAAAATATTAAATATATATAAATCCCTTTATTTTACCCTCAGAAAAGAACTATTCTACATTTCAATAAACAATAAAGTTAAATTATATAAAAATATTTTATCTATTTTTAAACAAATATTAAACTACACTTGTAATAAAAACGGTTCGATTACTAAGAAAATAACAGAGTAAATAATTATTAAACAATTATATTAGTGAATATCCTCCTCAGGGACACAATGTGAATTTAGTTGTGCGATATTTTATGGCGTACCCTCTTATAAAGTCAAATTTCAAATTCACTATCTTTAGCAAATTTCAGTTATCATTCTTATAAAAACTTATGTACAAAAATTATTTTAAAATTACTCAAATTTGAATAACAATTTAGATATAGACTATATAAAACCCGTAGTCGTATATGCCCCTAAATATATATAATAAAAACTCTGCACTCAAATTCTAAATATTAAATATCATTTATTCGCTCCAACAAGGGAGCCAAATGTAATAGTGTTAAAACAATAAAGAAATGCAATTTATTATAAACAATAAGTTAACCGTTTACAAAATGAATGCTTATTGTGCATAATTTCAACAATAAATCAGTTTCCAGTTATTTTTCTTCTCTCTCAGGGGTTAAAACTTAACATTTGAATCACAATTTGTTTTCGCAGACTTAAACGTTGCATTTGTGGATTGAACTTTCCACAGTTTCTCGAAGACTTGCTATTACTGCTGATTGATCAATTGAATCGATTATTGCTGTTCCTGATACTATCATATTTGCACCAGCCTAAAACAAAATATAATAAACATATCTCGACAACTAAAATTGGTAAATCAAAAAGTTTTTGACCCTATAAAGTTATAAAATTATCGGTCACAGTAGCTCTGTAACGCCATCTATGTCTATTACGTGACCTGTAATAACTATTTGAGAAGCCTATGTCCGTTTATTTCCTCCCTAAAAAGTGTAACAGTTCAAAAGATACGAAGGGAGAAGGAACTTTTGGCTACCACGGTATAGTGTCCAAGTTTAGTGCTTTGGAGTGGCTTTTTTAGGAATGATTGAAATTTAAATCTACTACATTTTGACCTTGATCTATAAAAACAATATCCTTTGTTTTATTTGTAACAAATAACCATTACAAACAAATTTGTAACCCAAGGAAACGTAAACCTCAATAACAAGATAATTTATTCAAAAACTTCCTGCCTGCTTAAAAAATAAAATTTTATGTACGTTTTAAATTGCAACCCAAGAAAAAAAACACCTCAATAATATAACAATTTAAATTCCTGAAAATTTAAATAATTTTAAATACACATAAATAAAAAAATAATGTTAGATGAAAAATGGAATTACCTCTGCACAGGCAGTAATAGTATTTAACCCAACACCTCCATCTACCTCAATATCCAATAAAGGATAATTATGCCTTAACCATTGAACTTTAGGCATCATATCGGTCATAAATTTTTGTCCACCAAATCCTGGTTCTACTGTCATCACCAGAATAAGATCAGCATGATCGATGTATTGTCGTACATCTTCAATACCAGTTCCCGGTTTTAAAGCTAAACCCACCTTCATTCCTGATTCTTTTACTTTTCTACAGACCTTTATTACGTCATTCATAACTGGTTCTATATGGAAAGTATATAAGTTTGATCCAGCGTTTGCCATGGGTTCAATCCACTACAATTCACTGTTAAATATACTTGCACTTAAATATTCTTATTCTACTAACCTTTTCTGGCTGTGCCACCATCATATGTGTCTCGAAAATAGCTGAAGGTATTTTTTTCCTAAGACATTTTACAACAGGATGACCAAAAGTTAGGTTAGGAACAAAATTGCCGTCCATTACATCCAAGTGCAAATAATCAGCTCCACTATCTAATAATTTTTGTGACTCTATGTATAACTGAGATAAATCGGCGTTTAAAACAGATGGTCCTATTTTGCATTTTAATTTGTTGTCCATTTTTTCTCATTAACCTACTACACTGTTATCTTGACTTTTCAATACATTGACAGACAGAATAAAAGTGACAAGACAAATCAATAATGTGAACTTAGTCACTCGTCACTCACCTCTAATTTATGGTCTTCACTATTGGAAGTAATAGTTTCTTATTATAGAAAATCATACTGATTAAATTTATAAAAAAGATTCTTTGATTTTGATCGAATCGACAAAATTATAACAAAATATTTTGAAAACCATTACAAGATATAAATTTTGTAAAGAATAGTTAGTCGCTGAATAGTTTGTGCTGTCATTGACAAGAAATGATAAACAAATAGGTTGATTGATCAAAACGTCACTTCCAATTGGGGTGTTGAAAAAACCCTTGTATATTGTTATCACTAATTTCTTGTCAACTGAAATAAAGATACTAAATAAAAGCCAAGTAATTAGGTTAGTATATAAGTGTACGTTTCCTGTGTAATGAATTAAAAGCAATTATAATAATCATTTAAATTAACACATAGAAACTGATAAAATCTTATATGTCCACATTTTGATATGTTCTAATTCATTTCGAGATATTTAACATGCACAAAATTCCTGAAAAATTATTCCGATTAAAACTTATTTATTTTACTTCTCATTTGTCTATTTAATTACACAAAAAAAGTCGTTATGTTTTATGTTTTTAGATGTTTCATTATCATCATGCGATGTGTAACTAATTAATTAGTAGGTAAGTTATCTGTATGTTTATTTTAATAAGTTGAAACATTATCTTTTATAAGAAGTCTACAATGGGTAATTCTGGACTAAAACAACACATAGAAACCGCTCAAAAAACCGGAGTTCTTAAACTATCCCAAGGCAAATTAAACGAGTTTCCTCCTGGGATTAAACAATTAGAAGGAAGCCTGAGAACTTTAGACATATCCGATAACAAGTTCGTTATTTTACCAAATGAAATCAGTAGGTTTATGCAATTAAAACATCTCAATTTAAGTAAAAACAGATTGGCAAAAATTCCTGATTGTATTGGAGCTTTAACCAAACTCGAAACTTTGAATGTTAGTCAAAACAATCTTACTTCCCTACCTCGAACTTTATCAAATCTCATTCACTTGAAACAAGTTAATTTGGCTGATAATCACATTAAAGATTTCCCCTTAATGTTCTGCGGTTTAAAACATTTGGATTTATTGGATTTAAGTAAGAATGAAATTAGTACTATTCCATCGGAAATATCCGGTTTGAATGTAACTGAATTAAATTTGAATCAGAATCAAATATCGCACATTTCAAGTCAAATTGCTGAGTGTCCTAGATTAAAAACGTTGAGATTGGAAGAGAATTGTTTACAATTATCCGCTATTACACCAAAGATTCTTAAGGATTCTAAAATATCAAATTTGTCGATTGATGGGAATTTATTTGAAAGTAAACAGTTGTCGGATGTGGATGGTTATGAGGATTATATGGAGAGATTTACAGCGGTTAAGAAAAAATTGTTTTAAATTTGGTTAAGTAAGTATGATTGGTGCTATATTTTTTTGCTGGTTTGTATTTTATATACTCCAAAATGTATTCCCATTTGAGTTTATGACTAATTTACATGGTTTAATAAGTGAACCATTAATTTGATGAAAATATAACAATAAGTAGCCTATTTATGATAATGGGATAAGATCAGTAATATTTACTCATAATTAACTGAAGATAACCGTAAGAATTGTGTTCAAATATTGGTTGATTATTCGGTCTGTATTGAATCATGTAAATAAGCCGTTGCGATTTTTTAACTTCTTTAACTTCTTAAATCTTATACTGAATTATAATTTGATTTTATTTATATTATACTGCAAATTTTTTATATACATATTTACTTTTTTGTTTATATTATTTTAAAAGTCAATTATTCAGTTCCTATGTTGTGTTTTACCAAATTTCATCTCAAGTGAATGTTTATACGATTTGTATATAGTATTTTTTTCTTCAAGCTAATTTGTTACTTTCTCTGTGATTATAAAATCTAATCTAAATAAACCTGGCATGGTCTCTCTTGTGGAGCTTCATGTTTTAAGCATTGCTTTCTATGGGAATATTGTGACCAGGTTCGCACCAAGAGTCCTTGCATGCACCCGATGCGTGCAGGACTCAAGTTTGTTCAACTGAAGATCATCACCACCGCTGATCTTCGGGTAGGCACAAATCCAGGTGTCCCAAGTTCTTATTTGGATGACTATCCTTGAGTTACTGTTGCCACAGGGCAGTTCCCTTTATAAGAGAACTGAGTCCTGTGACTAGCTCCTCAAGGTGGTGGTAGGATTCAGGGTTCGTGTCACCGAAGATGAGGAACTGTTTATGTTGCAAGGCCTCACACTCGAATAGAATGTGAGTTGCCATCTCATCTTCCATGGCGCACAGTCGGCACGAGGTGGGTTCCTGTGTAAGAAAAACCATCCTTCGAAGCAGTAGTCTGAATGGTCCATGCCCAGGGAGCAGCACACCAGTACTCTTATCTGACTCCTGCCAAGATTCAGTATGTCAGACGTCAGTTTTTTGGAGTAGCCTTTGAGCGTCGAATGCCTCAGCCCTACACTGTTACTCCAGTGTTTGGTCGACTCTTCCCAGACCCAGTTCTTGAATTTGGTCCTTACCCAGGCTCTAGGCAGTCCTAGTACAGGTTCTGGACCAATAAATTGTGTATCCGCTCCCTTCTTGGCCAGAAGGTCCGCGATTTCATTGCCCTCAAAACCCTTATGCCCGCACCCACTCCAAGAAGACCTTGTTGTGTCTAGCCAGTTCATTGAGGTTTTGATGCACTTCCAGATCAGCTTGGAACTAACCCGGTATTGTGTTAAGGTCAGCTGCAGCCTGGCTGTCTGAGAAGAAAGTTATCCTGTCCCCTCTCCAGCCTCGGGCGTGGTCGGCAGCCTTTAGTAAGGCGTATACCTCAGCCTGGTACACGGATGACTCCGTTCCTAAGCTGAAGTGCCGCCTAAGGTTACGTGGACCACAGACCACTGCACCGGTTCCTTCTGAAGTGCGAGATCCGTCAGTAAAGTACTCAATAAATGCATCGTCGAAAATTCTTTGGGAGCCGTCCTCAGTCCTCTCGGCTCTGATCATAGAAAAAAAAATAGACGAACTCATGAGTTACTGATCAATTAACCATATCAACATAAATTAAACATTCATTTCCATAGTTGGCAGAGTGTGGTATCAAAATATTCTAATTTTTATACTGACCAGATGTAAAAAGTGCGTAAAATTAGACTCCTCGTATATTTACGTTCTTTCCATTGGAAATAAATATACTTTTAAAATATAAATGACATAGTAACTGAATAAAAATAATTAGGGATATAGAATGAAACTTTATTTAAAAACTATGAGGAATATATTCTTAAGTATAATTCATTAAACTTATTTTAAAAAAATGGTTGTGTCATTTTTATTTAAACAATAAGTAATTTATTAATGCAATAATTATAAGACACCAAATATTGTTCTTTAATTACAATTATTATAAATCGATGGCTAAGAGGATAAATGAATGTCCAAAATTTATATTTTCGGTAAAATCAATTTGAAAAGTAAATAAATTTTTGAGCACAATAAAGATTTTATCTCGACTGGAGTCAACAAAAATAGACATACAATATTTGTCTTCTTAGCCATCGAAATATTTTTTATCTTAAGAAAATAAACTCGCTGTTCCATTAGATCGATTGGTGTAGTTTAAAAAACCGTATATCAGTTCTTCATAAAAATAATAGTAGTTTACGTAACAAGTCCCGAAAGTGGTCTTTTACCGGACGAGTAGGCAATTGCAGGGCGAGCCGCAGGCGAATCCTGCAAGCCTTCGAGTAAAGCAGTAAAAGCACTATTACGTACAATATGTTTTTTAAAACCGGCCAGAATTTAATTGGATGCTTTAACGCGTGGAATCTATATGCCACGCGCCAGAAAATCCAACTTTCTGGCCTAGGGTCGTAATATACTAGTGATAGTCCGGTAAAAGCTTTTACCGGACTCATTTTTATTTTCTGGCCTTGTCCGACAAAATGAGATTTTCAGATCTAAAAATAAACCAGAAAGTACTCATTTCTGGCCGGTTTAAAAAAAATTATTTATCATGACTTTATGTAATTATGTACATTTACTATCGATATTAGATTGCTTTTTAATAGTCTATAAAATATATATGTGTAATTAATGAAAATTACTTTTCTATTTATTATTTAAAACATTTTTGTATTTTCCTTTATTAATGAAGCGGTTTTTTAAGTACCTACCAGTTATGTGTAGAATTAATTTTAAATGAATATCTTAAAATTTATCAAACTATGTCAATTCCAAAATGTCTTTATCATAGAGTGATGTAATGATTAAAAATCTATTCTAAACTATATAATATAAAGTATAATTAATAAGTTTACGTTTAGAATAGATTGTAGATAATATATTTAAGTATAAAAAAATAATTAAAAACTACACTTATTGAATTCAATTTTTATAAAATATTATTGTTATAATTTTATTTTAATTGTAACTATTGCCAAATATGTTTCAAAGCTCAAATATTTTACTTTTATTTGTATATATCAAGCAAATTAATATTTTGAAATCGAAAAAGTATTGGGTGCTATTAGAAAGCTGTAGAGAAATTTTAAAATGGGATAAACATTTAAAATTTTGCAAAAACTACTTGACTGATCGAGTCAGTCTTTTACACACTAAAAGACGTATCCTGAAGAAAATTTTGGAAAAGTTTGAATGAATATTTTAAAAGTTATTAACAATTGTCTTTTTCCACATAATTTTGCTATAACTCTTTTATTTATTAACCAATTTTAATTTACCTAGTCTCAAATTAAACCTGGTTCCATGATTAACAAATCATCTGTTGACCAAAGAACCATTCTAGAACCGTCCGGGCATCTTTGAAGTACTTAGTTGTTTAGTAACGGTTCTAGAACGGTTTGGTGGTCTGTTAGAACAGATCTAAAAACAAAAAATGACGGTATTAAAAACAACGCATGATGCAATTATTATTATTTTTTGAATCACGAGATGAGACGCCCTTCGAATATACTTTCCCTTCACATTCCAACAAAAAAATAGCACCAGTACTTTTTTGATTATTTTTCATCTTTCTATCTTAGTCTAATATTCATCTTTTAATACCTATGTAAAAATAATTGTATAATAATAAACTCAGTGACATTAGAAGTGTTACACCCAGAAGAAATAATTTCTAAATCTTAATTTTTTGGCCACATGGTAGATTTACATCGAGAATAAAACGATAAAATTTTCAAGAATTTTTAATAACGTATAACAAAAAAAAATAATAATTTTTGGCGACCCCGTAACTGGCATTGACAAAATGAGATGATCAATGTCTGCTTGTGGTATCTCGTTCCATGCAACTTGAACTTCATGGATTAACTGTGCCAGAGTTTGTGGAGGATGGTGTAAATTGGACAGTCTTCTTCCCATCATATCCCACACATGTTCGATGGGATTTAAATCTGGTGAACGGGGTGTCCACGGCAAAACATTAACGCCAGCTTCTTGGAGAAAGTCCATAGTTCGACGAGCAATATGGGGACGCGCGTTATCTTGCTGAAAAAGGACGTGTCGACGGCCGTCTAGATAAGGCAGTAAAGTGGTTTGTAAGACATCATCAACATAACATGCAGCTGTCATATTGCCTCGAATGAACACAAGTGGTGATCGGCTACCATAGGCAATAGCCCTCCAAACCATTACTCCAACTGTCCTCTGTACATGTCTTTCAAGAACAAACCCGGTATCTCGTCGCTCTCCACGGCGGCGTCTTACCCTTCTACGGCCATCGTGCATGCCTAAACAAAATCGCGATTTATCGCTGAATGCTACATTATGCCATTCTTCCACCCATTGCTGCCGTTCTCTGCACCAATTCAAACGTTGATGGAAATGGTCCTGGGTCAAAGGTGGCACTAGTCGTGGGCGGTATGAAAACAGTCCAAAGGCTCAAATGCGACGGTATAGTGTACGCATAGTTGTAACCCTAATAATCCCTTAAGAAATTAAATTGGCACGTTAAGCGCCAATTTGTAGCTTATTAAAATTCCCTTTTAAGGGATTACTACCCTTAACTAGCTCAACCGATTACGTGGGTTCTTTTCCGAGTTTTATCAATTTTTCCCAAACAAAAATTATAGGGCGCCAGAGTACAAAACAAAGCAAATAACACTCAAACACCAGTTTTAAATGATTTATTTAATTAATCATTCAACAGTAAAATTATCTGTTATTCGAAAATTAATTAAATCTCTTATCTTTTGTTTTCTTCAAAGGGTTTCCATAAATGAATTTCTCCTTGGGACGGACTGAATATTCTTCGGTCTTCAAATAAAGTTTCTTCCAGGGATGGAATTGATTAGGCTTCGGTAAATTCAAACAATAATTAAAGCCAGTTAACTTCCCACAAAATGGCTGTCGGCTCGAAACGTCTTCAATTAAAATTTATAACTCCTACGTAGGACTCCTCCAGATGTGGCATAAATCCTAATAATGAAATCAACAATCAAAACACCATCCATTAATGAATAACAATCAAATAGAATCACTATCTGGTTTCTCCATATTATTGAGAAATAATTAATTTTAAATACACGTGTATTGTTCAATCAATAATCAAATAAAAAACGGATGTTTGATGATAGCGAATCTACTTGAAATTAGGTGTTAGTAATATTTAAAAAAGCATAATTCACCTCAATCTGAGCAATTTATACAAATAAAATTAATAACTGAAACTATAGAATTAGGTACTTACTTTTATTGAGGAGAACTTATCAGGAGGACGACAGAAATTAAAATGAACGCAAAATTTCTATCGAAGCGAAAAGAAAAACTTCGGTTATCGGAGACTCTTGTCTCCCACTTATAATCGCGGCACAAAACAATAAAAATAGTCAGGTGGATTTCTGAATTAAAACGATCACTAGATCGTTACATAGTAACAGGTCTACCTTCCTCTCCAAACCATTGATCAGCGATTTGACGCGTAGTAGCAAAACGATCTCGCAGAGCAAGTAGTCTGAAACGCCTATCTTGAAGCTCGGTGGTACACCTTTGTTGGTCAGTTGGTCTTCTTCGTGTTTCTCTACCTTCGTTTGTCCACACACGCATTAATGTCATTGCCGTACAATTCACACGAAGGGCACTTTGGCGATATCTTTATAGGCAACAATTCTACCCCTGTCAAAATTGCTAACGGTGGTAATTTTAATGTCCTCGAACTCGAGGCATTTTGTTACACTGACTACAATTAGACTGAAGAACAATAATTAAAAATTTCTTCATCAACCGGTCTTCAGATATGTTTTTTTTTTTAATTTAAGATAAAATTTTATTTTTGCAAAAACTATAAAAGATAAAACATCGATATTTTTATCATAGCATTCTTTAAATATAGTCATTCTGTTGTAAAAAAATTAAGATTAAGAAATTATTCCTTCTGGGTGTAACACTTCTGTCTCTAAGTATATAAATGTAATTAGTAATTCTCTTTTACCCTAGACCGATTATTTTTTGTATTCATGTGGTATTTTGTAATAATCATCTATTTTGAAATTCTTTAAAATTTCTAATTTCATTTTTCTCTAGTCATTATTAGATACTGCTAATTTTTTTTAAGAATTTCAAATTGGTTTTAGAGAGCATTATTTAAAATATTCGTAAAATATATCTAGACAATCACATATTAAACAATTTATTTGATATAATAAATAAATTTTACGGGTCCAATATGTAGATCATTTATTTTGTATTTTTGCAAAATATTTTGTCAGATTATTCTTGAATATTTCTAACTCTTTTTCTAAGGCTGTTAAATAATATAATTTTTCTAAAATCGTTCTATGTAAAAATAAGTACTTATAAATTTAATATTAATGTATTTCCGCCCCTATACTGTTTTCTATACAAAGCAGCCATACATATGTATATTTTCTATTTGTCTATATTTTATATATGATATGTTGCACATCTTGCTGTATATTTTATAAATTATATTTAAAATCTACAATCTATCCAATAAAATCTTTATGCAGAAATTATTTGTTTCACTTAAAAAATTATCAAAAACAACGAAAAAGATCATAAAAAAAAACAGTTTGTTAGATCTTAATTTTTTTTTAAATTATTTTATAACATTATTATAAAGCTGACTTTCAAACAAAACTACTTAGGCGCATGTGCGAACTTTTCAAAAACTGCGCGGCCTGTTTAAATCTTATTCTATATAACAATAACAACTGTATTATAAACAAAATTATAATGATAATAATAATAGAGAATAAAAATGCCAACTCAGTTCGTCTTGTGTATGTTGCTGTGCCGAATAATAACAACGTTTTGGATAAATACAACGAGAAGGTGGCAAAATCAAAGAGAGAATCAGTTTATTTATTTATGCTAATTAGTCTGCATAGTATTGAAACACTGGCAATAATGAGTTTAATAACAGAACACCACTTAATTGAAAACAATACATTGTGCTTTATAACTATTTTCAATTCGTGAGTTAAAATAGTTACTTGGTGAGTTAATTTGACACTCAACATTTCTAATATTAACACGTGCTTTCTAGCATAATTTGGAAAAATTTAACTAAAAGCTTTTTGAATAATTAATTTTGATATCAATTACAAATATAAACAAACGACGAAGAAAAACAGTTGCAAAAATTCATTTGTCTGCGTCCATTTAAGACATCTACGTCTGAGGGAGGTCATTTTCAATATTTTTTTTAGCTTTGCGCCTATTTTAAATTTTATTAGGGTAATTTTCTATTATTGTTTTGGTTTAATACTATTGTATGTTTTCTCTTAGAACAAGTTGAAACCATTACCTGTATGCACGGAAATGAAAAATATAAAATTCTAAATTGTAGTGAAAAAAATAGGCAATAGCAACTTCTTACAACTCACCAAATTTCATAGCATATCTTGATCGGTTTCGAAAAAATAAATAAATCGCCAGATTTAAGATTCGAAGATAAACTTTAACAACCCGTATCTCGGAAGGATTTGCAGATATGTATATTAGCGAACTATAAATATTATGTGTAGGTAAAATTGGCACAAGTGTAAGTACCTACTTATTATTTTCTATTTGTCTTATATTTGTAAATATTGAACTCTTAGGTTTTACTAAAGAAAGTTTGTAATATTTTTTTATACATACCTCTACCATATTTCCAATAGACATCTCCACATTTAATTGCACTAATGTCGTTGGTTGAACAACAATACTGATTTCCCCATATAACCCAATTGTTGGATCATTATTATATCGAAAGACATCAGGACACGTACTTTGTAGGTTTTGAGATCTTATTTGTTGAATTATCATTATTGTTACATAATATATAAAAAAAAAGTGTGAGGTGTCAAGGGACACCCGGATGGAACGAAGTTCCTTTCGATTAATTAGTGAAGGAATTAGTAATTTGTAAACATAACAGAGTGTTTATACATACATAAGCATTTATTATTGTCTGTATAAAATCTCTACTTACCTAACAGTTCGTTTCTTTTAACAAAAGTGTCCATTTATACAATACCAGAGCTTTAAATAACACATCTTTTTAAAATTACTTTTTATAATTTAAAACAGGAATTAACAATTCAATACAAAAAATTTAAAATTAAAATATTTGACAGTGACTGACAGTTAAGGTAATTTGACGTAGTCAAGTTACGAACTATTTTTAAAATGTTTATGAATTTATTAATTTATAAAAACAGGATGAAATAAAATATAATACTATTATAGGTAATTATGTTTTTTTCTACAGTAGGTACTCTCGATGTTCTAACTCTCCTGGAGTGCAATTTGGTGGCGGAGGGGTGATGGTGTGGGGCGGTATTTCATTCGAAACCCGTACAGACCTTGTTCAGGGGGGTATCAACACCGATAGATACTTTAGGGAGTGCTTAGAAGAACATGTGGTGCCTTATAAGCCGTTTATAGGAGAAAATTTTATCTTGATGCACGACCACACATAGCACGAATAACTTATCAATATTTAATCGACGTTGACGTTCATAAATTGGACTGGCCCCCAAGAAGTCCAGACTTCAACCCTATTAAACACTTGTGGGAAGAAGAGTTTTAGGTAGAACTATGGCGAGTTTCAAACTTTAACTGCGTTAGAAGAAGCACTGACAAACGAGTGGCAACAAATACCCAAAGGTGCGATTGCTTCTTTAATTGAATCTATGCCCCACAAAATGAGAGCCGTTATTCATGCTCGTGGAGAAAATACCCGATTTTAGAAAAAATTAATAAATCTTAATACCGCCGTTATCCATGTTTTTTAATTCTTTTGTTGCTAATAAAACATAATTGCATTGTTTCCTTTAAACCAGTGCCTTTTCTTTAAGGATACAGATATCGGAATGAATAAAAAAACAAGTTGTTAAGAAAAGATGGGGCTTGAAAACGCAGCAGAAAGAATCATTATTCGATTGTCAATTTTTTCCACAGGGTGTTTAAAAGTTTAGAGTAAAAATCAACTTTTTATTAAACCATGTATAACAACAAATCCGTTGGAAATTTTTGTAGCTTCGATATGAAAAAATGATAACCGTAAAATGGCCTAAAACTCGGCAAAAAATTATCGAAATCGATGCAATACAAAAAAAGTTATTAAGGATTGAATTTGAACCAAATTTTCGATGTCCGGTTAATTTTGCGGGCCAGTGTAGATAAATAATATTACAATACAATTTAAAATCTCTTTATTTAAAGACGTTAAAGTACAAATAATTTCTAATTATGTAGTGAATACAAAAAAATACATATTAATTTACCATGAATTTCAATGATAATCCAGACTTCCAAGGATCAATACTACAAATTTAGTTTGTATCTGTAAAGTCAGTTTTTTTTGTATTTTATATAAAATGAATAAAATATACAAATCATTTTCCCAAACAAAAATAAAAGAAATACTTTTCCTTAATAATCCTTTTTTGACCTTGTGTAGCACTGGTCTTTATTATATTACAAGATAAATTTCAATTTATGAATATCAGTTAGACTCGTCTTCTACCAATGCCATAAGAGAATCCACCGTTACTCTGTCCTCCTGCAGAGTTTAAAAATAATTCTATATATCGATGTTGCATATGTCCTTTATCCTTGCTCATGGCTCTAACTGCATCATCATGCGACGCAAACTCAACATCAGCCTCACCAGAAGCTCGCCCACTCGAGTCTTGAATCAGTCGAATATTTACAGGTGCTACAGGTTTGAAAAACTACAAAAAAATTACATTTTATCAACTATAAATTTCTAGTATCCAATTTTGTTTACTTACATCAGCAATATCACCTTCTGTAGCTTTAAAAGGTAATCCTCTCATATGAATACAATGAAGACCAGATGCAGCACAGCCGTTATTCCACGAATCCCAATTTCTATTCCCCATATCATTTCCATTCCGCTGACTTGACCAAGAACTTGGACGATCGTAACTACCATAATCTATTTTTAAAAATTCAGATATATTTAAATGTACATTAATGTGTATTGATAGCTCAATGTGAGAGCAACTTGATGCATACAAAGATAGAAAGAAAAGCTAAAAAAATCTCAGTTATGTGGAAAGACAGATGATGGAGATATCCTTAAAAGACAATTACGAAAGTAATTGATATAGCTAAACAACCAGCTAAGCTGAAATTGAGTTAGGCTGATCACGATGAGAAAAAAACAGATGAAAGTGGAACACGGAGGGGAGATGACTTCAAGAGATTGATATGGAGAAGATGGAAACAATTAGGCGAGGTCTATATCCAGTCATCTCTGGATCTGGAAATTTGGGAGGGGCGAGCTAGTGCTCAGCCAGCACTGAGGCCACATATGACCCATTGTGCATCCTCCCGTATGTAGGGATATCCTCACCTCAGGATGTCACCAGGCCTATTGATTTAAAATAGGTGATGAGACTCCCGAGGGGGATCTCCCTGACATCGGCTGGTGTAAGCCAATACTCGCCCAACACGGTTCTTCTGATTTCAGAAAAAGCAGAGCAGTCATACATAATGTGTTCTACTGTTTCCTCTTCTTGTTCGCAGCCTCTGCATAGCGGCGATTCTGTTAGTTTCATCCTAAAGAGATGTTGTCGCAATTGGCAGTGACCTGCCAGGATTCCCACAGCTGTTCGGAGATTTTGTCTGGTCAATGCCTTAAATTTTTTTGCTGTTTCCTCGCCAGGATGAGGTAATAACTCTCTGGCCAGTCTACAGTTCGTAGTTTCATCCCAGCACTGTATAAATTTTTGGTGAGAGTGCTGTTTGATAAGGTCCTCGACTGCGAACAATGTTAGCTTGGTAGATGGGCGAGGGCTAACATATCTGTAGCCCGCAGCCCTCTTTGCTAAATTGTTCGCAATGCGGTTGCCTTTACAGTTCCCATGTCCTTTGATCCAGCTGAGAGTGACCACGTTATTCTGGCTGGCCTCAGTTAGAGATTGGTGACATTCTAGTACTAAACTTGAAGTGAAACGTGGTCTATTCAAGGTCAGTAGTGCTTGTCGGCAGTCTGTATATACATTTATATTCCTGCCTGTGATGTTCCTATTGATTAATTCTTTTGCAGCTATGGTTATGCCTGTGAGTTCTGACTGAACCACACTTGACAAGCCATCCATAGCCCATTTTGTTTTTAGGCTTAAGGATCTAGAGTAAATTCCACATCCCACACCTTGCTTTGTTTTTGATCCATCCGTATATACGCTCAGAGCGTTCACTACGTTGGGGTCTGCTGTCTTGTTTGTTAATATTTTGTAGGGTTTGTCAAAGACAAATCTTGGTGCGACGTCATGGTCAACTTGATAAACAAAGGGCGAAAAAAGATATTAGGTTCTTATACGTGAGAAATGAACCAAACATTTAAGTTTTAAAAATTCGGTTAGCTCAGAGAAAGAAGACGCGCAGCAGCTACGGTCGCGAAGTTGGCCCAATGATCTATATCTAGTAAACAATTCTCCGCACATCAAGCTAAAATTAATCATTTTAGGGTATTTCAAAAGGTAATTATAAAAACATGTTCTTGATAATGAAATAAGCTCTAGATTTTCTTTACCTTTAAAACTGCGAGCTCCACGTGCTCCTCCAAACCGACCACTGTTTCCACCATATCGTGATTCCCGATCATAGGGACTCGGTCTCGAACTGAACATTCCAGGACCTCCTCCACCACCACTACCACCTCCCATTCGACGATTTCCAGAGTTAACAGAATTTCCTTGATAGCTTAATACACTGTCCACCTCTGATAAGCTGCTTCGAAAGATTTCTATGTACCTAAATATAGTGTAATACAAAAATATTTAATGTACTAAAAACATATTAATCGTAAGAATAATTTACAACAAAATTGAAAAACAGAACTTTGGAAAAAAAAATATGTGAACAAATTGTCAAATTTTTACATTCAAAAAATACTGTATTAAAGGAAAGGGAACCTACATCTTTTTGTAGATTAAAAAATTTAATTAATATACAAATAAGTTCTGTAGTTCTTTATTATTGTAAATTTATCTCGTTTTATGGTCTCTAAGATGTACTACCAAAATAATACTTATACTATGGCAAATTAGTAACCCCAAAATGCGATAGGCAAATGAAATAGTATTTCCGAAAATCAAAAATCTTAGTAGCTCATCCACTTACGAAGATATATTTTATTACCTTTTCCAGTGCAAGTAATTGTCACAAAATTAAAAATAAATTGGGAATAAGGATTATTTTATTGTTTAAATAAATTATGAATTAATTTCAAATAAAAATAAAATCTTAAATAAAATTAAAACTTTCTTTAAGTATATATTTTAAGAGTGTGAAGTTTTAAATTGGTAGTACTATTTTTTAATTAAAGAAAAAAAAATACATATAGAAAAAAAGGAGGACCTCCCTATCCATCCCGCTGATATACCCCACCTGTGTCCGATTTTTTCTCGATGTTTCAGCAGAGCTTTCTCTGCCACTTCTCTGTTAACAAACTGTACATACGCCTCCCCAGAACTCCGCCCCGAGTAGTCAGTCAGTAGAGTTATTCCGTTGGGTACAATCTCCAACCCTACCCAAAAAACATAACCCAAACGGTTAAGCCCTTAAACTCCAATATAATAATTTTTACTTTCAATTAGGTTTATAATGAATCTGTAAACTGCGTATAACCCAAACAACACCGGACTTTTATACTTTTTTTATTGTATTTCAACTGCCAAGTTAAGATATATATGGTTATAGATATGAGCCAAAATTCATTAAATTTGAACTAACAAGATTTTTAGATTCAGACAAATGAAGTACAATAAAAATATATTAGGGCTAAAATATATATAAATAAATACAAAATCGTATGTACAAAAATATTTGCTATTTTGTATATTTAGTTTACCAATCTGTATTTTCAAACCAAAACGATAAAAAAATATTTTTTGACAAATAAAAACAGCTCATCTCATCAACTATATTCATAGTAAATGTTTCCACATCTAGTTGAGAAATATTAATATTGATTCAGACTCCGAAGTTATTTTTTATTTGACTTTTTCGATATTTTTATTGTTCTTAGATAGTTATGTTTGTTTTTATTTGTTGGTTCGCTGATAAAAGGGCTCCCAAGAAAAGCGAGGTTTGGTGAATCGAGATAAGAGAACAAAATAGCTGCTATAGTTACAGACAATGCAGCTAATATGAAAGCAACAGTTTGAATAGTTGGATGGAGGTTTTGGGGCTGTTTTGCTCATTTTTTAAACTTTACAACCCAGTCACGTTTACAACACAAACACCAAAATGATAGATATTAATAATTTAAGCAAATTATTTGTACAATAAGATTTCGTTTTATTTATTCTTTCTCCCCGAATATATCAATGATAATATACCATTACAAAACCAATGATTTTAAGAAAAAATATAATTAAACTTATCATAGAAGAACATATCTTTTTCCTATTAAAAGGTTTAACAAGAATTCTGTTTATCAATTTATATGAAATATGTATTTAGTACAGAAAATTCTGAGTTCATAATCTACCAGCGTAGATCTATTTTCATACTGTGGTATTCTCAAGTAATAAATACTCTAACAAAGATAAACCCTATCAACTGGAGTTATTTGTTTATATAGAAAAATAATGTGATTCTTCTATGCAAATTCAATTTTCAATAACTTGTAAACAAATACAACATTTTGATGAAGACAAACTAAATTGATTCTGACTGCACAAATTGAATTTAATTTACATACCTGTGAAAAATTGCGCAATTTCTTCTTTTGAACAACCAAAAGGTAAACCTCTTAATCTTACACATCCGTCTTCGTTTAAACCGTAAGTAGGACCAGATCTCTTTATAACCCATTCCATCTCTGCTTTATTTACTTTAAAAACTAAAACAAGTTAAATCCAAATAACATTTCCATTAGTTTTGATGTTCTTAGTTTCAATTGATACTTTATATAGTAAAATCTTTTAGAGGGATAATATTTTACCTTCAATATATCTATTTCCAATATGTTCCCGATCTTTTTGAATAGCTGCCTCCAAATCTTCAGCACATAAGAATTCTACAAAAGCCTCACCACTGGGACGTCCTTCTCTTGAAGTGGTCATGTGAATTCCAGACTTTCCGCCCGCTATAGAGCATTCCGTAAAAAAATTTAAGATATCGTCTGGAGTAGCAGACCATGGTAATCCACGCAACTTTGCAATGTAACCACCTTCACCATCTCCACCTCCCGAAGACATATCTGGTGATGTAAACAAAAATAATAGTATATAAAAATGAATTGTTTAAACTGGTAACTGAAACCATACCTTCTATTTTTTCTTTAAAGATAACGTAAAAAAATTAAACGATATTTGCAAAAACAGTCTGTTTACTACAACACCGAAACGAATGCAACAAAAATGGCGACTATAAAATGACAGATGATATAGACAGAGCAAAGCAAAGTTTGTTTGTAAAAAAATGTTTTTTAATTATAAAGATAAGAATCAGTTATTTACACTGTAATCAATTTCGTAGGTTTTAAATAATATATAATTTCATTTAATTATAAAATAAGGTTTTATTTAAAATTTTATATATTAATTACCGAACGCGACTATTAGTCAGTTTAGCCGGCTTTGTTCAATGTTGTAGTTCTCATGCACTTCTTGCAGTCGATGACGTTTTTAAAGAAGCAACCAATCACAGCACCTAATTTACGTAACAAAACGATAATTTTGAACTAGAGTAAAATTTTAACACAATTGTTCCTGTAATGCTTAGTGTTGTCCATCCATTTTTTAATTTGTAACTGAAAGTTGTGAAATTAGTGGTCTAAATACATATTATTGTTTAAGTTTAAAGACTATAGTGATAGTAAGAACTGTTAAAAGTATCTAAGCATATTACTTGGATACTAAAATACAGTAAATATGTTCAAATCTAAATTAGAAGTTGATCGTCACGTTAATAACTCCTTAAAGAAGATAAACAACGAAACTGAGGTAAATAGCATGTTTAAACACTTTAAAGTTAATACAGTATGCATATATACGATATTTCAATACTTTGCATCCAATATATACCAATTTTAAGATTACAAGTTGACAACACTTGTCAGTAAATAGAGTAGATTCATCCCTTTCAAACTATCACAGTGTCTTAGCAAGGTTCATTCTGTATTAATAATTTTATACCATTTTCAGAGAAATTTAAGATGCTTATCATTTGCCAAACTTTATTTTTCTGTGGGTGATTACGAACAAGCTTATAGATATACTAAATCTTATCTGTTTGTCAAACCGAAGTCTGCCGAGGCATATTTGCAGCTTGGAAAATGTCTTGAGAAATTGGGAAAGACTGATGCTGCTCTAGAAGCATACAAAAATAGCCTGCAAATTGATCAAAAGCAGAATAATGTTATCATTAAAGGTTAGTTATAAGTATTGACCATTTTGGTGCATAAATTTTGTTAAGAATTAGTTTGTGAGAATACTATATTTATTTCATTTTTTAGTGTGTGAATTATTGTCATCAGATAATGCAGATTTGGACCTGTCTGGTGCAAGATATTTTTCTGATTTGGCCCAATCTTTTGATCCAAACAATATAGCAGTGCTTAACCTGAGAGAAAAATTACTAATGAAAACCAATGACAGTCCTCATAAAGTAACTCAACTTTTACTTAAAGAATTAGAAGCGCAGCCGACTAATGTTAAACTTAGAATTCGTTTAATAAAACATTTTATTCAAAATAATATGATTAAAGAAGCTTACACACATGCTTCTGCGATCGAGGAGAAAAATATTGCTGCATTTTATAATAATTTGAACTGGTACGAGGTTTTTGCTGAGGTTCTGTTGAAATATCAGAAGGAACAAACGTTAACTCAAATAAGTTGGGAGTTCTGGATATTGGCGGTTTCTGTATTAGAGCGACTTGTTACATTAAGTTTGGAAGAATATCGCTATGATTTTCAGTTATCAACTGATAGTTTAGTCGCTATATTTAATTTTGATCAAATGTTATATCAAGCTTATCAGAATATCAATAGTTGTCCAGATCGTACATTAGTTAGTATATTTTTAAAGCACTATACTGCACAGTTGTATTTCCATCTTGCTACTTTGATACTTAAACAGAAGAAAAAAGAAAATGTGGAGTTAAAAGAAGCTTCGAATATTGTACTTCCACTTCTTTTTACTGCTTATCATACCACACCTCCAGAATTAAATAGTATCTGGTTTACACAATCTACTGAGAGTACTAAAAATCATGTACGTAATTGGTATCAAATAGCTTGTTACAGATGTTCTCAAACAGGACATGTTTTACTGGGTGCTGCAAAAGGTAGAAAATCGTTATTATTAGATAAAGCGAAACAATATACAACTGGATTATGGAAAGAACAAATATATAAACAAATATTTACACGTAGAGATTATCTGCTTAAAATTGGCTCTAGTTTCTTTGTAATAAATGATAGTCAAAATGTTGATCATATAGAAGCTATTATTAAACTTCCTAATTGTGGTGATTTGAAGAAATATGATGAAGTATCACAATTGGTATACCCCAATTCGTTACATCATTATATTTGGATTGTTTGTAATAGTAATATTCATGAAGTAACACTTAAAACCTTCGATGGAATGCAATACTCTACTTCAAACTTAATTAACTGTGCAGCTGAGTCTTTAAACTTGCTTGATATTTACGCATTCATCTACTGTGCTGCTCTTTGTGCAAATGTAGAACAAAAAGATAATCAATCTTCGTACTTTACTGTTTTACCAGCTTCTATAACAAAAAAATTATCAACAATTAATCAGTCAAAGTTCTTAGAATGTGCTTATAAGATGTACATAAACGATCAGACATCAAATTTGGCTGATTTAAGAGTATTACTAATTAAAGGAATTGAAGTTGTAAGATGTGTAGGTCAACATGGATTAGATGTTAAGCTTCTTGTAGCTTTAGCAAATATTTTTGAAGCACGCAGCAAACAACTTACTCAATCTTCAGAAATTGAGTTTACTTTAAATAGAGCTATGATATATTGGCAAACTGCAATTCCTTTACTAGAAAAAATTAAAAATTGCCAAAATATAGTATATCCTAATAATAGAATTTTTGAATATAAATCTAAACCTCTAACAGTTACTGAAGCTGTATCTTACTTAGAAAAAGGTAAACTTTTTGTAGCTGTAGAAGTAATGAAAAAGAAAGATTACGAAATAGCTTTGAATCTGTTCCATGAACTGAAAGATCCATATGCTAGTTTTTATCAGTATGAAATTTATAAAAAACTTGCAGACCAAAAATCTAATGAAAGTAGTGAAGATAAAAGTGATTATAAGATATTCTTAACTAAAGCTAGAGATTGTTTATACCTTACTATAGATCGAATGCGAGGACAAAATTACGATGAATTTCATCCTTTAAATACACAAATTTTTACAGAAATACAAAAAGTAGAAAAATTACTTACCGATACCGAACTGCAAGAAAAAGAAACTGATTTATCAGATTCTTTAAATGTCAGTATGGGTGAAAATTACTTATCAAATCTGACTCTACATACACCCAAAAGCCAATCATCATTTCGACCAAATACCAGTTATTCAACTCCATTGCGTTTAAATTTTGAACGACAAGAAGCACGACCAAGTCCAGAAAGATTGGATGCTCAAATTCGTCAAATACTGGTTTCAACCGATTCGAGTTTTTCTTTGGTTGCTCAACAGATTAGAACTATTATTGATGCACAGAATAAACTCCTTGATAAAGTAACTGTTGTATGTGATGATTTAAAATCAGTAAAAAGCGATGTCGAAAGTTTAAAAGGAGTAGCAACTGCTGTTAATGATATTAAACATTTGGTGGAGGATTTTCAAACTACTGCTGATTCTATTCAGGTAAAAACTTTTATCATTGGATATTTAATATCAATATATTATGTATTTGTTTAATCTAATCTAATCTAAATAAACCTGGCATGGTCACTCCTGTGGAGCGCCATGTTTTAAACACTGCTTCCTATGGGAATATTGTGACTAGGTTCGGCACCAAGAGTCCTTACATGCACCCGTGCGTGCAGGACTCTAGTTTGCTCAGCTGAAAATCAACACCACGCTGATCTTCAGGTAGGCTTGAATCCAGGTATCCCAGGTTCCTTGAGTTAATGTTGCCACAGGGCAGTTCCCTTTATAAGAGATTTGAGTCCTGTGACTAGCTCCTCAAGGTGGTGATAGGATTCAGGGTTCGTTTCACCGAAGATGAACCGTTTATGGGTTCTTGTGTCAGAATCCCCATCTTTCGAAGGTGTAGTCTGAATGGTCCGTGCCCAGTGATCAGGCCCACCAGTATTCTTATCTGACTCCTGCCAAGATTCAGTATGTCAGACCTCAGTTTTTTGGAGTATCCTTTGAGCGTCAGCTTCGAGTGCCTCAGTCCTACAGTATTACTCCAGTGTTTGGTCGACTCTTCCCAGACCCAGTTCTTGCTTTTGTTCCTTACCCAGGCTCTAGACAGTCCCAATACACGTTCTGTACCAACGAATCGTGTGTCCGCTCCCTTCTTGGCCAGAAGGTCCGCGATTTCATTGCCCTTAAAACCCTTATGCCCTGGCACCCACTCCAAGAAGACCCTGTTGTGTCTAGCCAGTTCATTGAGGTTTTGTATGCACTCCTAGATCAGCTTGGAAGTAACCCGGAATTGTTTTATGGCCAGCAGTGCAGCCTGGCTGTCTGAGAAGAAAGTTATCCTCTCCCCTCTCCAGCCACGGCCTCGGGCGTGGTCGGCAGCCTTTAGTAAGACGAATACCTCACCCTGATATACGGTTGATTCCGTTCCCAAGCTGAAGTGGAGCCTAAGGTTGCATGGACCACAGACCCCTGCACCTTTTTCTTCTGAAGTGCCAGATCCGTCAGTAAAGTACTTGATCCCTGCATCGTCGAAAATTCTTTGAGAGCCGTCCTCAGTCCACTCGGCTTTGTCTCTTATTATTTGTTTAGGAAATTATAATATTCAAGCACAAGTTTCAAAAATTTCGGATTTGAATTAATTACAGAAAATTCGGAGTTTTGATTGATTTTTGTTAAATTATTTTTTAGGAAATTAAAAAGGACTTAAGTAATATGAAAAAAAGTGACACTAAAAACAGTCAACTTAGTGATGAAGATCTATACGTACTTGATAATGATTACGGTGTCGATTATAATATTGGAGCTAATATTCCTGGTAATTTTGCTGGATATCCACCAGGAAAACTTCCTAATGTTAATCAAATGCCAGCCTATGCTCCTTCCATGCTGTATCCAGGACTTTATCCGGGTCTATCATATTACGGGGGATTAGGATTTGCACAACCAGGTAATTTATTAAATTTTAATTAAATATGAAATATTAACTAAATATATTTTCAGATTCATTACCGTTTCTACCACATCAAGCAGGAGCAGGAATCAACCCTAACTTTATACCTGTACAAGGTGGTTTACCTCAACCAGTTCCAACTATTCCAACTAATACTAAATTTGGTTTAGAAATCACTCACCCTCAACTACCTTCACACACTAATCAAATTTCTAAAGAAGAAACTCCAATTACTTCTTCTACAACATCAACGACAGTAAAAGTACCCCCTATATCTTTCCCATTAGTTACATCTTTAGGTAAATCACCCCCTGTTAACGTTGTAATAACAACATCTGATCCATTACCTTCTAAAAATGTGGTTACTTCTCAACCTGTATTATCCGTAACTATTCCACCACAACATGTTAAAGGTAGCGTTATTAAAGCTCCTACTTCCTCTATGCCTGAACTAGAAAAAGATAACAAAATTATTGGTAATAAGAACTCAAATGAATCTTATTTAAATTTTAAACCAATAAATGTAATACCTGCGGTTGAAGTTCCAAAAACAATAGTGGAAGAAAATGAAAAGGAAGTATTCAGTGGACAAGCAAACCTATTTATACTCAATGGCAATACAGAAATAGAGAGAGGTAAATGCAATTTTTTATGAATTTTCTTTGGCATTTCATCTTGGGAATTTGAAATGATCCTTATCTCTGATAATTCCTTCTTTCACCATTCTATATATTGTTTTTTTCCTTACACTTTCTACTTGAATGTGTAGTAGCGAGAGATTTAGGATTAAAGTATGTTTCAAGATATTTCGTCTTGACTTCTGTTTCCAATATGATTTAACAATAATAAAATAATAAACCCTTAGTAAGGAGCCCTTATTTATTCCAAGTAGGCACTTAGGACGCAGGTAGATTTTGCATAAATGGCATAAAATGGTTTTTCTTACGCGGGTAAAAGAATGTAAAATTTTAATTCTTAAATATTTGTTGTTTCTTATTAAGAATTTTACTGTATGATTTTTCAATTCGTCATCTGCTTCCATAAGTTCTTGTATTTACTACACCCATTAATGCAAAATCTACCTGTGTCCTAAGTGCCTACTTGGAATAAAAAGGGCTCCTTACTAAGGGTTTATTATTTTATTATTGTTAAATCATATTGGAAACATAAATCAAGACGAAATATCTTAAAACGTACTTTACTTCCATTGCAGCAGTTGGGCATGTTCCCATTGCTCCAGTGATCCATGTCCAGACTAGAAGTCAGATTAGTACTCTTGCCCCAAGCTACTGCAACATAAGTGATGATTGGTCTCACTATTACCGTGTAAATCCATTGCAATGTATTTGGGTTACAACCCCAATTTTTCCAACAGTGTTTCAGCACACCATAAGGGCTTTTGTAGCTTTGTATATATTTCGTTTTCGTATTTTTTCCAGAGTAACCTGTTCTGTTATCATAGATATTTAACCTCTGTTTTCCGCTCAACGATATTTTCACCTACTTTGACTGTTTTTAAGTTAATTTCTTTTTCCTAAAGTGATCTTGGTAGGGTTGTTTTATACGTAATTTGCTCAAAAACTGATTAACGACTGGTTAAATCCTATATAACTGTTTTACGATTTTTAGGTTCAGGTTATTTAAAAATTTTAACCCACAAAATAACGGGAAAAAATCGATTATATATGCGAAAAGATGATACATTGGAAATTTGTGCCAATCATTTTATTAAGATGGATATGGTATTGAATCCTAATTTGCAAAATGCTACAATCTTTACTTGGATTGCACTGGATTTTAATGGAAAAAGTGTTCATTCACGTGAAACATTTTGTGTTAAATTTAAAACAATTAAAGATGCTAAAAAATTCTCTGAAATATTTAATTCAATATCAAAAGGAAATAAATTACCAGATTTTAAAGTTACTGAAAAACAAATTGATTTACCGAAAACTACTGCAAACGTACCCACAAGCTCATTAGGAGGATTTGTATTTACTGGTACACCATCATTTGTGCCCAAAGAAATATCAAAACCAGCTGTTGTCGAAATAAGTAACGAACCTACTAAAGCAACCCCATTTTCTACATTTATCTTTGGAAAAGATAATTTAAAAAAAGCAGATACTGCTAAAACTGTACCTTTAACGTTTTCGCCAGTTGTCATTACACAGGAAAAAGATGATCAAAACGATAATGCAGAAGATGATTTTGTACCAACTGCTGAATTCAAACCTGTTATACCTCTACCAGAAGTTGTGGATGTAAAAACTGGTGAAGAAAACGCAGAGGTTTTATTTGAAGCAAGAACAAAATTATTTAGGTTTGATGGAGATACCAAAGAGTGGAAAGAACGTGGAGTGGGAACTATTAAAATATTAAAAGATGATACTATTAGACTTCTAATGAGAAGAGATCAAGTTCATAAAGTATGTTGCAATCATCGTATACTGAAAGACATGGTTTTTAAACCTAGTTCCAATAACGCTAAAGCTGTATTTTGGCACGCACAAGATTTTTCTGAAGAAGTATTAAAAACTGAAACATTTACAGCTCGTTTCAAAACTGAAGAAATAGCTAAAGAATTTTTAGATACGTTACATAAATTACAAAAATCTCTTGATGATACTACTGCAAATAAGATTGATAAAACAAAATCCGACACTCCAAAAATTGAAAAGCTGAATGAAGATAAAAAGATTGATTTACTTCCACAAAAAGATGATAAAAATATAAAACCTTCAGGCGAATCGAAACCTACTCTCGGATTCGGTGATTCATTTAAATTAAAACCGGGAAGTTGGGAATGTAAGGCTTGTTTTATTAGAAATGAAATTAATGCATCTAAATGTGTAGCATGTGATACAGCCAAGGAAGGTTCTACTCTGCAGAATATTCTAACAGGTTAATATGTTTTTTATTAATTGTGTAGTAAAGAACCAAAGTAATTTATAATGTTGAAAAAAATTAAAAATTTCTCTTTTTAAATATGATTAAAACGTGTGCTAAATTTCGTTAAGATAGGTCGGATAGTTTTTGCACAAACCACAAATTTGTAAATTCATACTAACTAGGTCCTAAATAAGGCTCTCAGATAGTCGCCAATTTTTTAAAGGAAGGCTCATAAAATAGCTTCCTATGGAAAATGTCTAATCCAAAACAGATCTCACCTAGACTATTATAGTTTGTAGTAAGAAAAATATCCAGTTTCGATACGTCATAATTACTTTCTTAAAATTATTAGTTTTTTTTATATTTACTTAAAAGTCTATATATAATTTTTCTTTTAATTTGAAGATCATAAAGAAGCTAACAGAATAGATATATTTTACACAGTTTCTGTATTTAATGAAATAAATTGTTATTTTTTTAGCACCTACTAAAGAAACTTTATCAATAACGAAAACATCCGAGGCACCAAAAGTTACCTTTGGATTTGGTGATGCTTTTAAAATGAAACCTGGAACTTGGGAATGTAAAAACTGTTTTATAAGAAATGAAGCTAATGTTGCAGAATGTATAGCTTGTAATACTCTGAAGGAAGGCGCTACAGTTCAAAGTACCGATAACAAACCCAAACCTGTTATTGAAAATAAATGGGTGTTTGGGATACCACCAAACCCTACACCACCAGTTTCAAACATCTTCAATCAAGGTAATATATCGGTATCTAATAAAGATCCTTTGTCTCTAATTAAACCAGCAGATGAACTTAAAATCACTTATATTGGATTTGGTGATTCGTTTACACCGAAAGCTGAAACTTGGGCATGTAATACCTGTTTTATAAGAAATGAAGCTAATGTTACACAGTGCATAGCTTGTAATACTCTAAAGGAACGCGCTATAGTTCATTGTACCGATAACAAACCTGGTAAATTTTTTTTAGATGCGTTACATAAATTCCAAAAATCTCGTGATGAGAGTTGGGAATGTAAGGCTTGTTTTATTAGAAATGTAGATTATGCTTCTAAATGTGTATCATGTGATACAGCCAAGGAAGGTTCTAATCTCCAGAATATTCTAACAGGTTAATATGTTTTTTATTAATTGTGTAATCTAATCTAAGTAAACCTGGCATGGTCTCTCCTGTGGAGCTTCATGTTTTAAGCACTGCTTCCTATGGGAATATTGTGACCAGGTTCCGCACCAAAAGTCCTTACATGCACTCGATCTTCAGGTAGGCTTGAATCCAGATGTCCCAAGTTTTTATTTGGATGACTATCCTTGAGTTACTGTTGCTACAGGGCAGTTCCCTTTATAAGAGAACTGAGTCCTGTAACTAGTTCCTCAAGGTGGTGATAGGATTCAGTGTTCGTGTCACCGAAGATGAGGAACCGTTCATGGTCCAAGGCCTCACACATCTTCCATGACGCACAATCGGCACGAGGTGGGTTCTTGTGTCAGAATCCCCATCCTTCGAAGGTGTAGTCTGAAGGGTCCATGCCCAGTGAGCAGGTCCACCAGTACTCTTATCTGACTCCTGCCAAGATTCAGTATGTCAGACGTCAGTTTTTTGGAGTAGAGCGTCAGCTTCGAATGCCTCAGTCCTACAGTATTACTCCAGTGTTTGGTCGACTCTTCCCAGACCCAGTTCCTGACTTTGGTCCTTACCCAGGCTCTAGGCAGTCCCAATACAGGTTCTGGACCAATGAATTGTGTATCCGCTCCCTTCTTGGCCAGAAGGTCCGCGATTTCATTGTCCTCAAAACCCTTATGCCCTGGCACCCACTCCAAGAAGACCTTGTTGTGTCTAGCCCGTTCATTGAGGTTTTGTATGCACTCCCAGATCAGCTTGGAACTAACCCGGAATTGTTTTAAGGCCAGCAGTGCAGCCTGGCTGTCTGAGAAGAAAGTTTACCTCTCCAGCCACGGCCTCGGGCGTGGTCGGCAGCCTTTAGTAAGGCGAATACCTCAGCCTGGTACACGGTTGACTCCGTTTCCAAGCTGATTAATTATGTAGTAAAGAACCAAATTAATTTATAATGTTGAGGAACATAACTGGAAATTCGTTTAACTCGGTTAGTCGGTATCTGTCGAAATGCAGATCATAATGGACATTTTCCATGTGAAGCAAATATTTTGCTGGAATCCCTTTAGGATGTGCTCAATATCGATAATCACGATATGCGCCAGTCGCAAAACCTGTGCTAAATTTTTTATTTAACAAAATCTGAAAAAAATGCTCCTATTTTCGTGTATAATCCGGAAGATCATAAAGAAGCTAACGGAATAGATATATTTTACACATCTTTTGTATCTAATGAAATAAATTATTATTTTTAGCCCCTACTAAAGAAACTGTATCAGTAACGAAAACGTCCGATGAACCAAAAGTTACCTTTGGATTTGGTGATGCTTTTAAAATGAAAGCTGGAGCTTGGGAATGTAAAAGTTGTTTTATAAGAAATGAAGCTAATGTTACACAGTGCATAGCTTGTAATACTATAAAGGAAGGCGCTACAGTTCAAAGTACCGATAACAAACCTGTTATTGAAAATAAATGGGTGTTCGGGATACCAGCAAACCCTACACCACCAGTTTCAAACATCTTCAATCAAGATAAAAATGTTTTAAATTTTGGTAGTACAATTACACCTGTTAAAGATTCTGCAGCATCACCAACTAAAGACAATATTGGTTTTGTGTTTGGTTCAGCACAAAGGTCAGGTTTTGAATTCAAACAGAGATCCCCAAGAAAAATCAGTACTGGAGCAGGAAATGAAGAATCTGATGGAAGTTATGTTGAGGAAGAAGAGGATCAAATTTATTTTAAACCTGTAATTCCGTTACCTGACAAAGTTGAAGTTACAACTGGTGAGGAATCAGAAGATGTATTATTCCAACACAGAGCCAAATTATTTAGATTTATTAATGGCGAATGGAAAGAAAGAGGACTTGGGGATGTTAAAATATTAAGAAACAGAATTAACAAAAAATTACGGTTAGTTTAATAATCTCTATCGAATTTTATTTATACTTAATATATTTTTTTATTTACAGAATCGTGATGCGTAGAGAACAAGTTTTAAAAATATGTTTAAATCATTTACTAACTAAAGATATTGAGTATGTTCCTAAAGATGAAAAATCACTTTTATTTGCAACTGCTGATTTTTCTGAAGGAGAAATTGAACATCATCAATTTTGTTTGAGGTTTAAAAATAAAGAAATTGCTGATAATTTTCTTGCAGCAGTTAAAGATGCTGTTAATCAAGTTTCTAAACCTATAGGTAAGCAAATAATTTTATATACAGGATGGGATACGAATTAGTTAACATTTGAAAAAATCGTATAAAAAAACCATTTGATATATTTAAAAAAAAATAAGTTAATGAGTTGGAATTTACTTTTTAAAAATTACATCATCTAATTGACCACCCTTTCGACTTTTGCACTCTTCTAGGCGAGTACCGAAAAGAGACCGTGGGATCGCCGACATCTTTTCGCAGAATTTTTCTTTGAGTTGACGTAGTGTACTTGGTTTAGTGTCGTAAACACGACTCTTTAAATAACCCCTTAAAAAGAAGTCTGCTGGGGATAGATCTGGACTTCTGGGTGGTCATGGAAGATGTAGCCTCCTCTGGCAATCAGCTTTGACCACCAGCAGGAAATCATTAGATGTGTGGCAAGTGGCTCCATCTTGTTTAAACCATGTGTTACGATTGTAGCCAGGAGATTCCAGTAGCTTCGGTGCCAATATTTTCACATACTCAGCAGAATTAACAGTAATTGAATGGTTGCGAGAATCTTCAAAAAAGTAGGGTCCAATGATTCTTTTTGCTGAAATTGCAGCCCATACAGTTACCTTGGGAGAATGAAGTGGCCTCTCGTGTTTAGCTTTGAGATTTTCGCTGCTCCAATACCTGCAATTCTATTTGTTTACATGTGCGTTGAGGTGGAAATGGGCTTCGTCAGAAAATTACTGAATCGATCTAACATTGCGCGTCGATAAATCTGGATTACGTCGAACAGAATCCGAAACTTGCTGCACGTTTGCTTCACATTTAGTGTAGATCCCTTCTCTTCAAACTTCTCAACCCATTTCTTTAGTAAAGGAGCACTCCGACACTGACTTCAGTTGTGCAAATCGTATTCAACTCGAAACAAGCGTCTCCCAGTAATGAGCGAACTGTGGTTTGAATAAAAACGTTTTACACAGTAAGCGCGCTACGGCTCCGTGAAGCGATCCATTGCGACCAAATTGTTAACGAATTTTTGACCTACCCTATATAAGGTTTGTTCCGACAGACCAAAGAACCGTTAAGAAACAACTCAGTACATCAACGGTATCGAGATTTCTTCTACTGCACAGTTCCCAGACGGTTCTAGAATGGTTCTTTGGTCTGTTGGAACAAACCTATAATTACCTTCTCTTTCATTTTAGAGCAAAAAGAAAAATCAGAAGATACTGACAGTGTTGAAATCGTATTTGAAACACAAGTAACTCCCGAAGAAGAAGCTACAGCTGTACGTTTAGGTTTACCACCTAAATTTCTTTCATATAAACAATTACCTGATTGTGGTTGTGATCAATGCGTAAAAGATGATGAATATCTTAAAGATTTATTTTTAACTAAACCTGTATCAACCTCTGGGGAAAATATTTTCATACCAGTAACTCCTCCTAATACTACAAATGATGTTAGTAAAACAACTAGTTTTTCATTGAAACCATCAGTTTTGATATCTCCTCCAAGTAATACTACTAGTAGTACTAGTACTGTTTCTAGTTTTAAATTTTCTTCTCCTAGTAAAACTATTACTTTTAGTAATACAACATCTTCTCCAGCAGCAATAACTTCAAAGGTAGTCTCTACACCTAACACAACAACACCAAGTTTGTTCTCTGCTCAAATTGCAACAACTGGTAACATATTTTCTACTCCTAGTAACAATACAAACATATTTTCTACTCCTACTAACAATACTAACATATTTTCTAATGCGAATCCGAAAACTATTTTCGCCACAAATTTCTCATTTGGTAACAGTACCTCATCAAATAGCAGTATTTTCGCAAATCCACCAGCAACAAATAATCTGTTTTCCTTTAATCCCAATAGTCCTTCTTCGAGTACAAGTATATTTGGGGCAAGTTCGAATTCTGATTCAAATAACCCAAGCAAATTTATTTTCGGTAAAAAAATTGAACCACCATCTAATACCTCTACGGCTGAACAACCTAAAAATCTTTTTTCAACTCCCCTATTTTCTACATCAATCACACAAGATAAATCTCTTCTTCAATCTAGTAATGAACAACAGAAAAGTATTTTTTCAACACCTTCGACTGTACAATCTTCCAATAGTTTTTCAACACAAGTTAAAGAAGATAAGACTCTTCCTCTCGATACAACTATTGATAAACCTTCTACATCTCGATTTGGAGCACCAGGTGATGAAATTCTTAAATGTGATTCAACATTGTCTTTTGCCTCACTTGCTGCTAAAACATCTGAAAAAACAAAACCAGCTTTTCTAAAAACTGGTAAGTTAATGTCTGCATATGTTTATTTCAACTAGTAAACTATTATATATTTATTTTTTTTAGATGAATCGTTTGTATTTCAAGGAGCAGGCGCTCCAGTATTTAGTTCTTTTAAAACAAAATCTAAAGATGATTCTTCTCATGTGGAATCCGACGAAGAGAAAAATGCTCATGATAACGATGATTACGATCCTCATTACGAACCAATAATTCCATTACCAGAATCAATAGTAGTTACTACCGGTGAAGAGAATGAAGTTGTTCTCTTTAATGAAAGAGCTAAATTATTTAGATACGACACTGAAACCAAAGAATGGAAAGAAAGAGGCATTGGTCAATTAAAAATCTTGTGTCACAATGAAAAGCGTATGTATTTATTACATTAATAGCTATTTATATAACTAGTTGCACTAGATGTGAAGTTCGTGTGCAAAAAACACTGTGTTTTGCATCGTGTTTATATACAAGATTTTTTGTAATGCAGTTTCATTTTGAATTTATTTTACTTGGTTATTATTTAACGTCGGCCTATTTCTGCTAGATAGTATCAAAGCCATCATTGTTTGTTTCTATGGAGATAACCATTACATTTATCAAAGAGTTACAAAATGAGATTTCATTTTGTCACTCTTTGATAAAATGAGTGACAAAATGAATGTATCTAGAATGAGTGTCAAAATTATGATATTTCGTAACTGAATTACAAAAAATATTAAACTTTGTATAATTTTGGTTTATTTTATAGATACTTACCGACTTTTGCTGAGACGTGAGCAAGTATTTAAAATAGTCTTAAATCAGCTTATCGGTTCTGATTTTGATTTACAACCAATGAAAACTTCAGACAATGCATGGATGTGGGCAGGTTATAATTATACTGATGATCAACATTCTTTAGAAAAATTGGCTGTACGTTTCAAAAATTCCAGTCTAGCTATCCAGTTTAAAAACGTGATAGAAGATGTTAAAAAATTATTGGATTTAAATAAACAAGTCCCTGTGACGGTCCAAAATTTCGATGAGGACGATAGTCATGTTTATGGAACTGATGATAATAATGAAGATGAATACGATGAAGATGATGATGATGAGGAAGATGATGATGAAGACGATGAGAAGTAAGAGTTTTGTGATTATAATGTTAGATCGATTCAGTAATTTTGACATCTTAGGTCATTACGATTCAAAAATATAAAAAAAACTGTTATTTTGTTCCTGTTTTGGAAACAAGTTTTCAAAGATTTTTGTATACATGTAATAATTTTAATTCAAATTACATTTCTTAGATTCTGAATAACTCAAATCAGAGAAGATGTTAAGTTCAAATATTATTTTTGATCCGTATAGTTAGTAATTATTCTATTTATAGTATATTACTTTACGAGTGGAGTAAATTGTATATTACAGCGAGTGTGTTTGGCCCATGAGCGAGCTTGCGAGCGAATGGGCTAAAGAAACGAGCTAAATATGCAATTTGTTCCTCAAGTGAAGTACTATGCTTTACCCACGACTTACCAAATGGTTTTGGATAAAGCTAAAAATAACAAAAATAAAATTTAAATTTTGTCATAAGTTGTCAAACATATTCGATTTCGCAGACAATAGGCTAGTTGACTCTTTTTTAAACTAGGTCCTAAATAGCTAATGTTTGTGCTACTAAGGTAAAAAAAATATTACTATATTTTTTCAACACCTATGAAACCACAAAACTGTAATTTAAAATCCATCTCTTCATGTAGGTGCGAAAACGTTGTCCGCCATTTTATGACGTCATACGTATTGTAATCAAACATTTGACATATAAACACGGACAATTTTCCAGTTTACTTTACTTTAAAAACATGATTTCAACTAATTTCCATAAAAAATACAGTAATTATCGTTATTGCAACGTCCGAGAATGCAAAAACACATCAAGGAATACAAATAGATGTTAGTTACATTATTCGGAGGTTACGATACTTATGACATAAATTAGTAGGTACTTTTGAATCCCTTCTGAAAAGAATAAATACACTCATTCTTCCTTTTTATGTTTACTATTTAACAACTGCACTGTACTTACATAGAAGTCTTGACATTTCTTAGCTCGGCAGAGCAGAAATCTGGATTCAAGGCAAAGAAAGTACGAACCATTAATGTATCAATTTTTGGCAAATTTGTGCTGTCTGCTTTTGTAAAACCAACGTCCATAATGAATTTATTATTATTTTTCAATAAATCAAATAAATTAAGAACGTGATAAAAGGAATTTTTATCAAAATATTTATACTTGTAATAACACCCAAGTCAAATTACTCGTTTTGTTTACAATTTGTATGACGTCACAACATGGCCGACAGCGTTTTCGGCGATTCAAATTAAACACATTTTTTAAATTGAATTTTTAAATTAATCTTACGCATTTAGTTATTAAAATCGATATATTTCGTTTTCGTGAGCTAAATACTGTTAAGCGGGATTTACATTACAAAACTAGTGTCATGCATGATAAATTTAGTTTCTTGAAACTAATTGTAGCACATATGAAACTACTTTCGTTAAAAATTTACTGTCATGAAATCATCAGTATTGCGTAGATAATGGCCCTGTCAATATCAGAGCTGCACCCTCTGCACAGGCGCTGTCGCGACACTAGTTTCGCGTCGCATTTAACATCATGAAATTAGTTGCATGACATTTGTTTCAGTTTCACTAAAAATATGCGCATAGCACGAAACTACTCCAGTGTTACAAAAGTAATGCATGCATTGTAAAACTGAACGTTTACACGTGAAATTACTGGTGAAATTAGTTTTATCAAACTAATTTCAAGCCACTAGTTTCGTAATGTAAATCCCGCTTAAGAAATACTCATTTATTGTATGAAATTAGTTATGTGTCAAGTAGCCTATTCTGTCTGAGAAATGTCAAATGTTAGTTTAATTTAATGTATACTGTAGGCCACGAAGTATAGATACCAGGAGTCTAAACGTAATGTTGAACAAATGGTCTCAATTTAGATGACAGAACTATTGCCGGTAGAGTGCGCCATTGTTTAAGAAGTACTCGTTTAAATCCTTACACAGGAAGTTTTGTTGCTATTGACAGCTCTGGAAAGTATCTTTTATTACAACTAATTTTAAATAAATAAATTAATATTATATATTTAATTTAACATTCGTGACATTCAAATGTCATAATAATAATAATAACATCGGTACCTCCTGAATCCTTGCGCAGCTAGTGGTAAAAATTAGAACTATGATCTGGGTTGATTATTGTGACCAGAAATATTATGGAAAAGCCTATACCGTGTAGACTACTGGTATCTATATTTCGTGCTGTAGGCAACCAATACAATAATACAGGTTTCCATTTACTTACTCCACTAGTGGAGTAAATGAAACTATAACACAACTCCTCAATAATTTGACACTTACTGACACAGATATAGGTTAAAACATAGGCAATTTACTTATGAGTCGTGGGTAAACTTTATATAAAATATACTTTGATTTTATTACTTCAAAATAAAGACATTTTTTTTGTAGGAATTTAGCATTTATTAAAGAATGCACTTTAAGTGAACTAGAATCAGAGAATGAGTGGAAATCTGTTGCAGAGGGTGAAGTGCAAGTTCAATATGATCCTGATTTATATGTTAATAGAATTGTTTTTGCTGATAGAAGCGGAAATCCATTAAGTACTACGTTAATAGGAATGAATACCATAATGAATGTAAATATTCTTTTTCTTTATTCATTAAATTTAATTGGAATCGTTTTAAAATGAGTACTGGCAATTCAGTTCCAAGACTTTTTTTAAAGAACACCTGCATAGTGAAAAGAACGAAAGGTGTGCAGTGTTGTTCGAAATATATCCCTTCAACTTGGGTAAAAATTCCAACGTTAACTATTGTTGTTAACCCAATATTCATTTTTCAATGATATGGACGTTTTACGAAGACTCCCAGAAAAAATTCAGAAATGCAGAAAGAGAAATGTTAGATCAATACATCAAGACGGGATGTGGATGAAGTGGAAAAATGGTAAAATATTGCAAAACAAAGATGTTATTGCAATAGTCTTGGAACTTAATTATGTAACTTTACTATCTCAGCACTAGCGCCATTCTGTCACTTGGGTGGAACGTGAATCATACGAATTAATGGAAATATGATGGTTTCTTAATCATTTTAAGAAATCATAATTTTGTAGATTTGTTTTTTTACTCATACAAAATATGATTTAAAGCAGAATACACAAATTTAGTTATTTATTTAATATTTTGTTTTGCAGATACAAGATAATGAATGTTCTTGGAGAGGATTAGAATACTCTGAAGATGAACCTAGATCTAGGTGTTTAAAAGTAACATTCGAGACTGAAAATGATGCACAAGAATTTTATTCAAACTATATCGAAGGTGTAAATTTTGCTGAACAAGTCGGTTTATTCGACCAAGCTAATGATTATGAAGCAGAGGTCGAACTTACTCCATAATACGTTTTTTTATTTTTTTTATCTGTACACTGTAATTATGTTGTTTTTTTTACCGTAAATATAATTAATTCCAATAAATATTTTATTTATTGATAGTTTAACCTATTGGTAAGTGTCACTTGGCGCTACGAGCTCTGGTGGTTAAAAATATTACTACTGCTAGGATGATAGATGTGATTTAATTACCTAAACCTAAAGTAATGTAGTTTTTATTTACAATTGAAATGTTGTTATCATTAAATCAAGTTCTTGACTTTATTGAGGCTACTCCCAAGTCTCGAAATTTTGTAGAAGGAGAGAAAATAATTAATGCAGGACATTTAATGTATAATGGGTTGGAAAATCAATACAATGATCAATACGATATTTTGTCGTATTGTATACCATGGAGTTGTATACAATCATCAGCTTTTCGTGATAAACCCCATGAAATAAAAACAGTTATACAAAAAAATGGTCAAATTGTTTCATCAAAGTGTAGCTGTTTAGCTGGACTTGGTGAAAGATGTAAACACATCACAGCGGTGTAATTATATTGTACTTGGTAAGTGTAAATTTTAATGACACTGAATATAGTTTACCTTTTTCATTGTTTTTATTTTAACAAAAAACCGATTAGGTTTTGGAAAATGATGAAAACGAACGTCTGAATTTTGGGCTGCATTACTTGAATATCCTTAAACACAACAGTATTTCCTACTTTTGGTTTTTTTTGGAGAAAATCTAGCTCCACAATTATTTAATAAATCTGAGGCCATAGTTAAATGTTAATTTTCACTGATGTACACTTTTTTTATTATTAATAGACGAAATATTAATAAACAAAATTTAACAGCATACAAATTTGCCTTATTTTTATGTATGGCTAACTACCAGCTGTCACCCTAGCGCTAGTTTATAATGTGACCACCAGTCAGCGCACCATGTCCGGTGACACATACCATAGACAGATTATCTCTGACACATACCAATTTATCATTGCAAATATTTAATAATGATAAAATAACGGGGAATTAGAAGTGTAAATTTAATAAAACTACATTATTGAATTCAAAAATTATTTAAAATTATCTTTATCACACACATTTAATATAATAAAAGCATTTTATTAAAAAAAATAGGCATGTTTTTTAAATCTACATTATAGTCTAGCTGGATCTGTTTAGGATTGGACATTTTCCATAGGAAGCTATTTATTTGCTGGAATCCCTTCAGGATCGTGATAATCGATATCCTGAAGCGATTCCAGCAAAAAATAGCTTCCTATGGAAACTGTCCATTATGGTCGGCATTTCGACAGATACCGACTGATCTATTCCGTACAGAGTACTTTCAAAATTATTTAAAATGGAAGAAAAAGATTGTTACACAGTACTATATTTAATCTAGGCACAATTCTGATTTCGAACTTTGCTCCATTATAAAAAAATCGGTTAAAGAATCTTTGAAGTCATATTTTTCTAATATCAACCATATATAATACTTACGCAAAATTTTGTAGTTTACAAATAAGACATGAAAATATTCTACATTAGACTTGTTGTAAAATCATGAGTGCATATCACCATCTGTTGTGAGGGTCGATAAAAGGATCGGATTTATGGAAAGACCGCTGTTCCCAGGTAACTTCAAAGACTCTTTAACCAAAAAATGAACTTAAGTTCTATTTTCTTAATATTTTTCGATTTTGTTTCATTTAAATTTTTGAATCAAGAATATATTTTGATACATAATTTCAGTTTGAATTTTTGAAATGTGTATCTTTCACGCTACAAAATATTTCACAATTTCATAAAGATACAAGGAGAGGAAGCACAATAAATATATTAAGACACTGCTAATATGTGCAGTTTTTGCGACAGCAATTTAGAATTAGTTACCAGTAAATCACCGATATTTATTCCTTTTTTTAATAAATTTTGAGGTACCTCTATAAAGACGCATGTAGAAGTAGTATGAGGTCTTTTTGTTTTTTTAATATGTGTCTTAGGTACAAATTCATTGGCAGTTTTTGGTCGTTCTTTCATTCTACCAGTGTTCTTATTAGGTAAACTGATAACATTAGGACTGTACGGTTGTTTAATTCGAGTCGATTTTGTTTTATTTATACTTTCTTGACGACGTTTTGATATTTCTTTCAACCACTGACAAAAGACTTCTTCATTTTGTTGGATTTTTCGTTTTCTGTACTCTTCGAGAATCTTTTTTCGGTTATCTTCTTTTATTTGCAATAGTTCTTTTTGTTTTTGTTTGGTTTCTAATTGTCTAGAAGTTAGACCATATTCAGATCTAAAACCTTTATAGTTAGGAAGATTTCTTTGTATTTTTTGTTTAACTTCATCACAGCATTTTCTTTGGAGTAATTGTAAAGGTGGTAAATTAATAGATTTTTCATGTATTTCAAGTTTTTTTATATACATAGGTAAATCAAAATCTAATTTATCAATACAATGATCTTTACAATGTACTTCATGAAGTTTTTTTGTAGTACTTTTCTTTCTTTTTGAAGATTTTTTACTATTGGTAGTACAAGCACTATCAGATCTCACTTCTTCAATTTTTTCCCTATTATCTATCTTCGCTTTATGTTCCACATTCTTAATTCCTATTTCTATTTCATTTAAATCCGTATCAATTGTTTCAATTATTTCTTCTTCTTCTTCTAATTCTTCTATATCAGATATATTAATAGTTTTATATTCACATATTGGTAAATTATCAGTTTCCTCTATTTGATCACTCTCTATACTATTCACATCTTCGTCAGTTAAATCTGGTTCAAAAGAAAATAAATCATCTTTAAATTTTACTTTTGAAACCTTCGCACTACTGGAACAAGGATTTGAAGAAAATAGGTCGATGTTGGCCTGATGAACTTTTTCTGTTATATTGTAAGGAGATGATGATGGTTGAAGAACTGTAAAAAAAATGTGAAAGCAAATAATAAATATAGATTAATAATTGAAAGAATTGTAGAAAAGAAGTAATCGTCAAATTTAAAAATACATTTTTAAATTGAACAAAAAAACAAATAAGATTCAGAGACTAGCCATTGCAGCAATAAGAACATACCCCACTACTGCAATGGAAATAATCCTAAATCTCACGACACATTCAAATAAAAAGTGTAAGGAAGAAAACAATAAATAGAATGGTCAACGAAAGACCTCGATGATTTCAATTTGATCAAACTTGGGAAATTCTCCAAGATGACATGCCAAACAAATTTAAATTCACCACAAAATTGAGTAGTAAATCTGAATGGGACAAAGACACCATATTGGGACTAAGCCAAAATGCCATAAAATGGTATATGGATGGTTCCAAGACAGATAAAAAAACAGGAGCAGTTTTTTGGACCTAGAGCCAAATACTCAGAAAGCCTGGGTGCATTCCCAAGAATCTTTCAACCTAAAATCCGTGCCATTGAAAGATGTGTAAAAATGAATATAGAAAGGAACTATCGTAGACAAAAGATTGTAATTATGTCAGATAGTCAAGTAGCCACCAAAGCTTTGAACTAGGAGAAAATAACACTGTTTCTCTCCTATGGGTTCCAGGACACATAGGCATAGAAGGAAACGAAACAGCAGATAAGCTAGCAAAATAAGCTAAAACCCTATGGTTGTAACCAGAACCATCTTATGAAATCAGCAGTAGTACAAAAAATAAGGAAAGAAATGGATAGAGAAAAATCCAAGGTGTACTGGAACGATCTGAACTAAGACAATCGAAAACTCTCCTGGGAAACTATAACCAGAAGAGATCTTTCAGCTGTCTTAACCTTAGTAAGAAGAACCTCTGTATTATAACAGGAATATTAACGGCACTGTCGATTAAGGAAACACATGAAGAAACTAGGATTGGTAGATGAAGCAAAGTGTAGATTCTTTGAGGTAGAGGGTGAAACCTCAATACACATACTCTCAGAATCCATTGCATTACGTAATCCTCATACGAAATAGAAGAGAAAGACCTGAAGCCCAACAATATCCTAAACTTTTTAAAAAAGATAGGACTAGAAGAGCTACTGTAAGTCTGAGAAAACATCAGAATTATAGCAAGAAAAGGGGGGACACAGTAGATCTTATAGGTCGCAGGTTTAACTGTTACCCTTAATTTGCTCATACATACATACATACAAATAAATAGATATGATTACTAATGTTTAATCAATAATTAATTATACAAGCTCCTAGCAACATATTTGCAGTCTATAAAAATTCAATTATTTTCGAAGCAACAATTTATTTCTATTTGCACACTCGATCTCATTACTTACAAAAACAATCCAGATCATCTTCTTCGGGAATAAGACTTTGGGTTATCACATTAGTTTTTAGTTCCATAACATTAATTATTCAAACAAATATTGTTTAAGTCTCACACGAAGAAACATTTAGGGACTAACTAAACCGTCTGAAATTTGTTTACTTCAGGTGTTTCCAGGACAACAAATGTCGCAGTGTTTATTTTTATTTTAAATAACTGCTTCTTGATAAGCAATTATTATAATAGAAGGTCGCAATTGCTTGTTTAAAATCCAAAACTTATTTGATCATTGTTAACGTAGCTGGTTAGTTAGTCTTTACATTTTTATGTTTAATATAAAAATATAACCGTCTGAATACCAAATTTCATAAAAATCGGTGGAGTATATATCTAAAGTCTAAACTAGCTGACCCGGTGAACTTCGTTTCACCTAATAATTAATTTTTTTTTCATTTTCCGTTTTTTCCAATTTTTACGATTTTTTCTAGTTGTTTGATTGATTTCCATGATTTTATTACTGTTTTGTCAATTTTTGGAACGAAGTTCCCTTTCGCGCGTTACGAACAGTTACGACTGACGCTAGGAGCTAGCCCAAAAAAATTCATACCAAAAGTTGTCACGACACTATGCACCGACACAATGCACCGACACACGCATGTTTCTCTCTCTCACAGACCAAAAAATAAATAACTCTCTCTCCCTCTCTCTCATAGATAGATATATTACAATTAAAAAGACACTATTTTAAATTAAAAGAAAATGTACATTAAAAAGAAAATACGTCAAATTACCTTAACTGTCAGTCACTGTCAAATATTTTAATTTTAAATTTTTTGTATTGAATTGTTAATTCCTGTTTTAAATTATAAAAAGTAATTTTAAAAAGATGTGTTATTTAAAGCTCTGGTATTGTATAAATGGACACTTTTGTTAAAAGAAACGAACTGTTAGGTAAGTAGAGATTTTATACAGACAATAATAAATGCTTATGTATGTATAAACACTCTGTTATGTTTACAAATTACTAATTCCTTCACTAATTAATCGAAAGGAACTTCGTTCCATCCGGGTGTCCCTTGACACCTCACACTTTTTTTTTATATTTTCACCGTGTTCTTTGTCTCTCTGCGGAATTTTGTAATCGAATTTAAACCTATTACCCGACTACCTAGAGCTCTGAAATTTTCAGGATAGCTAAGATCTGGATGACAATGCATGTTTCAAGTGTGTTTAGCATTGACATATTAATACAAATGGACCGGCTGCTTCCCATATTCGCAACAGCTGCTTCTGCGGCCAACATTAGTAAGAGAGATCCGAGAGAGAGACGGAGGTAGGCCGGGCAAAACGCACATTGTTTAAATGAGAGCTTAAGGGAAATACATCTTTTTATAACGTTTTATGTAAAAAATAGTATATTATATACTTAGAGTGAGAAGTGAGCTATTATTATGTCAATATCTTAAAAATTATAGAACTGTAAATATTAATTCTCGTTAGGGGAATGGAGTAAATAATAGCAATTTCTCAGGTTAGTAGTGAAAAAAAGCTTTTTCATTTGTGGTTGTTCAAAGTATTTGATGAAACTTAAGTTTGTTAAAATTTCTTAAGTCAAAATAAGTGAGAAAAGACTCGGTTTTATGTTTAGGTGTACTTATTTGAGCAAAAATAATATATATTACTTACAAAACAATTATTGCAGGCTCAAAAACTGTATTATTTTATACATATACAATAAATACCAATTTTTTTTTAAACAGTGAATGTGACAAAAAATTGTTGAATTCAAATAGATAATTCAAAAATGCATTAATATTTCTATCGAAAAATACGTCAATACAACTGAAGATCATATCGTAATTTTTTATATCATGGTTCACACTATATATAAGGAGACTGATACATTAAATTTGAAAATTCTACACCTAATATATAATAATAAAACAAATAATTAAATAACTCTTCTTGATTATTATATGAAATATAAACTTCGAAATTATTTATTATTATCTGTTGATGAAATATTTATGTATCCAAAAATATTTAAGAGTGGCAAGTATTAATTATAGTTAAAATGACTCTAGACACCAACTTAATAGGTTAATAACTATAAAATATTATAGAGTGTGTGCGATATATTACATAGTTTATAAATATCACTATAAACACAGTCAAATATATTTAATTTATAAGATAAACACCAAAAACATTAAAAATCAACGTAAATCAAATGTAAATTAGGAGCTTTCTGCCCGACCTAGCGCTATCCTTCTTATCCGTCTCACTCTGGAATCAATTATTTCGCTGCACAGCTGGTCCATTTGTATTAATATGTCAATGGTGTTTAGGCATATACATTATGATATAAATTGTGTATACATGTTATCATTTTGAAAGTTTTTAAATATGTCGTTCGTAGCCTAGTTGAGTAAGCGTCGGATATGAATCAAGGTGACATCAGTTCTATTATGTTATCATAATGGGATCGACTACGCGAGAGAGAATTTTTTTTTGTTTTACATGTGACAACAGTAATTATTATTTTAACTGTTATAAAATAACTAATTTAGAAAATTTTTAAAAATTTTAGAGTATACTGTGGACTATGCCGTAATCTATCTTGTAAAGCGCTATTTGCCAAGGGAGTAATAATTTAATAATAGTAATATGACTTATAAATCACCAAAAAAAACTTTCTACTATAAAAAGTTCTTTAATAAATTGTGATTATTTCATTATGAATCCAATCCTTTGTTTTGTTGCAATTGACCATTGTTTACAAATTTAAATAATTTGTAATAAATAATGTGTTCAAATTAAAAACTCCTGAAGACAGCAATCAAAGATTTGATAATTTATTTGTTTATTAATACAGTTCGTGAATACTGATGTAGTTTTATATTGAATAGGTCTTAGAATTTTTCCTTTAGTATTTTGGAATAAATAAATCCTTTGTTCTGGTTTTAATTGGTATGACTCATTAATTTTGTACAAAATTTCTATACACATAGGAATAAATAAGCTTCAATTTTTACCACTAAGTAAAAGGCTGGAAGGATCGGGATGAAATTTGGTACAGGGGACAGGGGTAGATTATGGTCTGGAACTAGATAAACGGGATATATCTATATTTATCCTAGTTTTATTATAAGCAAATCATTACAGTTGTTATTGAATCTTGATCTTGAATCGCGCCAAAACGGCTGAACGGTGTAGGATGAAAATTGAAATAAGGATAGATGGTAGTTGGGAATAGCACATAAGCTACTTTTCATCCCACGGGAACAGAAAAAAGGAATATAATTATATAGTTTTATGTTATCATTTTTTAGGAATCTCAAATTGTATTAATTTTTTTATATCTTTTATAGTTTTTAATATACGAGGGAATTATAAAATCTTTTTTGAAGTTGTAATTTACTCTAATGACTGGGCAACAAGTTTTTGGAGCGATTTACGTATAAATATAAAAATTATAAAATTGAGATAATAAAATTGTGGATTATCTAAATTATCAATATTAAAGAGTGTTTCAAGTCACCGTCCAGCGGGCGGTCAATAAAAGAGATCTCTCTCTCTCTCTCTCACACACTCATAGATGACTCATATATGACTCATAGATGACTCATAGATGACTCATAGATGACTCATAGATGACTCATAGATGACTCATAGATGACTCATAGATGACTCATAGATGACTCATAGATGACTCATATATGACTCATAGATGACTCATAGATGACTCATAGATGACTCATAGATGACTCATAGATGACTCATAGATGACTCATAGATGACTCATAGATGACTCATAGATGACTCATAGATGACTCATAGATGACTCATAGATGACTCATAGATGACTCATAGATGACTCATAGATGACTCATAGATGACTCATAGATGACATGACTCATAGATGACTCATAGATGACATGACTCATAGATGACTCATAGATGACTTATAGATGACTCATAGATGAATCATAGATGACTCAGAGATGACTCAGAGATGACTCAGAGATGGCTCATAGATGACTCATAGATGACTCATAGATGACTCATAGATGACATGACTCATAGATGACTCAGAGATGGCTCATAGATGACTCATAGATGACTCATAGATGACTCATAGATGACTCAGAGATGACTCAGAGATGACTCACAGATGACTCAGAGATGACTCAGAGATGACTCAGAGATGACTCAGAGATGACTTAGAGATGACTCAGAGATGACTCAGAGATGACTCAGAGATGACTGTCAAATATTTTAATTTTAAAATTTTGTATTAAATTGTTAATTCCTGTTTTAAATTAAATTGAAATAAAAAGTAATTCTAGGTAGAATATACAATACCTCTGGTATTGTATAAATGGACACTTTTGTTAAAAGAAACGAACTGTTGAAAATAATGGATTTACTTTTTTTTTCTATTTTGCTTTGAACAGTGTAGTAGTGTCGCGACTTTGTTAAGTTTATACAGGTTTTTTGTAGATAATAAATATTAAAATAATAGAAAATAAAAACAATAATGTATCCTGACAGTGTTTCTGCACAAGTTCCGGATATTGCTGATAGAGTTAGGTAAGTAGAGATTTTATACAGACGATGATAAATGCTTATGTATGTACAAACTCTCTGTTGTGTCTACAAATTACAATTACTTCACTAATTAATCGAAAGGAACTTCGTTCCATCCGGGTGTCCCTTGACACATTTCACTTTTTTTCTTATATTTAGTAATTTTAACGCTTTTGTCAGTTTTTTTTTTTCGTTTTTTCAATTTTTATCCATTTTACATTAAAAAAAAAGATTATTTTTTGGTTTTTCGATTATTTTCCAATTTTGCTAGTTTTTCATCTTTTTCTGTTTGTTCTATTTTTTTCGTTTTTTCCATTTATTTTTTATATCCAATCGTTTTTAATTTATATACTTTTTAATTTTTGTATTTCACATTAACGACAATTTTTAATAATTTTTTAATTCCAACTATTTTTCACCATTGTCAACAATTTTTTATGATTTTTCAACATTTTTTATCAATTTTTCACGATTGTCAAGAATTTCTTATAATTTTCATCTATTTTTCACGTTTTTCAACTTTTTTGTACGAGTTTCGACATTTTTTTACCGTTTTTAACAATTTTTTACGATTTTCAACGTTTTTTCAAGATTTTCAAATATCTTTTATAATTTTCAGAAATTTTTTAAGATTATTAATGATACCTACTTCCAATTTTTCCCTTTTTAACGGTTTCCAACAATTTTAATGGGTATTTTATATTTTTATTGGATTTTCGTCAATTTTTCACAAGTTTTTTTTTAAATTTTCAATATTTTATTTTTATAATTTTGATAATTTTTTAAAATTATCACCAATATCTTACAATTATTGATGCTTTTTCAAGATTTGTTTTAACAATTTTTTACGATTTTCAACCTTTTTTCTACATTTTCAACATTTTTTTTTTCGTTGTATTTGATAATTTTTCTACTAAATATATTCAGTGCCAATTACGCCACCTTACGGTGGCGTTATTTTACTTAATTTAGAAAGGTATATATATATTTTGCATTTAGCCAATAATTATTTTGTGCATTTTGAAGTGTTATAAAAAAAAATATGACTCTGTAAAGAATGATTAAAACGAGTATGATTTTACCAGAGAGATTTCTGAGGTCGCTAAATATGAATATAAGGTCCAGGAGCACGTAACGCTTAGAAATATAAATGTCTTCACATTGAATTTTATGAAAATTCCTTACATAATTAACACACTCTGGGGCTTTTGAGGTTGTTATACCTCAATGTATGTATGTATGGGATATGATCACGACAAAAGGCTTCACAGTACTCGCCCAACAGGGACCTTCTGATTTCAGAAAAAGCAGAGCAGTCAAACAATATATGCTCTACTGTTTTCTCTTCTTACTCTGCATAGGGACGATTCTGCTAATTTCATCCTAAAGAGATTTTGTCACAATTGGCAGTGACCTGTAAAGATTTCCAGAGATGTTCGGAGATTTTCTCTGGTCAATGCCTTAAATTTTCTTGTGGTTTCCTCGCCAGGATAAGATAATAACTCTCTGGCCAGTCTATATAGTTCGTTGTTTCATCCCAGCACTGTATAAAGTTTTGGTGAGAGTGTTGTTTGTTAAGGTCCACGACAGCGGACATTGTTAACTTGGTAGATGGGCGAGGGCTAATATTTGTACCCGCAGCCCTTTCTTGCTAAATTCTTTGCAATGCGGTTGCCTTTGGAGTTCACATCTCCTTTGATCCAGCTTAGAGTGACCACGTTATTCTGGCTGGCCTCAGTTACAGATTGGTGACATTCTAGTGCTAAACTTGAAGTGTAAATATTTACATTCCCGTCTATGATATTATTGAATAATTCTTTTGCAACTATGATTATGCCTATGAGTTCGGACTGAACCACAATGTTATCTTCGTAGGCTACTGTATAGATTTTGTGATGTTCATTGAGGAGGTGTATGAGGCTGTCTAGAACAATGTTCCACAGTAGAGGTGATAAAACCCCTCCCTGTGAGCAGCCCCTCGTAACCTTGCCTCGTATCTTGACGTCATTTACAGTTATATCTATTGCACACATTGGGAGCATCCTAAGAATCCACCGGCTTTGTTGTAGATACATTTCGGGCAGTAAGTAAGTGGATTATTTTAGGGAACGTGGTTTTATCGAAAGCATCTATGAATACGCCCAGGGTAGACTCTTTCCTGTGCAATAATCGTTCGATCTGACCAACCACATGATGTAGGGCCGTATCGATGAATTTCCCTGTTGTGTATGCATGTTAATTGGGACGTAGTGGTTTGGTGTTAATCACTGTATCCCTTATGTACCTTTCATTTAGCCTCCCCTCCCGAGGTACCTAATGAGTGTCGACAGCGTATATTTTAAACGTTTTCATCTGAAGTACGATAACAATTTGTTTAATATTTGACCCAAACTCGTTACTTGGGGGGTTTTGAGAGCGCTGAATACGAATATCACAATAGCAAGTACCTGTGCAGAATACTATAGTTAGTACTATCAAAGTCTTTTTTGGAAGTTTACATAATTAACACACTCATTACTCGGGGGCTTTTGAGGTTGCTGAACTCGAATATGAAAATGGCTAAGGGCTGCAGAGTACCTGGTGCTCAGAAAGAGTGCTATATCAACGTCTTCCTCTGTACTATTATAAAAATTCTTTACATTATTAATACAAACTCATTACTAAGAGAATTTTTGAGTTCGCTGAACACAAATTTCGTGACGAATGACTGTCCGAGGTACTTAGTGCCTAATTTGTTAAATTTGTTACTTGGGTGTTTTAAAAAGCACTGATTATAAATATGACGATGACACGATGCTGTTCACTGTTGCTTTAGTGGAATTCCGTCTTTAGTCTTGATTTTGAATTTTCCTTTCAATAAAATAAAACAAAAATTAATAAAACACAATATTTTAACATTTATTTATATCCCGTTAAACTAAATAAAAAAGACTAGATATTCTATCCGCAAAAATGAGAATTAAACAGTATATCATTAGTTTGAGTATATAGGTAAAGGGTGTGCTTCAGAATTAATAACATATTCATCTAAATTTAATAATTTCGGATCATCACTGAACAGCAAGTATAAGTATTTTAATGTCTCGGATAGGAAAAAGGATTCCATCATATCTTTTGGTCGGACATTGGCAGCATTTCTTACATTTCCTATTGATGTATAACCATTAACAACTTTTGTATATTTTTCAAATCCCTGAAATATTTTCCATCCCCAGTCTTGATAAGTAGTATTGCCAGTTAGTTGGTACATGTACCACAGACTTTCTATGAATTCTGGACGAAGAAGATTGTGCGCATCATTTGATTTAACATACATGTCTTTCGAATTTCCAGCCTAAAAAAAACATATTAAATAATGTGGATTAAGAAATTAAATAACAGAATATACCTGAATATTAAAATAAGTAATTTCTGGTGCCAAAAATGTGGGTTGTTGAGCGTAAGTCTGATAACAAGTTTCCAAAAGCTCCTCTGCTAATTGCCAGTGACTTTTTGGTAATCCATTATGAACTCCCAAAACTAAAGTACCAGGTAAGTAACATGTAAGATGATCCATTTTTGGTTTAAAATCTTTACCACCAGCAAGTAATTCGCCAATAAATGTGTAACGATTAGGATCAGTTTTTTTCAACAGATGTTTTTCTATGCCTGATATGCTTTCCACATAATCATCTTTTAAGCTAAAAATAAATACTTTTGTATTTTATGAAACCAAACGAAGGAATAAAAATGATTAATAGAGAAGTATTTCAGTCATTAACCCTTTAGTGGGCGCGCCTATTCTGAGATGCCCATGCGAAGATGGCCAATGGTACTTTTTTAAACATCGGTGCAATAAATTCATATTTAATTTATTTGCAAATAATCCTGAGGAAGAAATGTTTTGGCAGACGTGGATTAAGTGGATTGCGGAGTAGGGTAGATCTTCTAACAGTTGATTCATTTGATTCTGTTTCATCAGATTGTATACAAATATTTTTATCATTGTTTACTATATCTCCTGACAAATCTTCTAAAGTAACTTGAGTATCATCCAGGTCTTCATTACTTATAAAATATGAATCCCCTCTTGGTGCTAAATGTTTGATAGAAACGGTAGCTTCTTTTCCATATCATATCTAATCCATGCATATTCAGGATTATCTTCAATCAGAGTGACTTCATCAACTAGGGAATCATATTTACTTTTTCTATTTTGTTTTTTGACTAAGTTTTTCTGTGGTGTCGAAAGCCAGGATGGTATAAAGGTTCCGCTTATAGATTTTCTTTGAAATGCAAAAAATCTTTCATGGGGTGAAGCATCTCGCAATTTGTCTCACAAAAGAACACCTAAATCTCCGAGTTTCAAATCTACCCTCAGAAGTGCGACAAAGAAGGGATGAGGTTGCCGGAACTTCAACAGAACATCCTGAAGGGAAATCCGATAATACTGATGTAAGAAAAAGGTGTTTCTTTTGCAAAAAAAAACAACGAAAAACGAGATATTTCTGCGAAACTCATCTGTCTTCTTGAAAGAAAAAAAAAATAGCATTTCAAGAAATTACTTCCAATGTACCTTTCATATAAATCTACCTCAATTAAATACTTACTAATCTAACATTTTGCCAGTCTGAATCCATTGTTTAAGTAAATATTCATAATAACTATCTCCTCTAGCACCTAAAGTAATAACAGCGTACGTTCTAAACTGACCAGTATTTGCATTAATAAAAATTGGCACTAAACCATCTTTTTTTTCTAACTTATGAATAATTCGCGATACATTATCTACAGCTTCCTAAAATTCATTAATAATGATTAAATTGGACTTGGTAGGGTCTCAAATAAACTTTTTATGAGTACCTCATACTTAGGATTTCCTGTTACTCTACTTAAATCTCTAAATTCTAATTGTATAGTGGTGACCTCTGATGTACTACTATCAGGTGACCATTTTGGTGCATGTGGAGCTCTTGTAAATAAATTAATATCAGAATATGGAATGCCTGATTCAGAATTGAAACAAGGAAGGAGTCTATCTCCTAATTCAGTCTAAAAAGTGAATCAAATAACTAATAAATCAATAAGTTTACATTTAAATGAGATTTACCGCTTTTTTCAAGAACATATCATCCTTAGAAAAATGATATATACTAAGTAAACCTCCCAGAACACGAATGGTTACTTCAAATAAATTAACATCTCGATTAATATCAAAATTTAAATGGTTCTCAACCCAATCTCTGCCTTCTTTATATTCTATAAAACAAAAAATAATTGTAAAACATTTCTCTACTGAATACTTTATCTAATGTTATTTGAAACAGTCAAGAAGGTACGTGTAAAAGCTCTAATCCCATTCCCGTACCTGAAAAATTAGTCCCAAGTAAGTAAACTCTTTCCCAGGTATTTTTATCCGGTTTGTAAAGTCATTCCTGTGAAGCAGGCAGATATTTTTATAACTGATATTTATATTTATTGCAAATTCGAAAGATATGACCGAAACAACTTTCATAAGAACCATCCAAAAAACGTAATTGATGTCCGAATACTCTCATCCGCTAACCTTGGCTGTTTCAAATGATATTGATAAACAACTGTAATTAATTTAAATTACATAGGTACCATCTTTTAATCCCATAATAAACATGGTATCTAAGGAATCCACTATAGTGAGTCCAAGTCCAAACCAGTCGTTGTAACCTTCAGAAATTGGTTTAAGGTGATCGTGGCCCCATGCGAATTTTTTATAACCCTTCCAAGCATGTTTGAAAGCTTCTGTAACTGCTTTTTGTCTTGGAGTAGTTGGACCTTAAATTTCATTCATAAATAAGTTAAAATTGCAATATTAGCAATACAACAGTGTAAGCCAAATTGCTAAAAGTTTAGTCGACACTTCGATTCTTTATCAGTAAGACCTTTCAGTACTTTTTCCACTAATAATATTTCAATACAATTATTTTTAAAATTTTCTACAATCTCTAATAGTCTTGTTTTGGCCCACACCATTTTGCCTTTTTACAGTCCATTTTATTGCAACTATCGCAAAGGTTTTTGCAACATTATTATTATTATGAATAAAAGTTAAGTAAAATAATTATTATATAATATCCTTTCTGTTTTGTAGAGTTGAAAACGGAATTATTAACAAAATATAGAAGAAGCTATGTATTTAATAAAATTTAAAAGAGATTTTAATTTTACCTGAAAATCTATGTTCTATTTTCGGTGCAGCCAAAACATTTTTATTTACAGAATTTTCATGGTTAATGCTTGCTTCAGGTTTCACGTCAATAATTGGATTTTGCAAATTTTTTTCAATTGGTTTTAAGTCTTCAAGATCTGTTTTTGAAATTAATTTCTTATCTTCGCTTTCGCTAACCGATACGACAGCGGAAACTTCAGCTTGGTTATGAAAATAAAAAAAACTGTAAAAGAATAGTAGAACAAGCACGGTAAAAAGACAGCTTTTCTGGCATTTTGATAATTGGTTCCAGCTCTGAAATAACATAATGACATAAATAGTAATAGAAACATATGTTAAACGAATAAATACCCTTTTAAGATGAATTTTTCGTCTCTTGTCACCAGAAGAATCTAAAGAAGACACGTCAAGGGCCAAATGGTCATATTTGTAATGGACCATGGCTTTTTGTTAAGTTACCTTACTTCAGTTATACGTTGAACATTCATTATTGATTACAGATAAGATGTTTCAATCAATCATTTATAATTTAAAGTGTTTTACAAAAATTTTATATTGCTTTAAGGTTATGCTAATTGCCAGTGTCAGCCACAGTGTCAGCTTTTAGCTTTTTGTAGTTTTTGTCATAAATTTCATCTATGGTACCAACATTCAGATAAAAAAGTTTTATATCACTTCATCTCTGTCTTTTATATGTGCTAAACAAAAACATAGCCAGTAAATGGTACTCCCTGTATGTTGACGTGATCTGTCAGATTCTGAGGTTAAATTTGTGGAAATTGGAAATATCAAATATTTGATTACTATCTAATTTACTATGTGTTTAAATCAAATAGTGGTGCATGATGTATCAGTTTCTTTTAATTTCTAAGTCTGTTAACTTTTAATGTAAATCATTTTTTCTTTTAATAATATAACCTTGATTATTGAATCGCTGTTGGTAGTTACGTATTTGAAGAGAAATTATGTTGGAAGGTTTAGTAGCTTGGATTTTAAATACTTATTTAGGCAAATACATTGAACTGAATACAGATCAACTCAGTATAGCTTTGTTATCCGGTAAGAATTTTGTTTATTAATTTTTATATTATTTAACCATGTACTTATGTAGGGAAAGTTGAATTAGAGAATCTACCACTAAAGAAAGATGCATTGCGACATTTGGGATTACCTGTTCAAATTAAGGCAGGATTTATCGGTAAAATACAGTTACAGATTCCAGTTAGCCAAATCAGGTCAGCTCCATGGGTTATTGTTATTGAACAGTTGTGTTTAGTTGCTACACCTATATCAGTAGAACAAGTAAGTATAAAGCTGAATTTAAATGAAGTAAGCCTAAAGTAAATAATTTTTAGTGGGACTTTGATGCAGAAGACTTAACAAGACATGAAATGAAGCTGGCTGCGTTAGATTCACTTGAAGCTGAGTGGAGATTAGAAAAAGATATTCCTGATTATTATTCATCAAGTTATTCTTCTTGGTACAGTTATGGTGCTGGATTGATTTCTGATATAATTGAAAATATACAGGTTAGGTTAATTTGTTCTTATTCAATATTTAATCGTAAATTTATTATCTATTTTTTTACAGTTAAGATTACAAGATGTACACATTAGATACGAAGATTCGATGAGCTTTCCAGGCCAAAATATTGCGTTTGGTATCACATTAGGATCCCTTATAGCTCAAAGCTGTGATCAGAATTGGTTACCAAAATTTGTTCATCCTAGTCAAAACGAAGATTCTTTTAAAATAATAGAATTAAAAGAATTTGGTTTATATTGGATGACATTAGATGATACTGAAACTTTAGCAGCTTTAAATGTTGCCAAATTAGCTGTAAGTGTTTATTTTAGTAATTTACATATAATTTACACTTATATTACAGGAAGCAATGAGTAGAAGTAAGTTAGAAAAGAATACAAGAAATTATTTGTTACCTGCTGTAAGTGCTCAAGCTCATTTGAAGAGAAATAATAGTACACAGGCATTACGATCATCTACTCCTCGTTATGTTTGCGAGTTATTGTTAGAAGAAGTGCATTTATCGCTAACAGATGTAAGTTTCCTTTTACATATTGTTATATTTAATACAAAATTCAATAATTTCAGTGGCAGTACAGTCAAATAGTGAGTTGTATTCACGGTTTGCAAGATATAAACAAACTTCGTAATTATCGACGTTTTAAACCACTGGCAGATGTTAAACAAGATGCTAAGGCTTGGTGGTTTTATGCTATTAGCTGTGTTTACCCAACCGGCAAACAACCATCTATTTGCAAACCAAAACCAACATGGGAATCGTGTTTAAAAAAGGCCCAAGAGAATGTTAAGTATGTTCAGATATGTAAAAAAATTTTGACGGTTCCAAGTATCACTTTAACGACAGATGAAAAGAAACTTAAAGATACTGTAGAGTGGAGTCGAGAATATGAAGATCTAAAAATTTTGAGAAAGGTTAATATGATTATAAACAAAAAAAGTAAAGTATTATGTTAATGTTTTTTCAATAATTTCAGTTAGCAATTGATTCTGTAAAACTACCTAAATTGAATGGTGCAAATGATTCAACCAAAGGTAGAAGTATATTAGTCAAATGGTTTCCAAATTGGATAGGGTGGTATTCAGGAAATTCTGAAAGTCCTCAAACCTTACAGTCTGACACAGCTCAGTTAGAAGGAGAGATTTTAAAAGTTTTAGCGGATTCAGCACAAAATAACAAAAATGTAAAAAGGGATGCTGTTTTTGGAAAAATTAATTTCTGTTTAAAAACGGGTACTTTGAGTTTGTGTACAAAAAATAAATCTACAAATGAAAGGTATAATTGTATATCTAGACCTAATTCAATTTATTTATACTTACTTTATTTTAGTGCGTCTATGTTAGAAATGGAATTTAAAAATTTTGTACTAAGTTTTGTAAGCAAGCCACGTTCAAATTCGCATCTAATTGAACTTTCCTTAGATGCGTTGTTTTTAAAAGACAAAATCAGTCCAAATACAATGTTTCCTATTGTTATGGGCCCATCAGGAATTGACAGAGTTTCTTTTGCACAATTCAGAAATATCAGAAAAAGTAGTACAAATAAAATAGACTACGTTAAAGACCACTTATTTTACTTAGTTTATGAAAAAAATCCTTCAAACTCAGGAACTGATTATAGGTAAGTTAATTTTTTTGATTAATTTGTCACATTAAAGAAGATGGCGAAAAGTGTTTTTAACAATGCAATTAGTACAAAACCCTCAAGGGTTGGAACTTATACAAGTTTCACCTTAAGGAATACAAGGTTAGGCAAAAACAGAGAACAGCATGAAGAACCTACTTTGAAGAAATCGAGGATTAATATAGTTTTAGAGAAGTTAGTGAGGGAGGCAAAAATGGAGACTCTTCCTTTCAGAAATCCGGGCCCACGTCTCATTTTGGCTTTTACAGATGATATAAACATCATTGGAAACACAACTGTACCGTCAAAGAAGAATTTTTAAAAATAGAATCTGCAGCGAAAATTGTAGGCCTAAAAATAAATGAGAGTAAAACCAAGTACATGACCACATCAAGAACGGAGCGTAGGGATCGAATAGGACAAAATGTGACGTTGGACCAATATAACTTCGAAAGAGTCCATGAATTTAAATATCTAGGTGCCACTTTCACGTCAGACAATAACATGACCAAGGAAATTAACATCGGAATACAAAGTGCCAATCGCTGCTGTTTTGCATTACAAAAAATAATCAAATCCAAAAATGTATCTCGGACGACTAAAATAAGAATATACCATTCCATTGTAAGACCGATTATGACGTACGCCTGTGAGACCTGGACCATGACGAAACAGAACGAAAACAGATTGAGGATTGCAGAGAGGAAAATCCTACGGAGTATATACGGACCTACACGGGATGAAACCACGCAACAGTATCGTACTATCGTAGTAGAAAAAACAGGGAAATAGAAGAACTATATGACCAACCGGACATTGTAAAAATAATCAAAGCGGATCCATACCGAGGACTTGGTATATTTACGAAACAAACTACCAACCTGAAAGAAAATCTTCATCTCTTGCGAGAAATACACTTCCCCGATCCCAAACATGACTTTTTTGTCTGATAAAAATAATTTTTACACAAAATGATCTTTAAATAGTATTAGGTATACTATTATTATCTTTGACATCTATTTGATCTTTAAATCGTTACAAAGACTTTTTTTTATTACAGGTTAGGTGTTAAATCAGAAAGTTTAGATATAGTTTATCAACCAAATGTAGTGAGATGGCTTATAGAATTTATTTATTTACCGCTACAACGTGATATTGCACAATTGCAATTAGAAGCTATGAAAGCAAAAACAAAAAATGAGTTAATAAAAAATTGGGAGCATATTTTTTCTGGAGGAACGGTTAGATTATACCAAAATAAAATTTTACAATTGTTTAACAATTAAATTTTAGGTCGCCAGATCAATTTGGGAACTCGAACTTGATATAACTGCTCCTCAGATAATATTTGTGGAACAATTCAGTGATCAAAACTCTGCAATGGCTGTGATAGATTTTGGTAAACTATATTTAAGGAATAATATAGACAAAAAGGCAGAAGATGATATAGCTGAAAATTTAGATAATAGTGAAGAAGAAGGTAATTAAACTATTTTTACAAATATTTAAATATCAATATATAGAGCAGCTTGTGTATCTCTAAAAAGTCTAGACCAAGTTGAGCCAAGTCTAAGGTACCTTACTTGCTATATCTTATTATTATATTTAATGTTATATAATACCTATAAAAATCAATTATCTTTAAGAAAGAGAATATCATTCATATCTCAAATGTGGTCCAATGGTAATACCAAAGAAAAAACTCTAAAAGATGCCAGTCTGGCGATCATCATCAGTCATTTTTGTAATTTCTATTGAACACCAAATATATGTGAATTGATTTTAGTCAAATCGAGTTTTGGTTTGCAGTTGGAGGTGAGGATGTCGCCACTATCGCATCGTTTACACTTCTATTACTTGATTGTGATTTTAGTTTAGTCTTCAGTCAGCAATTATGCTTTAAGCTCGCTGACGGATAACATATACCTTGTACTGACAAGGCGCATATACGCCGAAACCGGTTTACAAGTTATGTTGTCCCTCTAGCTGCAAACGGGAATGGTTGGCTTAACATTCCATATTGTCGAATGGTGCTTTTTTGTGCTTTCTTTTGAGGTCCTGTTGATGGCAAAAATTCCCGAAACTAGTAGACCTTTTTGTGGTACGAGAGTTTTTTCTTTGGTATTATATATATTCGTATGAAAATAGTAGTAGTACAATATATATTATTAACAATAATATAGTCATTAAACTTGAGAAAACACTTCTAAATATTGTATCTGCGGAAAGTTTTTAAAGGGTGTGCGCAGTTCTCACATTCGTGTTGGAGATTAAGGGAAAAACCGCAGAAAAAATTATCTTTAAGTAAATATTGATTTTATTGAATTGTAGAAACGTACTTAACGCCATGTTCGACTCCACCTGTAAGTCAAGGAAGTATTTCTGGTGATCAGACAATAGAAGGAAATTCCGAGACAGGAGAATGTTCTAATTCTTCTTTAAATGAATTAAATTTTCATAAAAGATTATACGACTCGTACTGTTTGGAACTTACAGATTTGCAAATATTAATTGGCAGAGCAAAAGATAATTGGAGGTTTGCTTTAAACAAAGGATCATCAAATTTACATGTCTTGGATAGATTTAGTATTTCTATACAAATTGAAAGAAGAGTGGTAAATATTTTTTTATTACGTATCATTTGTATACTATTTATAAATTTATTATAGGTTTATACATCAGATCCGCATTATCCAAGTGTTATTTTAAATGCTCATTTACCAAAATTGGTTACACATTTAAATGAAATTAATATAACATCTGCGAGGAACTTAATTCAGATGCTTTCTATGACACTTTTACCACCATCATTTAAAACAGCTATGGATTTAATGTCAAATAATTCTACGGATGTACCAGGTAATTATATTCAATTGATTTTAAATTAATTACACTGGTCTGAAAAAAAAAATCTTCTTTGCAACGTTTTTTCTAGATTTTCAACAAATTTTTTTACAATTCTAGTTTTTTTTTTGTTGTATTTGATAATTTTTCAATTTAATATATTAGGTAACAATTGCGCCACCTTACGGAGACGTCATAGTACTTTAATGTGCCTCCTTTCGGTGGCGTTATTTTACTAAATTTAGAAAGGTATATTCTTGGCTTTCTTTTTTTCGCAATTTTTTTACTATTTTTGATGGACTTGAAGGTCCAGGTAAAGTGTATGAAAATGAAGATGTACAAATAGATATAAAACTTGATTAAGGCTGAAGAATGGAATTTTTTATCTTTTCGTTATTTTTTGGTCGAACTGTAGGTAAAGTTTTGTCACCGTCAGGAATAGGTCTTCATATTTATAACATAACTTTGAAGTAGGATTTCGTGTTACTGAAGCCCGTAAATCATCGTTTTAATATCTTTTTTTAGATACTGGACAAGCAGATGATCACGAAGAAATAGATTTAATAGAAGTAGATATGGAACAGAACAATTTAATAACTATGCAATTTACAGTAGATCAAATGTCATTAGAAATTCAAAGTAGAGGTCGAAGTATAGCAGAACTGCAAATTGCTGGTGTTAAAATGACATTTTCAAAACGAGGAGTTGAAATCGGAATCACTTTAACGGTTCATAGTTTATTGTTGGTAGACGCTTTGCAAACTTTCGGAGCAGATTTTGAATTATTGGTAGCTAGTCATAAACATGTTGGTATGGATTCAATGTCTGGAAGTATCCGAGATAGTGAACCTACTTCACCGACATCACCAGCTAGCCCTGATTCTTATTCTTCTAGAAATGGAGCCACTTCTCCCATGGCTTTAACTCAGGTGAGTTTTTTTATATTCGCTACATAGTTCATATTATTAAAGAATTATATTTCAGGCCTTAAATACTTTGGCAACAACTCCTCCATCACGAGAATTTGCTTTTATAAAAAATGTGGTCGAAGTGGATGCTGAAGCATTGATTTCTATTGAAGTTCAGTTAATAACTGGACCAAAACCCATGCAAATTGCAAATATACAGTTTAATAATTTAGATATTATTGGTACGTATTGACAATTATATAAAAAAAACGTGTGCATCTTTTATGGTTCTCGAGATATACAGGGTTAAACTAAAAAGTTTAAAGAAAATCAAAAATCAACAAAAAGAAAAGAACATAGTCAGTCTCTCCCTTAGATTTTTAATATTTCTCTTTGATCAATTTTAATAAAAATTTAAGGATTTATAGAAAAATCTTTATATTTTCCATAACACTTTTCACTTTTTTAATACCTTTTATAGTTCTTGAGATATACAGGGTTAAACTAAAAAGTTTAAAGAAAATCAAAAATCAACAACAAAAAAAGAACATATTCAGTCTCTCCCTTAAATTTTTAATATTTCTCTTTGATCAATTTTAATAAAAATTTACAAATTTATAGAAAAATCTTTATATTTTCCATAATAACACTTTTCACTTTTTCAATACCTTTTATAGTTCTCGAGATATACAGGGTTAAACTAAAAAGTTTAAAGAAAATCAAAAATCAATTAGGAAACTTAAAAAGTGTTTTGTCCAACCCCTGTAAATTTGGAAAATTTTTAAAAATTCAAAGAGAGGGGAAAGCGTCTGTCCGAAATACGGCTAGCGCTGTGGTTTAAAGAGAGAGAAAGGAGTAGCCTGCTTACTAGAAATAGTGGCACCGTAACGCGTTACGTTACAAAGCAGTTTACCCTCCCATAAGAAGTTATCACTTCAAAAACGTTTAGTTTGAATATAAATATTTTTTTAGCCAACCAAGAAACCCTGGTAGAACTAGTGGGATTTTTTAGAAGAGTTTTTCCTGAAACTCAAAAAACCCTTGGTCCAAAAACACATAATCCTTTAATAAACGTACAAAAGTCCACCGAAAGTTTATTAGAAGAATCTATTAATCCTGTAGGTACCACGGAAATTATATTTGATTTCCATCGGTTAAATGTCCTTTTATTGAGAGGTAATTTATTAGTAATCAAGTACAGGGTAGGCCAAGAATTTGTTAACACCCCACGCAAACAAATGACGCGCAGATGAGGAAATTTAGCTTTAGTTAACTAATTCGTGGCCCACCGTGTATAAAATAACAACAAATTGTCTTGAATCTTATTAATATTTCTAGGTGTTATTAAAGATGGAAATTTGTATGGCAAGAAAATAGGAACAGCTACCATGAGCGAAGCCAAAATACAAGCAACAATTAGTTCCAAGTTTGAATTGGAAGGTTCTTTAGGTAGTTTACAAGTCCTGGATTTAACTCCAGAAGGACAAATCCATCAGAGTATTCTTAGTGTGGGTAATGATCCCCGTTCGGACAACTCCCATTTATTATACACAATTTCTGTTGAGGATAAAACAGCATTTCGTTTCAAAATAGTGAAAAGTCAAGAAAAGGAAGCTTTAGATCTAGTTGTTCGGATGGCTTCTGTGTGGTATACACATTCTCCATATTTTATTTTGGAATTACATTCTTGTGCTTCAGAATTTAAGCAATATCTTTCGAATCTAGCTAAAACTATAAAAACTGCTGCTACTGATATGGCTTTGGGTCTTGTTAATGTTAGAACAGAAGCTTTAGCACAGTCTTTAAATTTAAGTAAAACTTTACCTGGATCAGTTTACGGCAGTGCACTTTCTTTTTCTGAAAGTTTCACACCAACTAGAAAAAAGTCTGCTAAAGATTCAATGATATCTACTCCATGCAGTCCTACCGATGAATCCGATTTAATGATTAATGTTAATTTAGATATTGAATTGGATAGTCCTGTGATTGTTTTGCCTCGAAGTAATATCAATACTGAAGTTTTCGTAATTCATCTAGGAAAAATAACTGTTAATAATAATTACACCGAAGAGCTTAGTATAGATGCTGTCCATAACAGAACTGAATCTTATAATATAGATGTTAGAGATATGAATATTTATTCATTAGATATTCAAACAAGAAAAGCAATAGAACCGAAATCTATCAAACCTGATGTACTTTATAGTTGTAAAAGTGATGCAAAACCAATTTTACACGATACTATTTTACAACTAAAAATTGAAAGAGAATTCCGTAGAGTTGTTAATGTTTATGATCTCGATTTTGCTTTTGATGAAGATATTCAGAAGATGAAAAAAACTATACAAGTCACTGGCAGTATAGTAACTGCTCTTAAAGTTTCATTAACTCGTTCACAATACAGACAAATTTTGGATACTTTAGATTGGTTATCTTCTATTAATTTTAATATCACAGAAGATACTTCTAGAGTATCTCGACCTCATTTTAACTTGACTGATATTAAAGAAGAAGATACTGGAATGAATACTTTAAATATGGATCCTCATGTTAGGGCCAATCTATTCCAAACTTTACCAGCATTTAAAAGAAAACGATCAACGCCTAATCTGGTTGAAACTAAAATTTGTTTCGATATATCTCTGTTTACTGTTGAATTGAAAGCTGCTGAACAGAGTTTAATTAATATCTCCTTTCTAGATTTCGCTTTTCGATACGATAAGTTTCATGAATTTGAAACAAATATTCAAATATCACTTAGGTCTATATTTATGGAAGACTTACAGCAACCAGTGAATAGTAAACATAGAATAATAGTAACTTCTTCAGCTGGTAATGATTCTTCATCTGGGCACACTTCTGTATCACGATCTTGCCCTGATGTTACTTATCCACCTTATCTAAGAAGAGCTTCTCATAATTCGTTACCAGATCATTTAGAAGCCACTGAAATATTTGGTTTAGAAGATACCAATCCTTTTTATGAAAAAAGTACTCTTGATGAAGAATATCCATGTACACCACCTCCTTCTCCAAATAGTGGTAAATCACGTACGGAAAGAAATTTGGTCATAATTAGTTCTCTTCTTGTGGACCCATCAGCTCCAAATTTCCAAGAACACTATAGAGGCGTTCAAAATGCTACATCGGTCGATTTTAATTGTTTGGATCTCATTATAAGTTCCAAATCGTGGGTGATTGTTATAGATTTCTTCAGTTTCACCCCTGAACCGGTTTCTGTGAATGTCGAATCCTATGAAGATGTCAAAATTAAACCGAAAAAGAGTAAAGTAGTGACAAACATTAATGTAAAATCTCTTACAATAGTTATAGCTGAACAAGAACGAGAAATAGCTAAAGCTAATGTTTCCAATGTTGAGCTTGAAATTAAAACAACAGATGTTTCAAAAGAAGTAGATGGTAAATTGGGTTCTTTATCCTTACACGATTTAACTTTGAATGGACAACTATATAAAGATAGATTTTTAACATCTGGATCTAAAGCAGTTCGTTTTAAATATGTTAGGTAAATAATAAATAGAAATAAATTTATTGCAATTAATTCTATTTTTATACCATTTTTAGGAATCCACCAAATTTGAAACAAAATCACGACGCTCATTTAACTATAGAAATGGCTTCGGTAGTGTATGTACATACAAAGAGATTCATAGCAGAAATTTTAGCATTTTTTAAGAATTTTTCAGAGCGTCAACAGATGGTTATAAAAGGTATTCAAGCTGCTACTAGTAGACAACTTGTAAGTAACGTAATATTACTAAAAATAACTTTTTCTACTATCACTATTGAAAGTTGTCTTTTCCACATCCAAATCTCTAATAGAATATTCTAGTATTTTCGAGAAACATGCTCTAACCTAAATGCTACATACTAGAAGAACCTAGAATATTCTGGAATATTCTAGGTTCTTCGAACTCCACAGCGCCAGGGTCCGTGAATACTTCCTAATTTGGACCCTGACGCTGTGGAGTTCGAAGACTCGGTTCAACAATCAATTTCTGAACTGTCGCAACGAATGACGAGCCAGCAAGAGGAGCTATCACAACGAATGATGAGCCAGCAAGAGTAACAGACGGTAAGGAAAGAGTGATTGGATATTTCAGCAAAACTTTATCGAAAGCTGAAAAGAACTACTGTGTAACTCGACGGGAACTATTGGCAGTTGTATAATCCGTTGAGCACTTTTATAAATATCTGTATGGCAGAAGATTGCTGATGATATTGAAATCTAGCACAGACCTGGAGCAAGAAACTGTAATGCTGATGCACTTTCCAGAAGGCCACGTCGACCTGCTTGTCCACATTGTACCTGCGTGGAGAAGAATGAGAAAAAACTCGCCTTGGTTAAGGTTGTGCCAGAATACCGGTGATCTATGATGGAGGAGCAACAAGAAAACGATCCCGTTCTGAAAAAGATTCGAGAATGGAAAAGAATGAACCGTCGTTCGTTGTGGAGAGAGATATCCTCATCTTCTCCTGCTTTCAACTCATATTGGGCCCAATGGAACTTTTAACTTTGGACGGTGAGCTCCTTAAAAGACTTGTGGAAAATTCCGAGGGCACAGAAACAAGGAAACAAATATTGGTCCCAAAAAATGCCGTACCAGAAATTTTAAAACAGATACATAATGATAGTTCTGGCGGACATCTGGGTATCACGAAAACGCTGCAAAAGGTCTAAGATAGATTTTACTGGGTAAATTGCTTAATCGATGTTATAGATTGGTGCTACATGTGCTGCCAGTAATGGTCCTTATCGAAAACCGAAGGCGGAAATGCAACAAAACCCGGTCGGAAGTCCTTTCGAAAGAATCGCAGTAGATGTATTGGGGCCACTTCCACTTTTTAGCAGATATATTAGTTGAAGAATTCGTAAACCGTTTTGGAGTACCACTAGAATTGCATTCAGACCAAGGGAGAAATTTTGAGAGCAGGCTGTTTCAAGAAGTTTGCCAAAGATTGAGCATCCATAAAACTAGAACCACAGCGATGCACCCTCAGTCTGATGGAATGGTGGAACGAATGAATCCGACTATAACCATCTATCTGTCAAAGTCGTGTCAGAGGGATTGGGATCGATATATTCCACTATTTTAAATGGCAATTCGATAGTCCATTAACGAATCGACAGGCCAAACGCCTGCGAAGGTCTTGTTCGGTAGAAAAATGAGACTACCATATGACTTGGTGTTTAATTGTAGACCTGGTGAAGAAGTGGCCCGTGAAGAATATGTCGCCGATTTTCAGAATCGAATGGAGAATATACACAAACTGGTGCGTGGGAAACTTCAATTATCTAGTGATCGGATGAAGAGGTACTATGACACGCCGACAATGGAAAAGAGTTACCAAGTTGGAGATTTAGTTTGGCTCTATAGCCGCCAACGGCGCGGCGTCTAGGCATTTGTCCCAGATTACAGAAGGTCCATACACCATGAAGAAAAAGATTAGGGATGTCATTTATCGGATCGTGAAAATTCCCAGAGGGAAACCTGTCGTGATTCATGATGATCGGTTGGCGCCTTACAAAGGAAAATAGAGTGGTGATGTGCAGCAGATCCAAGATGGTTTGGCTGGCTCAGGGTGTGTGAGGATCCCGATTTAAGAAATAACATTTTAGGAGGAATGTTTATAATTTCATCTTATCTTAGAAAAAATCTTGTGTGTAATTCGAACAGAAAGCTCTTTACCATTTTCTGCTCTTCATACACAAATACCTATTTTCTATCTTATTGTCTCTTATTTTAGAGTGGAGATGACCCATTAAAGTTATCACTTAGAATAGAGGCAAAATCTCCGATAATTCTACTCCCAGTCAGTTCAAAATCTTCAAGTTTAATAGCGATTGATGTGGGTCAATTACTTGTCACTAATACTTTTAAAATGTCTGGAGATGAAGGTACAATCAGCGTTATCTCCGAAGAATCTACAAGACAGTGTCTCTTAGATGTTATGAGTGTTAGTTTAGAAAATGCAGATTTATATACAGCATTCAAAGAAATCGAAATGTCACCAACGAAGAAATTAAAATCTGGTTACTTAAAATTAGGAGACAGTCGAATTGTTAAAACAGGTCCATCTTTGCTGACAAAAAAATTTCAGTTAAAATTACAAATTGAACAAAATCTTATGAAAAAAGAAACTCATATTGTACCTGATATGAGTATATATGGACAACTTTCCACATTAGATGCTGCTTTAGATTTAAATCAATACAAGCTTATTAGAGGTTTATTATCTCTAAATTTAGGAGAAGATACTGAAAGTATTAATCCGTCAATACCATCAAGTTCAAAAAATGAGGTAAGATTATCTTCATTGCAGGTCACTAAGTTAATAATTTACCAATATTATTATAGGTGGATAGTGGTCGAGACTGGACATTATTCTCTATAAAATTAGATTTACAAAACGTAACTCTATCACTATCAAAATCGCATTATAAAAATTCAAAAATTACCTGTATTAATTTTATAAAGTCCCACCTAACAATAGAAACATTTAGTAATTTCTGTCAAGATATTGATTTGGTATCGAAAGAAATTTTAATAAAGGACACTCGTGAAGAAAACGGTGAGTTTGGTGGTAAAAAAAATGTTTTTACAAATATTTTACAACCAATTAAGCATACTGTAAACAACGAACAAGTTCAGGCTGAAATTCACAGTCGAAAAAGATTAAATTTTACAAAAACTACTATTTTATTTAACGATTTACGATTGATGGGAATATTTGATTGGTGGGAGTCATTTCTTAGTTACATATCACAAGATTTTGATAACAGTGGAAATTTGGAACCCAAAGTACCAGTATCAGTCAAAACCGAACAAGAAAACTCTGAATATGAATTAAAAATGAATATTACTGATTCGGAAATTGTTATAGTGGAAGATTCATCGCAGTGGGATACAAACGCTGTTATTTTAAAGGTATAAAGTATCAAGTAATAACGATTCTATACAAATTATGTTGTTTATTTATTTTTAGAGTACCACTGTGTTAAATTATCGACCTTTTGATTCATCAAAACAATTAACTTGTAACTTAAACAACTGTGAAATGTTTTCTTGCATCTTAGGCTTAGAAGATGAAACGGCATTATCCATTATTGATCCTGTTACATTAAATTTAGAAGTTAATCAAAACGGAATCTTGGAGGTATGTATGTATGAGCAAATTAGGGGTAACCTATAAGATCTATTGTGTCCCACTTTTCTTGCTATACTTCTTATGTGTCCACAGACTTATAGCAGCTCTTCTAGTCCCATCTTCAGGATATCGTTGGGCATCAAGTTAGGTAGATCTTCTTCTTCTACTTCGTATGACCCTAGAATTACGTAATGCAATGCATTCTGAGAGTATGTGTATTGAGGTCAAAGAGGACGTTTTTATATTTTCTTCTTTCGAGGATAACCACGATTAAGCTGTCTACAATAAGATTACACATGAGTGGGGATGCAACTGCCTCTGGTTGTATTGATGGAGATAGAGTCTTGACCTATCTTCATTTCTGCAATTCTTGTAGACAGCAATCGCGACAATCAAGTAGAAGTCGTTCTATCTACTCCTCTATCATTAAGTGCTCTTTTGACAGCCTCGTGCGGAGTATTGTCAAAGGCACCCTCTATGTTCAGAAACGCACATACCATGGTTTCTTTTTTGTTTAGAGCGTTTTGGATTTCATCAGTCAATTGTATCAAGACGGTCTCCATAAATTTGCCCGCTTGATAAGGCTGATTAGTCTATGGGATTTGGAGTGTGTAGTGTCCCATTTCCCCGCCTTTGGGATGAAGGTGATTTTGGTTCTCCTCCACGCTTCTGGTATATATCCCAGTTCAAAACTGCTTCGATTGTCCTTATTGTAGTAGGGCAGGAAATATTCCGTCAGTTCCAGGGTTTTCAACGGAAGGGAGTTAAACAAACTTTTTCAAAAATTTACATTCAGAATTAGCATTTTCCTAAATAACCATTGTGAACTGATGATCTATTTATTAATAATAATTATATTTTTAGGTTCAACTACATTTTTTTACAGTGAGATTTTCCTACAATGACATGTGTATGTTTGTTCAAATTTTAAATTCATTACCTAAACAATTACTCTTTGGAAAAAATGTTAAGCAAGAAAATCGTGACAGTAAATATAAATTTAAAAAAATTAATACACTGTTTATTATCTCCTAAAAATTTCAGATCAAATTGTTCTTTTAAGTAATTTAGGATTCAGTATCGAAGATTGTACAGCTGCCTTAGAAAAATGTGATAACCGATTGGACGATGCAGCTCTTTGGTTAACTAAAAATAAAAAATCTATTTCTACCAAAGAATCGGTTAAAAAAGGATTCAAAATTACAGCTGTTGAGGTAATGACACAGTATAGTCGGTTAGAAACATGTGCTTTATATTATTTCTCTTATAGGTAAAAGCTAATCGGATATCTCTTTGTATAATCGACGATTGTTGCGATTCAGATGTACCCTTAGTAGAATTATCTTTTTCGGATATTTACTTTAACCAGTTACTACCAGAATTTAGTATTAAGGATCCTATTTACCCTCAAGGATTCATTAACTGTGATCTTGCTATTGATTACTACAATCGAGTTTTATCAGGATGGGAACCAATGTTGGAACCTTGGAAGTAAGAGATTTAATTTTGATTTAATTCGCATATCATTATGTAGCTTTAGAAATTATATTCAATAAAATTTGTCCTCCTTTTGCTGTACTATCCTTAGCCAGGACCTTCTGGATCCTTGAGCATGTGGTGGACGTTTGAACTTCCTGGCAAGAAACTCCTCTACTCTTTTGGCTTATCGGATTTCTTTATTGTACAGCGTTAAGTTTTCCTGTACTTCTTTCAGTTATGAACGATTTGGGCCTTATTAAAAACCTGAGCGCTAAACTTCTGTAGGTTTTCATTTCACCAGGAAGTGTTTCTTGTGTATTTCCTTATTTGTTCCGAACAGCTTTCACGATAAGCGGATCCTATAGTCTGGCTTACCCTGTCGACCATCTATTTAGATATATATGAGGCTTATGGCTTCCGTTTCTATTTTCTTAACTATCTCCTTTCACGTTTTTCTATCCCTTGTCTTGTTTTCCCAATTCTAAATTCCCACTCTTCTGATATCTTCCACAACGGCGTTTAACCATGTTTTCTTTGGTCTTCCTCTCCTCTTCTTTCCTCCTTCTCCTCCGATCAGCAGCTTTTTCACATGTCTAACCTCCGGCATTCTATATAGATTACCCAACCACCTTGCCCTTTGAGCTTTAATAACCTGAGTAATGGAAGGTTAGCCATATGACTGCATAACTTCGTCATTTGTTCAGATCTTTAATGCCACCAAAGATTTTTCTTAATATTTTCCTTTCTCAGACTTGTAGCTTAATTTCGTTTTTCTTAGTTAACACCTATGTTTCATTTCGATAAAGGACAGATGCTCGTACCACTGATCTATAGATTCTTACTTTTGTTTTTCTCGATAACATCTTAGAATTCATTATGGTTGATAGACTTCCCCAAGCTCTACTTCCTTTACTAATTCTTTTATCAATCTCCGTCTACTCCTCATTATTGTTTCTTATGATTACTCCCAAATACTCCATCTGATCTACACTCTCGAAATTGTAGTCTCTCCTTCCCTTTTGATTCTCTATTCTTATTTTGAGCACTTTATTTGACGTGTTTTCCCCTCTCATTTCTAAATACTTTGTCTTATTTTCATTTATTTTTAGTCCAAAGTCCATAGATGCCATTTCTAATTGCTTAAATGCATTCTTTAAGTCTGCTTTAGATCGTGTTATCAACGCAATATCGTCACCATACGCAATCACCTGAAGCCTATTATAATAAATGATGCCTTTTACTTGTAGTCCACTCTTCCTAATAATCGATTCCAATACCAGATTAAAGAGTACAGTGGATAGAGGATCTCCCTGTCGTAACCCTGCGTTGACTCTAAAAGGTTTTGATACTCTTCCCTCAATGGTAACCTTACTTTCCGTTGTCTCCAGCGTCATTTAATATATAGATATGATATTATATATGGTATATGTATGATAGGATATTTGTATAAGATCATATGATATGAAATTGACTATGTTTGTAATTAAATTACATTTTTTTATTAGATGCAAAGTGAATTGGGAACAAAACAGCTCTCAAGTATTACTGAAAAATCGAACATCACTGAAATTGGAATCATCAGAAACCCTTAATCTAAATATAACTTCAACTGTTATCGAATTATTTGAACAAGTGAGAATAAATTGGATGAAAGATTATTTATCATTTTCTCAAATGCAAACTAGAGATACTAGTAATGCATCAAATTACAGACAGAGGTCTCCATTTGTTCCGTTCGCTTTAAAAAATCTTACTGGAGCAGCATTGCAGTTTACCACTTACGTATCTGAATTTGAAAATTACAGTTCCACATTAATCGAAAGTATGAATGAAAATTGGATATGCGTAAATCCTGGAGAGATAGTTCCATTTTCTTTTACAACCCGAGGTAACTTTGTTAATATATAATTAAATAATTGGGTAATTATAGTTTGTTTTTATAGATAAAATGCGTCATCAAAATTCCCACAAAAAAAGAATGCATCAGTTGAAAGTAAAAGTAGATGGATGGAATTGTTTAGAACCAGTTACAGTAGACAAAGTGGGAGTATATTTTAGAGATACGTGTGCAGAATTCCAAACAAGAGTATGTTTCATTAAAAATGTTAAAAATAATTTTAATGATTTTAATTTTCTTTAGGCATCTGATTTACCACACACACGAATAGTCTTCGATGTAACACTTGAAGGGTCGGCAAGGAAACTAGTAGTCGTTCGATCAGCTTTACTTCTTGTAAACAGTCTTCCACAATCTATCGATGTTAAATTAGAAAGTAAACTTCCCAATGAAGGTATAACTAATACTTTTTGGGTGGCTAGTCATATATGTACCGTCGATACAAATTCAAGTTTGGCCATACCATTGGCGCACGCACATTCGCAGATAAATATCAGACCACAACAATCACCTCAACAATATACTTATTCTGTACCAGGAATCACTTGGACTCAAATGAACGGAGCTGATAGGCTGTATCAAATAGCTACTTGCCATTCTCATAAGGGACAGAATTATAGGTTTGCAATTATTTACTTAAAAAAAATAGAATATATAGCAGACATCTATTGAAATGGATTTTTCCTCGGGTACACATTTCTTTTAGTAGATTTCTGGGAATATGAGTTGCTGTTAAGGAAATCGGTTGCTATTGTTCGGGTTGTTAGAGAAATAAGATTAATTATATTAATCAAAAGGTAGAGTAGGATATAGCAATTAGAGGATCTTCTTCCTTCTTTTAGTTTAGGCGAGACGCCTGTTTTTTCCTCATCACTCTGTCTCCTTTACATTCAAATTGTCGTTCCATCGTTTTCGGGGGCGTCCTACGCTCCTGCGATCTATTGGTGATTTATCACGTGTAACCCTTACTATTCTCCATTCCACTTTTCGGCTCAGCACCCAGTTGTTTATATTCTCCACCTTGCATATTTCTTTCACATTTTCACTCCTCTTTCTGTCGAAAAAAGTTTTCCCTGTTATCCTACTTAGCACCCCCATTTCAGTTACTATTCCTTCTTTGGCTCTCTCATGCTTGCCTACACAGCTGTATATTACTAAATAGTCATCATATTGCTTTTCACCTTTCTCTTTTTTTTTTGTTTCTTGCAGGACACATTTTATGATGTTTCAATTCATTTAGTGTTGTTAAATGACTTTACATTCCATGTAGCAATTCGTATTACACTTTTCTTGTTCCAAATCGTTAACCTTTTTCTCGCGTGGGTCGTCATCTGATAAATCCATCTTGTTCCGAGGCAGAGTGTTGGTTCTGTGAGCTTGCAATTTTTTTTACCCCAGATAGGGAGCTAACCTGGTCTGGGAACCTTCCTCCTTTTCCCGATCTTAGGACAGGCAAAATGATCGTTGAGCTACTCAATCCACCCTTCGATCATGCAGGCGGAGTTAAAAGATAAATCAAACTACAAAAAATGTGAAAATTATATCGGTTGTGATTAATAAATGTATATTTTTAGGTTTTATACAGAGATAGTAAAACAAGGTGTATTAGTACCAACCAGAACCAGATTTGAACAACCAGCACATACAATTTATGTTCTACCAGCAGTAGCTATAGAAAATTTACTTCCTGTAGATATTCGTTATACAATTTCTGACCAGACAGGAATTATTAAAGCTAGTGGCAGCACTACTGTACATAATGTAAGATTCTAGCATTATCTTAAAATATTCAGTTAGTCAGCTCTTACAGAAATTCTGTTGAAATTTATTTGGTCTAAAAACAATGTATCTTTCTAGGTTGATCCAGATACAATTGAACTAAAAGTAGAACTTGATAATTTTCGTACATGCAACAATGTTTCCTTACCAATCGGGAGTAGTTCTACTTTTGTTTGTCGTATTAAATTAGAAGATAGTCTTCAACGAAAATTAAACTTATTAGCAACAGTATCGGTTAATAAAGGTGCTAAATTGAAAATTTCCATATCGGCCTATTATTGGATTCTAAATAAAACTGGATTACCATTAGTATTTAGACAATCTGGAACATCAATGGAAAGTGCTGGACAGTTTGATGAACATGAACAAGCAAGAATGATGGCACCGTTCATGTTTAGCTTCTCCGATCAAGATGCAAGCCCTACAATAAATGCTCGAGTAGGAAAGAGAGTTGTATGGGATGGAACACCTCAAGTAAATTTTGTTTGTTTTAAACATTTTATTTATTTTTTTACAAATTTTTGTATCTTGTAGTGGTGTGCGAATTTCCATGTTCATAAAGGTACTCAATACAGAAAATTACATGTAACTCAAAGAGGTGGTAAACCAGATATTGTGTTTATAATTGGTTTAGAAGTTCGACCTGGTAGGGGAAAATATAGATCTACTAACATCATTACCATATCACCAAGATATCAATTATACAACAGAACTTCCTATAAACTTTTATTTTCTCAGTTATGTTTTACCAAAGGAAATCTACAGCAATTACCAAAATCTTGTCTAAAAGCAATGTCAAATTCTCATATGCCATTCCATTGGCCTAATTTAGAAAAAGAACAACTTTTATGTGTATCTATTGAAGATGTTTCTGATTGTTGTTGGTCTGGTGGTTTAAAAATCGACAACAATAATTCTATGCATGTGAATATCAGGTAAAGAAATTAACTTTTAAATTGTAACGTTTGTGCTGTATTTCAAACATTCTTTCAGGGATTCTTTAGGAGGTGTATATTTTCTTCGCATGGAAGTGGTACTTCAAGGTGCAACATTTTTTGTAGTATTCACAGACGCGGATACCTTACCACCTCCAATGCGGGTCGATAATTTTTCGGAAGTTTCTATAAAATTTGGACAAGCTTGTTATATCGACATAATGCATAGTACTGCCAGAGCCCATTCTAGTGTCCCTTATGCCTGGGATGAACCCACAAAAAGTAATTCTATAAAAATTATTGGACCAGGAGGAGTGTCTAATACGTACAATATGTCCACTTTAGGACCGGTTCCAGGATTGACTTACGAAAATTTTATTTATATTGCCTTTACTGGCACGTTCAAGAAGTAAGTGATAAATAATTTTTATATAAAGTTATATATTTAATTATTAAATTTTTTTAGATCTAGAGGCGTGTACGATCCAAACGATTTAGAGAGTCAAGAATTGGTTTTGGACGTGGTAAAACAATCGCAGGTCGTTCTTTCCAGAAAAAGAATCAGCGAGCGATCTCAATTGTGGAGAATGAATTCTGAAGGATATTTAGAACATGAGGGAAGTAGTCCACCTTTACATCCTAATCAAACTAGAAATCAGGACAGTATTTTAGTACTCGATATAGGAGAAACGGCTATCCAACCTAATACGTATTCTAGGCTTGTTTTGAGACGTATAGATCCTAGAAGGCAGTCAACGCAAAAATGGAGGTTTACCGAAGAAGGGAGATTATGTTGCGACCATTATAATATGTGTGTCCAATCCATAGATGGATCTTATGGACTCAGAGCAGGTAAAATTTTAGCATCATTAATATTTTCTATAACACCCTACTGTGCCAAATTATTTTGGGTAATTTTATACAATTTTATCCAAAATGATTCGATTAAAAAAAAATGCTTACGTAAATTATCTAAACGTTCCTTGGATAACCGAGCTTTGTTTGTGAAACATAAAAATAATCATAAAAGCTTTCTGCTCGTATAATGTTAGTCAAGCTTTTCAAGTATCTTACTTTAGCAGCACGTGTGAGACGAGAGGAAACCTGAATATTTTCATGCGTTCCATTTCGAATAGAAAACTGCGTTTTTTCATCTACATGTACCAATTTTTAACGAATTTTTCCGGTTTTTACCAATTTTAGCCATCTATATTCATTTTCAACTGTTTTTCACAGATAATCTAATCTAATATGAATAAACCTGGCATGGTCTCTTCTGTAGAGCTCCATGTTTTAAACACTGCTTCCTATGGGAATATTGTGACCAGGTTCGGCACCAAGAGTCCTTGCATGCATCCCATCCGTGCAGGACTCTAGTTTGATCAGCTGAAGATCATCACCACCGCTGATCTTCAGGTAGGCATAAATCCAGGTGTCCCAAGTTCTTGTGGATTTGGATGGCTATCCTTGAGTTACTGTTGCCACGGGGCAGTTCCCTTTATAAGAGATCTGAGTCCTGTGACTTATTCCTCAAGGTGGTGATAAGTTTTAGGGTTCGTGTCACCGAAGATGAGGAACCGTTTATGGTCCAAGGCCTCACACTCAAATAGAATGTGAGTTGCCGTCTCATCTTCCATGGCGCACAGTCGGCACGAGGTGGGTTCTTGTGTCAGAATCCCCATCCTTCGAAGGTGTAGTCTGAAGGGTCCATGCCCAGGGAGCAGGCCCACCAGTACTCTTATCTGACTCCTGCCAAGATTCAGTTTTTTGGAGTAGCCTTTGGAGTGTCAGCTTCGAATGCCTCAGCCCTACAGTATTACTCCAATGTTTGGCCGACTCTTCCCAGGCCCAGTTCCTGACTTTGGTCCTTATCCAGGCTCTAGGCAGTCCCAGTACAGGTTCTGGACCAATGAATCGTGTATCCGCTCTCTTCTTTGCCAGAAGGTCCGCGATTTCATTGTCCTCAAACCCCTTATGCCCTGGCACCCACTCCAAGAAGACCTTGTTGTGTCTAGCCAGTTCATTGAGGTTTTGTATGCACTCCCAGATCAACTTGGAACTAACCCGGAACTGTTTTAAGGCCAGCAGTGCAGCCTGGCTGTCTGAGAAGAAAGTTATCCTCTCCCCTCTCCAGCCACGGCCTCGGGCGTGGTCGGCAGCCTTTAGTAAGGCGTATACCTCAGCCTGGTTCACGGATGACTCCGTTCTTAAGCTGAAGTGCCGCCTAAGGTTTCGTGGACCACAGACCCCTGCACCGGTTCCTTCTGAAGTGCGAGATCCGTCAGTAAAGTACTTAATCCCTGCATCGTCGAAAATTCTTTGAGAGCCGTCCCCAGTCCACTCGGCTATTTCACAGATAAAAAGATATAAAAAGAAAACACCGGTTTTTTTAGATAGGTACGGCACTACTCACTAGTTGAATCACTGTAGTTCGATATATTGAATATAATAAAATTTAATCTCCAAAGAGTACTTTCTTTTACGGTAATGGCATAAAGATAAAACAAAACTTACTCCTGGATTCCGAAGTGCTTCTAACATAAAATGAGAATCACCAACCAGCTTAATCTCGAATACGGTAAAAATTCTACTAATCTCTAGTCTCAATCAACAGGTAGTTGAAGGTTGTAGGTTTTTTGTGCTCTCTTGCGTATATAAAGGCTCCACATTATGTATTTTTAAATATAATTATAAGTTACAGTTTTATTATACATATCTTTACAGGTAATGCGGTGGTTGTTGGTTTGCCTCAGGCAATAAGTTACAAATTTTTAAGCAACGGTCTCCCGATTGAACAAGCCATTGAACGACAATATCTTCGGGCAGGTTCTGGTTTACTTTCAGTCAATATTCACATGGATGGACCTACTCAAGTGATTTCCATAAAAGATCTTAAAGAAAATAAATTTTATGCCACACCAGATGACAAAGAATGGGGCACCATATCTGTAGATCAACGTCCCAATTTGTTACAGAAAGTAGATGAAGTTACCGTAGAAAAGAAAGAACTTCAATTTGGAATAAATTTATATGGAATTGGTGTTAGTTTGGTCAGTCGAAAAATGTCAGAAGAATTGTTATATGCTCATTTTCATAATATTGTTGGAGAAATTGTAATAACACCACAAACTAAGCAGATTTGTTACAGTATTAAGGATATTCAAATTGATAATCAGGTAATTTTTTAGTTAACATCAGGGTGGAGAAAAGAAGTGGTCTAACAACTGTATTTCACAATGCTTTCAGCAGTGTCACAAAGTTTGGTCCTTCTATATCTTTAATATAGATGTCACCCTAGGTTTCGGTCCTATGCTGTTGTGTGTAAATGTCACATTATTTACTATTTCATTAAATGATTTGTAGATGGATCTACCTGTTGCGGTCCGGACATACATATAACAATAATTTATATACTAAAATGACAAAGTGATTTTAAATGAAAAATTATTTCTTATTACGTATAAGTATATAATTTTTCATTTAAAATCATTTTGGCATTTTAGTATATAAATTATTATTATCCACGAACCGCAACAGGTAGAGCCATCTACCAATTATTTAATGAAATGGTAAATAATGTGACATAGCCAAACAAATCGTTAGACCACCTCTTTCCTCCACCCTGGTTAACATTAACACTATATTTTTTTTTAAATTTCATATTTTAGCTTATAGATACATCAGTTCCTGTTGTTGCCTATGTTACTCCTCCAGGATCTAGATCTACAGATCAAGCTTACGATCATTTACCAGCTCTTGATTTTAGTGCAGAGGTTCAACCACAAACAAATATAAATGCAGTTATATTTAAAGTAAGCAATATATATATATATATAGATACATAGATTTTCTATAGGATAAGATACGCTTTTTACGCCAGGAGAACTTCAGTCACATATATACTTTTTGACACATTATCAGGTGCGTTTGAACAGGATTATTGATTACAATTTTAGATCAAAATGTATATGATTGACAGAAGCGCACTCTGACTTGGTTATATGTACTAACTATCTTCTTGATTTAAATATTACTTTTTAGCATTTGATAATTCGACTGAAAAAAATTACTTTGATTATTGAAGAAATATTATTGTTAAAACTTTGGGAATTTTTTGGGTTCCACTCTCAAACTGAAGAAGTTATAAATAAAGAACAGGATGAGAGTGAAACACAGAGATTGGTAGCTGATACATCAACTGCTCATTCAAAACGGTATTTATAATAATATATAAAAAGACGAAAATTATTATATTTATTTAATTTGTAGATATTATTTTGGTATCATAAAATTAATACCTGATCAAATAAGATTAAGTGTCACAACAGCAATAAAACTACCTCGACATTTACAAAGAATTAAACGCAAATTAGGATTAACTCTAATCAAATTTGAAGATGCTGCAGTGGATCTAGAAGAATTTGAACGAAAACATCCATTTGAAACTAGTCAGTTTCTAATACAAATTATTATAAAGCATTTTAAAGATGTAAGTGAAATGAAGCTTTCTATATTGAAAGCATTTGTTTTTTTATTATATATAAATAATTAACTGTATTTTTTTAGGAACTTGTTTGGCAAGCTGGAATTATTCTGGGCTCGGTTGATTTTATAGGCAATCCTATAGGATTGGTAAATGATGTATCCGAAGGGATATCTGGTTTGTTTCAAGGCAATGTCAGATCATTAGTGAAAAATGTTACACATGGAATGTCAAATTCCGCAGCTAAAATTACTGAATCACTTTCGGATGGACTTGGAAAAGTAGCCATGGATGATTATCATGAAGAAATTCGCCAAAAAATAAGAACTACTCATTCAGGAAAAAATACCGATCACATAATGGCAGGTAAGGACGAGCATATTATGTCAAAATGTTGATATTTGAACGTATGGATTCCTCCTCTGAAGTTAATTACAAATTCAGTGGTCGATATTATTTTCTAAATTTACATTTTTTTTAGGGTTTAAAGGTTTGGGTTTTGGAATTTTGGGTGGTGCTACTGGTATTTTTAAACAAGTTTATGAAGGTGCTTCAAATGATGGAATACATGGAGTTTTTTCTGGTTTGGGTAAAGGATTGGTAGGTGCAGTTACCAAACCCGTTGTCGGAGTTTTAGATTTTGCTTCTGAAACAGCACGAGCAGTCAGAGATTCTAGTAGAAGGTATTAATATTGTAATGAAGCATGTGCCATCTCGTGGCATTATAGACGTTAATGAAGATCTAATTGTCAAAAATTAAGAAAATCTCAATTTCAAAAAGTGCTACAAGTAACTTCATTTTGCTTTTGTTGACTGATTTTTACATGTGTGTTCTTTAAGTACAGATTTATTAGGCTTATGTTCATTTTTTATAGTAAACAAATGCCAGAAAGGAATAGATTACCTAGATGCGTCCATGGACCTGGAGCTCTTTTACCCAAGTTTAATGCAAAACAAAGCCAGGGCCAAGAATATTTATACAGAGTTAATAATAAGTACGAATTTTTTTATCAATAATTTATATATTAACTATAGACCAGTCGGTTCCATAGGAAGTTATTTTTTTGCTGGAATCCCTTCAGGATGTGCCCAATATCGATAATTACGATATGCGCTATGTGCTAAATTTTTATTTAACAAAACTCATACTAGGCTTTAAATAAGGCTCTCAAATAGTCGCCAATTTTTTTTACATATAAAGGAAGGCTTTTTGTAAAATTAAAATCGGTCCACCAGGAGAGCCTAGAATTTTTTTTTAACTTTTAAACATTCTTTAGGCTTATAAACAATTTGAATGACTTTACGAGCTTTAACGTATTAATTTTTAGATTTAAAGTACATTAAAAGACGCTTCTATTTAAAAAAAGATACATTCGGCTTACTGGTTGCCGAGCTATTGAAGGTCAAAGTTGGTATAAAGTGGCCGTGTAACCATAATTGAAAGAGGGCTGGTTTTTGAACAAAAACCCTCGTCATGTCAAGCACTTTTTATATAAAAAGTTTTTTGTAATTCAGTTACGAAATATCATAATTTTGACACTCATTCTAGATACAAAATGTTGTTCATTTTGTCACTCATTTTATCAAAGAGTGACAAAATGAAATCTCATTTTGTCACTCTTTGATAAATGTAATGGTTATCTCCATAGAAACAAACAAGGATGGCTTTGATACTATCTAGCAGAAATAGGCCAACGTTAAATAATAACCAAGTAAAATAAATTCGAAATGAAAATGAAACTGCATTATAAAAAATCTTGTATATAAACACAATGCAAAACACCGTGTTTTTTGCACACGAACTTCACATCTAGTGCAAAAAACACGTTCATTTTGCAACTAGTTATATAAATAGCTATTACCCAATGCGCTTCATGACATCTATAAAGAATACAAAAAAATAACGTTTTCGAGTAAAATGTAGCTCGGAGTGCATGGAAGCTGATTGAGGGGAAATTTACTCACTGCAATGCTCAGACATGTAAAAATATTAAGCAAAGTAAGATGTTGAAAGAGGTTTTAATGTTTTCCATCAAAACAATAGCTTCCTATGGAAAATATCCAATCCAAAACAGATCCCGCCTATACTACTATTATATTTTTAGAAATTATACAGAACAGCTTATTGCTTATGAAATTTTGGGTAGCGCTTCAGAAGATTTACTCTGTATAGTATCAAATGAAATGTTGAGGATTGTAACCAGTACAAAGAGTCCTGAATTAACTTCTGTGATAGATTGTCCTTTAAGGTTAGACAAGATTTTTGTTTTTTAAAGTATAGCATAATAATAATTTTATTTTTAGTAACTTAGAAGTATGTAATGTGATAAAAGAAAAAGAACATAGCGAAATTCGATATTACATAGAAATTGTAATGCGTTATGCAGGAGCTAATGCTGCTCTTGTTAATCCAGATCCAGTAAAAAAACCTAGAGTGAGATGTCGAACTTTAGAATTGGCTGATACAATATCAAGACAAATAAATTATGCCAAAAGAATGTATAATGAACAACTGTATACATTGGTTATTGAAAATTCGTCAATGCTTGAAGAATAAATATTAGTATATAACAATTTTTTTGTCGGGAAATGTTTATTTTTGTATTAATATGTTGATCTATTAATTACTTTAAGTTATTCAAAAGTTGTTTAATTCTTCCGGATAATGTATATTAAGTCAATCATTTTCGTGATGCTTCCGATTGTGCCAAATGATTGTTTTCTTTTAGCTTTTACTTTACGTTATGTTTAAGGGGGTATTACTGTTTAGAAACTTCGTTTGGGGCTTTGAACTCCCATAGTTAGGCTGCGTTGCGTCAGGTAGGCATTCCCTCGACCATTTTTTAAGTCGGGCGCACGTTTTTCTCAATTCAAAAACTATTGGACCGATTGATTTCTGTTTTTGCATACGTTTTTAGAAAACTATCACATACAGTATTTCCTAGGATGATATATAATATATATTTTAGCCCTGCTTTCATGTTTTTGTTGACAATTTATCGATAAAATAAAATAATTATTTTCAAACATGTATTATTTATGTGCGAAAAACCCCGGCACTGTAGGCTGAATAGTTTTCGCAAAATTAATTCCTAAAAATCACTTTAAAAACAAGCTTCTAGACGATAATACCGCCTTAAATTGTTTTACCAAAATTATTGCATTTGGCATCAGCTTTAGTTATCGTAGGTTCTAATTGTCCCGGCATTTATTTTTTTCAGTATTTAAATTTAGTAAAAATACTCAGTTTACACTTAAATTAACATTAAGGTCTCTGATGTATACAATAATTAGTAATATTATGTTATTCCAAATTGTAATATGTGTATGTATTGTACATAAAATGTTAAATTTATGTTGATTTTTCTAGAAATATATTTTTATCCAAAAGACTTTCAAGAAAATTATATAAAAATTTATTCAAGAGGTGGTGTTCGCTAAAAAGTAGTTCAGAAAATTGTTTGCTTTAATAATACAAAAAAATAAAAAAATGTTTTTTTATCTAGTCAACAATATTCACAAAATTAACTACATAATCTTTTCGATTTACATAAATATTGAATTCAAAGGTAACTATAAAAATTAATGTGTACATATATGCCAAAATTTGTAAAAAAAGAACAGTATAAATTCAATATAATTTTTCTATTTAATATGGTACATTAGAGAATAAATACGATACTGATTCTCCATTATGTGTGCGCCGAACTGCTTCTGCGAACATCATCGAGACATCAATGCACTGAAAAAGAAACAATATTTATTTAACTATCTTCAGAAATCAAATTTTCTGTCCTAGTTTAATAAAGAATCTTGTGTATTAATGTGTTTATATTAGAGAGATTTTGCTATACACACAGCAGAATGTGTATTGAACAGAGGAGGACAGCAGATTTTAAAAAGCCTCCACAAACACATGGTACCCATCCCTTAGACCTGTACAATCTAGTAGAGGTTACCAAGAGCCTGAAGTGGGTGACATGAAAAAATGGAAGTACAATAAGCCTAACTAGGCTACTGTACCAGCGGTGACTAAATACCATACAACTTCCATCTTAAAAAAAGGCATAGTTTTATGTCGATTTACCCAAATTACCCTATAGTATAAAAATGTCTAAGGGAGCTAAAACTCTTGGAAGATGATATTCTTGAGTCAATTTCTTGTAATGAATTAAACACCACAGATAGTAAATCACTTAGGAGCCAAAAAATTAACAAATCTTGCAATCAGCATTCACATACACATAAATACAAGATTTACAATTTTCCATTAGCTTAGAATGTAAATGTAAAGAAATGTATAGAATTTAACATTGAAAGGAACTATCGTAGACAAAAGAATGTGATCATGTCAGATAGTCAAGCAGCCATCAAAGCTTTGAACTCAGATACAATCAGTTCAAAGATGGTCTAGTAATGCCTAGGCAAATTAAACAAACTAGGACAGAATAACACTGTTACCCTCCTTTGGGTTCCAGGACACACAGGAATAGAAGGAAACGAAACAGCAGATAAGATGGCAAAAGAAGGAGCTGAAACCCCACACCTGGGACCAGAACCATCCTGTGGAATCAGCAGTAGTACGATCTTAGAAAAACTAAGGAAAAAATGGATAGCGAAGAATCCAAGTACTGGAATGATCTAGATCTATAACCAGAAGAAATCTCACAACTGTCTTAACCTTAGTAAGAAGAACCTCCGAATCATAACAGGAATACTAACCGGACACTGCCGATTAAGAGGACACATGAAGAAACTAGGATTGGTAGCAAACTGCAGGTAGAGGATGAAACCTCAATGCACATACTCTCAGAATGCATCGCATTAAGTAATTCTAGAGTCAAATACCTAGGGTCATACAAAATAGAAAGGAAAGATTTACCCAACTTAAAACCCAATGATATCCTAAACTTTCTAAGGAAGATAGGACCAGATGAGCTGCTATAAGTCTGAGAAATCATCAGAAATATAGCAAGAAAATGGGGACACAATGGATCTTATAGGTCGCAGGTGTATCTGTTACCCCTAACTGCTCATACATACATATAAATGGGACACCAAAGTTCTATTAAATATGGTACTAAAAATCATTTTGGTTCCTATAATATCTTCATTTTATGGTACTGTAATTTACTGTTTTATAAGCAATAAGTTGAAATATACAAAAAGGGCATCAAAGTATTTTTGGAAGAATTATTCACCTGTACTTTGGAACAATCTTTCATATGACCATCCTGAGGTATAGTATTCGTTACAACTACAGCCTCAAAGCAGGCATTGTTAATCCTAGAAATAGCAGGACCGGAAAAGATGCCGTGTGTTAAAATAGCATAAACTTTGGTAGCACCAGCTTCCATGAGTTTCTCTGCTGCATGACATATTGTTCCACAAGTATCTGCCATATCATCAACCAAAATAGCTACTCTATCTTTGACATCACCGACTAACACCATTGAGGCCACCTTTAAAATATAAAATTCAATGAAATATTCCTCAAGGTTTTCGGAATGAAATATTTTACTTCATTAGCTTTCTTCCTTTCTTTGTGAATTAGAGCGAATTCAACATTGAGCCTATCAGCAATAGAAGTTACTCTTTTAGCTCCTCCAGCGTCTGGTGATACTATAATACTATTTCTCCATTCTGCAATATTTTCCTTAATCCACTTTAAAACTGCAGGTTCGGCGTATAAATTATCAACAGGAATGTCAAAAAATCCTTGAATTTGGGAAGCATGAAGATCCATCGTTATGATATGATCCGCTCCAGCTACCGATAACATGTTTGCAACCAATTTTGCTGATATTGGTGCTCTACTCTGAAACGAAGTATAAGATTTTACTTTTATTTTAAAGATTAGATTAATATTAATTTACTGGACAAAAATGATTAATTAATTAATAATGATATTGTAACGAATTAAATATAAATACATTTGTACGCCACTACTCAAAGAAGGCGATAGGAAAGTTTGTGTCATTTATTTAGAACGGATACGAAAACCGCTGAAACTCGCCCCGATATATCGAAAACCAAACAGCTTTTATAAACCACTGAAATGAGGGTTCTGCATAGGATAACAGGGAAAACATTTTTCGACAGAGAAAAGAGTGAAAATGTGGGAGAAAGGTGTAAGATGAAAAAATAAAAACAACTGGGTGCTGAGCAGAAAAGTGGAATGGAATGAGCACATTAACAGAATGGATGACCGAAGAATTGTAAGGGTTACACGTGATAAATCACCAATAGGTCACAGGATTTGAATTTATAGTAGACAGAGTGATGAGGTGAAAACAGGCGTCTCGCCTAAACTAAAAGAAGGAAGAATAAATTACATAGGTAATTATCTGTTCATCGGTTAATTAACTATAAAAAAAATCGAATCGTAATTTGTGTTTCGTTACAATATATTATTTTTCCCCAATAAATCAGCATCTGTTATAGACCCCTTTTAAAAATAATTCTAAAAGTGAAAATGCAATTAGAACAATGACTTGTGCTGCGTAACAATAACATTAAACTTGATGCATTGAATTGGTTAAGACACCAAATATGATTTTATTTCCCAAAAATGTATTGATTTTAACATATAATTTTTCTATTTCCTTTCACGTTCGTGAATTATGAATGAAACATGCATTTTAGTTACTTCGTGGATCTATTTCTCCTTTAATAAATTTACTGATGTATTACAAAATATTATATAAATAACAGTAAATTTGCGTCAATGTTTCATAAACAGAGATGTTTATTCATATTGTTTTTCTTACTCAATTATGATATAATTGAAAAAAAAATTGATAACAAATGAAATCTTGTTCTTGGACTGTATTTGACCTATGACTTTAAATAAGATAATCAATAAGCTCGTGTGGAAAAAGCCCTGACAACAATAAATTATTTTATAATTTAACCTTTATAATGATAAGTACACCAAAAATAATAATAGAAAACAAAATTATACAAAATCTAGTCGTAATATAATGGAATCTATGCGATGTATTTTTAATTTATGCTGAAATAATTGTATGATTAAAATCACATGCAGAATCTTTCTTAAAAATATTAATAATATTACCAATTATTATTAATATATTAAAGAAAAATTTAATTTTTGGTACATGAAACATAAGACGATACACAATGAATTCCCAAAAAAGCGTTAACCCAAATTCAGGCTTATTCATAAAAATATTACCCTAAATTTCCACTCAATAGACTTCCACTTCTCGATATACTTTTCTTTTTCAGATGAGATATTCTAAAACAATTCAATATCATTTAAAGGCAAAGTTTTATAAAGTAAACAATCTTTTAAATCCTAAATTCAAGTAAAATGTAATAGAGAATAATTTTAATCACAACACAGCTCTATTTTGCATTGACACACAAAAAATTAAACCAGTTTTTACGTGTTATACAACTACAACTGAGTTTTTAGATAAAACCATACCTTATCCTTTTTGTCCTGTCTGGCATAAGGGAAACATGGAATTACTGCAGTAACTCGACTAGCTGAAGCTATTTTACATGCATTTATCATAATTAATAATTCCATTAAATTATCATTTACTTCCCCAGAACCTGATTGAACAATGTAAACATCTTCTCCTCTTACTGATTCTCCAATTTCCACACTAAAAATTTGTAATAACTATGTAATACAAAACATAAAATTATTAACATAAAAAATCCACACAATCCTAAGATACATTTTAGTATTAATGCACTCCTTTCAGGTATGAAAACTGAGTTGTATAATCTTGGAAAAGTAAACCGAAGAGAAAATCTGTATAAACTATACACCCAAAATTATTTGCAGCAACAAAAAAAACTGAAAATCTAGATTATTTACCACTAATGAAATAAAATCATATTTAGTAATAGTTTATTTTCAGGTCGACATTTACAGTAACAAAAGTTATTTTTGTCCATAACTAGCATGGTTTATAATTGCATTATACAATTTATCGATCAAACAATTTATTTGATGTGTTACTAGAAATTATTATAGATTAAATGAATTAGAAAAATTGAACTATATATAAAAAATTATGTAAATTTTATTATCAATTTTTATGTAAGTTTATTACGGTACAGACAATAATATAATTAATATTATATACCTGTATGTTTATATATTATAAAGGTGTAAATATGGTAATATTATCTTGCTTGTTGAAGATATCAAGTAAATTAAGAGAGTAATAATATGATTAAATAAAAAACTACCGGTTAAGCATTTTCAAATAGGTAACAAAATTTATAAACAAATAAGTATTAATACTATTATAGTTTAGTTAATAACAAATTTAATTATATTCATAAATAATATTTAAATAAATAAAATACGTTACCATGTTTCCAAATTGCTAAACTTTTTTGTGACAACTTTTCCTAAATCAATACCCAAACGATCCACTATCCTTTGAGCTAAATCAGGATGTGAAGTGCCACTAAATACTTTTATGTTCGGCATTCTTCTTAGTAGTTTTACTTTTGCTCCTTCAGGCTCCGTTGTCTGAATTCGCAACACACTACGGCTCTTCTTTTCAATGCCAGTTGCAGGTTCTGATAAACCACAACCAGGCATTGTTTTGATTTTGCGATTGGCACCATCAGTGCTGACAACTGTATTATCTGAAAAACTAGCCATTTCTGCAGTACGGTAATTTTAATATCGATTTAAATACATTAATGAAAATAGTTTTTTTATATAAAAATTTATCAATAATTTTTAAAGTAACAATGACATATGTGTCAAATGTTGATTTTTTATTGACAATAATTTTAAATTTGAATTTCCTGGGGAAATTAATGATACCGGAAATGATGATTTTGCCTTTGAATATGATTTTGCATTGATTTTGTCATTTTTATTACTAACTATCTCTTAAAAATATTTTTTAATAGTTATGCAACTAATATTACATAATAATAATAATTTTTTAATAAATTCGTAAGAATTATTCTTTGTTTAATAATATATTGTGTTTCGGCAATTAAAATATATATAATACGTAAATTTTTTAAAGTTTGTAGGATTTATGTTGGTAACATGTTTAATAACATACTAAAAACAAATTTCGATTCAAAAATATATTCATGGGTGGTGAAAGACATACTTTTTAATTTCGTAATAATATTTAATTTACGTAAAACAACATACGAAAATTTTATTTTTGAAAAGAATTTTTTTTTTCGTTAACATCCAAGTAAGTATTTGCCAAGTATTTTTTATAGAAAAGCTAATAAATGCAACTCTGTAGAACAGTCGGAAAATAGTTTATTTCGTTATAAGATTATACATGGCAGTAGTAGATAATATAATAAATAGATAGTTAGACGGCTATTGGTCCTTGAAGACCCCTAAAGTGATCTCCAGGCTAGTGTTTGAGTGCCGAATAGAACTTGTGCTGGTGGAACACATAATGGTAAGTTTACACGTTTGGCAAGTCTTCGCAAGCATTCACAAGCTCCAAGACTTCATAAACACCTGAATGCCACTTTTATTTTGTGGAGCGGGTTTCAAACCCGTTCTTACGTAATATTTTAGTCGATATTTTATATTAGAAATCGCGTGGTCAAGTGGCTGGACAGGGATCATATTTAAGCGTATTAAGATACTTTTTACTTGTTTTAGAAAAAATGAATGGTCTTAATGGCATTTCAAATACTAAATACGTATCTAATAATATACGGCAATCTATAGTGATAGCAATAAAACTGGGAGTTTTTAGGGTATTATTCGTTCCCAATTCGTGTGAACTCACTAATCTTAACGGCTATCTTTAAAGCTCAGGGCCTTTATAGGATCTATATTATACCAGCAGGTATCGATGATTCTTCTTTTCAATTATTTTACTGAACCGCGGCTTGAAAGGTTTCAAATCACTTATGAATCATTCTTACGTAATAAATAAATAGCCCATAAAAAGTAAGGTTCTCATAAGACATGACTTAAATTAACATAAGATCAAAACACCGATTCACCATCAGTGGTTGAATGGTTTAAAGCGCTCTTGGCTATAAACAGAGTTCGCAGATTCGAATCCTGCCGTATGTCACATTTTTATCAATTTCTTCTTAATGTTATTTTTAAATTTCAAATATCTCATGATAGTTTATTTACTTTATAACATATTTTCGTTTGATATGAAGAAATATTAAATAAAAACTAATCGTATAAAAGATAAAATCAAATTGTTAAATATTAGGAATTCTTGTGTAATACAATAACGAGATATTTATTTATTATTAAATTATTTAAATTGATAAATGACTTGAGATTTTATTTTAAACAGTAATATTTGTTGTTAATTTTTACGAATTATTTTCCACGTTTTTTGTTTTTGTTGATTTTATCATATTTTCCGTTTGTTTTAAAGGTTTTTTTTTCGTTGTATTTCACTTTTTTTTCAGTTTTGTGATATTTTTTGGTTTTTGATTTTTCCTTCCTTTTTCCATTTTTTTGCCCATTTGTAACCATTTTTTTCTTGTTGATTTCGATAAATTATTAAAAGAGATTTTATACCATACATGCGTGATAGTGATCGATCTAAACCATTTGTAAAGAAATACAACAAAAGGAATAATAAAAATAAATATATTTTATGTATAAGAATTTTAATAAGGCAGTTGTGCTTATTACAGAAGTAAAAATAACACGATCAAAAATAAACCAAACCGAAATATAAACAACATAATTGTAAGTTAAAATGCGTAAGGTACTTACTAATATCTAAATAACAATCACTGGAACATTTTAGTGGCAAAGCTATGGGATATAAAAAAACTAAATTTTAGCTTTAGCGAAATTATAAAATAACCAACGACTAGTTCAAAATAGCAATTTATTGTTTTAATATTGCAGCTTAAACGCCCTTCATTAGTTCCTAATATAAGATTTATTTTTTACCTACAATTTTTAACTTACTACTTAAAAATATATATAGCTTTAGCATATTCTTAAATATTTGCATATTAATTCATTTTTGATTTGAAATAGTTAAATTGCTGCCTTTAAACACTTATACTATCGATTCTATTGTTTTTAATACTTATTTGTATTTGTGATATGAAACTATTGCAAATATTAAAGAATAAATAATCTTTTTTTTTTGAAAATATTACATACAGTTCAAAAACTGGAACTTTACCTGTGAATCAAGAATCAACGATAATATCAGATGTGCTGTACTTTTCAAGAAAAACTAAACGATAGTATTAAATTATAAACTTTGATTCGTGATTTGATACAATGATGCACGGGTAAAGTCTCAGTGTTTCAACTGAATTTTACAAGCTCTCTCTCTCTTTCTCTCACCAAAGTCACAAAACCACCGTATAAAGACAAGTATAGTAGGATTAGTTTGAGCGCCGTTCTTTGTATCACATTTGAATCCGACGTTTTGACGTGAAACGTCTTTAAAATCACGCCGAAACATACGAGTACCAGATTCAAAAAGTGGACCGTAACGAAAAGGTCTATATCATCGTACCTTAATAATTTCAAAACTATTAGTCCTAGAAACAAAAATGTAGTGTGAATATTTCACTTATATAGTCAGCTCGCTTGAGTCCGGGTCTGGGTCGAGCGGGGTGGCGGGGGAGGGGTACTGCGTTAACTGTGCGAAACCGGCACTCTCGCTCGTTTCTATTCAGTATAACTCGTGACTCCCACTTGATAGCGCGGTGATTTTTTCGTGTGTTTATTATAAAGATTATTGAAACCGATTGATTCATACAAAAATAAGTGCAATTTGGACAGTATTTATATTCAAAAAATAACCAGAAAGTGATAAAAATATATATATAAACATTTGCTATGTCGGCCTCAGCTCGTGCAAGAGTCAGCCAGAAATATAAATCACGGCTATCGTTGGAAACAGGGGCTATGGGCCACACACAGGTACCCCAATGTCTGGCGCTAAGCGAGCGAGACAGTTTCGGGAATGTCGCAAAGCCGCTGCCGACGAAAATGCCGACACCGCGAGGAACTTTTCTGCTGCCGCCAACCTCGCGAGCGCCTCTACCACTGGAATACCTGTACTTATGGACGTAGCGAATGAACAGACAATCGATATATCTATTGGAGTCCACGGAAATGAGAGATCTTAATATCAGTAGAAGTGAAGCAATAACATAGACTTTCAAGTGACTCGATTTTTTGTGCAGTTTTGTGAGAATTGGTGAACAGCGATGCCAACTCCACCGATTTCTCGGTAGATCTACCGATTTAGGAAGTAATATACCAGTATATCGTTTTTGCTACCTCTTCTACCGATTAGGTTATAGTACTTCAATTTTTGTTATTATAACGCATTACATATATATATACCCATTTTTACTGTTTTTTTTTGTATCACTCTAACAATTTCACAAATTTTAGGTTGGCAACACCGCTGGTGAACGATAACTATACGGACCGAGAATTTTTGTGAAAGTGAACCAACGATTCTTGTCTATATACGGGGACAATGACAAAACTACATACAAATAATAATACATACAAAATATAAGAAGGAATCACTCTACATACAGAATAATTGACGATTAAATAATATATTATAAATAAATAAATATCTAATTTTTCTTAAGTAAAAAAATCTAAATCACTATATATTAAACAAATATTCAAAAGTTCTAATAAATGCAAGAATAGGTTTCTAATAAAAATAAATGATTGAATTAACTTCAATATTTACAGTTCTAGTAATATTTGTGTTATATGTAATTTAGCGTATAAATTATAATAAAATTTAGTTTCTTAATAAAAAAATATTTATAAAACAAAAAAAAAAACAAATTTTTATTTGAAAAACAAACTGCCAATGCTACAACAATATGTTAATTATAGGCTGCCTCAAAAAGAACAGTTTTTTCAATGAATTTTAGGAAAAAACATTATAGGCACTTTTTTTACAAAGATACTTTTGCAAATTTATGAAATTAGAATGACCAGAATGATTTTATAAATACCCAGGAAGAACTGGCCAAGACATGGAGGGATTACGCTTCATCTCTATTTAGTGATGACAGACCAGAACATCCTAGCATAAGCATACCCACTGAAAATCTATCCGGCCCTCCCATTATCCGAAGTGAGGTAGAACACGCCATAAAAGTAGCAAAGCTGAGTAAAGCTACTGGACCAGATGACATTCCCACCGAGGCTATAAAGCTGTTCGAAGACGATAACATTGACACGTTGGTAAATCTTTTCAACGAAATCTATAGCACAGGTCACATTCCAAACGACTGGCTCTACTCAACTTTCATAATGATCCCTAAGACATCAAAAGCAGTAAAATGCAAAGATCATCGACTGATTAGTTTAATGAGTCATATGCTCAAGCTATTCCTCCGGATCCTTCACACAAGGATGTTCAGAAAGTTAGAAGAGCTAAGTGGAGTGACCCAGTTTGGTTTCAAGAACGGTATGGGTACACGCGAAGCAGTTTTCTGCCTAAATACCCTCATTCAAAACTGCATTGATCAACGAAAAGATGTTTATATCACATTCATCGACTACGAGAAGGCGTTTGATACCGTCAAGTATGACATTATGATAAAAACGCTGCAGAGCGCCAACATCGACAGCAGAGATATAAGAATTATCCAAAACCTCTACTGGAACCAGAAAGCACGGGTTAGGCTGAATCAGTCAACCAACACAGAAGACTTCGAAGTTTTAAGAGGAGTACGCCAGGGATGTATTTTGTCCCCTATGCTGTTCAACCTCTATGTAGAAAATGTCTTTGCTGAGGCTCGTTATGATTATGGCATCAAAGTTAATGGATACCCGCTGAATAATATTCGCTATGCGGACGATACGGCAATACTCACAGACAACGAACACGAGATGCAATTATATTAATAGATAGAATAAACAATGTTGGGAAATCATATGGCTTAAAAATAAATGCAACGAAAACCAAGTGCATGGCAATAAGTAGAAATGCAATTTTAAGTGCCCAACTGCATATAGATAACACGCCTATCGAGCAAGTGAAGACGTTTAAATATCTAGGGACAATTATAAATGAGCAATGGGACCCTCAGCAGGAAATTAAATGCCGCATTGGAAACGCAAGACAGGCATTTATTAAATTTAAACCGATGTTATGTAACCGTAATCTCTCTTTTGACCTTCGGTATAGAATGGTTAAATGTTATGTGTGGTCAATTTTACTGTACGGCATGGAAACATGGACACTAAAGGTATCGTCCATCAATAAACTAGAAGCCTTCGAAATGTGGACCCTTCGAAGAATGCTGAGCATATCATGGACAGACAAAGTGAGGAACGAAGATGTACTAAGAAGAGCAGGGACTGAGAGAGAGTTGTTCAACTTGATCAAGGTGCGAAAGGTTGGATACTTGGGTCATGTTCTTAGAGGAGAAAGATATACAATACCCCAACTGATCATACAAGGAAAGATCGAAGGAAAGAGAGGTATAGGCCGGAAACAAACGTCATGGCTACGCAATATAAAACACTGGACTGGTATAAATAACACCGGTGAGCTGTGTCATGCCGCTAAAAATAGATGTCTGACGATAAGATAATCGCCAACGCACTGTAGGTGCACGGCAGCAGAAGAAGAGAAGAATTTTTATAATGAATATAATTATGCAGTTGTTAATATAAAAACATACGGTTAAAGAGTCTTTCAAGTCACCCTTTACCTGGGAACAGCGGGCGGTCTATAAATTCGACTCTTTTCTCGACCCTCGATCCAGTATGTGATTGTATGAACTCATAACTTTACCGACTAGACACCAATATATTCTACATTACATTGAGAAAAGAACAACACTCATAATAACATAAAATACCTCTAGCGCCTGTAAACTTATATCAGCTGGGTGCGCGATGACAGCGGCACCTTGCGTTTACAATTACGGCGGACTTTAAAATATCAAATGGCTAACTGTCATTACGAAAAGTAACTAAACAAATAATTATTTCCAATAAAACATCGTAATTTATTAGTTTTCTACCCAAATGTATTGATCATGTTAATCTATAGCGTCGATAATAATATTTATCTTTTTTATTTCCCGTCTAAAATGTCAAAATTATTAAATTTTAGTTAGTATAGATGGGCTTTATCACGGCGGACTTCACGTGAAGTAATTAAAAAAATAAATAAATGTAAACGATTATCGCATTGCAGACGATAATAATATGATTATAATGCCGTTAATAATGCAGACGTTTTGTGTATTTCCAGTTAAACATGGCCAAATTAATAATTAAAACTGTTTTCACTCACGACATAACTTTTCAACCTCAAACAACCAACAAAGGTAAAGAATTAGTTTTGGCTTAACATGTGCAAGACGTAAAAATAAAACGTGATGCTTCCTACAACATAGGTATCTACTAAATATAGCAAATATTTAAAATGTTGCTTTTTAAGTTAACTTATTAGCATTTTCCTCTTGATAGCGATTATCCACTACTTCACACATTGTTCTCGTTTCCAACTTGCTTGTGGAAATTTATAGAATTTCTGATCACTATTTTTGCCATTGTTGTTGCAGTTGACTATACAGATGGTTTCGTGATGCAGGTTTATTTACTTTTTAAATCGACGAATGGATAAGTGAAATCCATGTAAAATCCTTAGTAAAAAGTGATTAATCGTCCGCCGTAAGTTCCTTTTTTAGCCACGGTGAGCACTGCGATCGATTCGTGATTCTCGCACCCAGCGAATATGGTTGAAATCAGAAAAAAAAAATCTTTACTTTTCTGTTATTTATTGTCACATACGATAATAGGGTAGTTTAATAGTTTTATATTTCATAGTATTATTTTTTATTGTAATTATCCAGGTCAAAGTCAGTAAGTTAGATTTCAAGGCTACCTTAAATACATAGTTTAATTCTTATTCTCACGTAGCGTAAGAATTGGCTATAAAAGAGCGTCGTTGAGGTCGCACTCGAGGAGTTCGGAGTCTGAGGTTGTCTGTAAGGGTCACCCTGTGGGGTGTCCCCAAAACAGACCCTTGCGTCTGGGCCGTTGTGACTCTTGAGGTATTTTCGTAAGTAAGTGTGACATGCCACCATGTAATTTATTTGATAAGATTAGTTAAGATTTGCTATTTAGTTATTCATTATTCAGTGTTTGTTTCTTGTTAATATATTTGTTGTTTGTCTCATCTTCCCCTTGGTTAGTTTTCTCCCTTCAGCAGGATACCTAACCAGGAGGCAGATAACCATGACCTGGATGGGAAGTGCCTTTATTAAGCTATCCCTCATCCCTACTAAAACACTAAGGCACAAGGTTTGTTCTCACAGCTTGTTGGCAAACTGTTATGTTACAAACTGTAATGTATTTTGTTGCGCATGTCGTATCAGAAATATGTTATAAACTTGTTTTGAACTAATGTGAGAACAGCTGTTTGATTTATGCATATAGTAGGTTGCAGACGCTTCAAGCTTCTACAAAGAAAGTGCTTTTGCGTTGTTATCAAACAAACTAATTGTTTTTCATTATAAAAAATATTTTAATTCCACAATGAGCAATTCTATCATTTTTGGGTCTAACCCTATCTTCCAACAAATCTTCTAGATTTGAATCGTCCGTTCCTGATAATTCAGATAACTCACTATCATCAGAGGAAGAAATATCGCCCATATTGTGTAATTATTTTCTATTTACTAGTACAATTAAACTTTATTCTAATATAGGAGTTCATAAAACAACACATCACAAGTTAGGACCTAGCAAAATTTCTTCTAAAACAAAAAACGCATGCGCACCAAATAAGTTGCAGTTTACTGGAAAATAATCCGCAAACCTTTCTGACTGTTATCAACTTATCAGAAATGTTTGTGCGAACAGTAAACTACTTACTTGATAACAGTTAGAAACTGACGTGAGAACACATAAACATAAACAGCGCACACTCCTGACGTCAGCAACTGTTTCTGGCGTGCTGTGAGAACAAACCTACAATCTCCTATATCCTCCCAGGCGTGACATTATTTATAAAAAAATAATCACATATATATTTTTTAAATTTAAACAATAGATTGTAATTTATAAGTGCATACAACCACAGGCTGGATCGAGTGTCGAGGGTCGAATTTATAGACCACCCGCTGTTCCCAGGTGAGGGGTAACTACTTGACAGACTCATTAACCAAAAATAGATTTAAATCGATAAGATATAAACAAAAACATCGCAAATTACTCTGTACACTGAAAACAAACAATAAATACAATAATAATAATGTTACAACGAAACATAATATAGTACCATTTGTCTTTCCTTAAAAATAATAAATATAGCTTAGTCTATGGCAAAGAAATTGGAAAAAAATGTTTATAAAAAGTATATGAAAGTTAAGAAAGGAACACGGTGACCATATTTGCTGCTTAATCAACAAGTCAATGGAAGCAGTCATGCGCATATAAGACAGTTGAGTTTTTAATTAGAAATGATTTTCAGTTATCGTTTTGTAACTAATATTAATAATAAATAAATCAGGATCAAACAAGCGTATATATACAAATAAAAATCCAATTTGTACCTAAAACCTCATTAGCCCGTTTTTTTGCTTCTATAAATACGTTTTGACATAAAAAAGTTAAAAAATAAAATATTATATACTGCACAACTACATCTACATTACTTTAAAACCTAAATGAACAAAACAATTGGTCAATATCGGTAGATAACTTCGTTTATAGCATGAATTAAAATATATACTGAAAATCATTTCAAATTGATAATAATTTTACGGTAAAGCACCGTATTTCTAAACATATTGGGCCTGAATTTTATTTGGAAATATTAAAACAAACGCACTCTTCTTTTCATGTCATTTCTTTTCCACTGAGGCAATCTATAAAAATCTTGTCTTGGAACTTGCAATAAAGCCTCAAATTCTTGATCAGACAGATGTCTCTGAAAACAAAAAAAAAAATGAATATAAAAGTTGCGTTTCACCCAAATTCAGGACCGTTTTGAATTTTTAAAAAACAAGCGAGCTACATCAAACTCGATTTTTCATGTCAAAAACCAAAAAAGATAAAAATTACGGTTTTGATTTTCTGAAAGTGCGATTTTTCGTGATTCAGGAACATTTTAATAAATTTAAAAAACAATCATGCAGCCATGAAAATACATTTTCTAATGAAAAAAAAAAAAAGCGTTTTTCAAGGAGCAAAATGCGATTTTTGTGTGAAAAAAAAGCATTTTCACAAGAAATTGAAACAGTTGAAAATCGATAAAAATTGCTAAATATCGTTAAAAGTTGGTAATAAAATGTGTTTACATCTTTAATTGGGGAACTTTTGCCACTAAAATCAAAATAATAAAATGATAAATCAATATTTTGAAAAGGACCCTTATTTATCTTGATAGATATGTCAAATTTGTCAAGGGTTGTTTTTTCTCGTCGTTTCTTAATGCATTAAAAAGTATTTGTAAAAACTTTTGATGTGAAACATCTATAGCCGCACCTGAATCAGATTTCTCGCGTGGCGACGGTGACGTATGATTCGTATGACGTAAAAAACCTAACGCATCGATAATATATAATAAAGAGATGTACTGATACCTTATATGAAATTGGTCTCATGTTTTGAGCGACGCCGACGGTGGCGCGCCAACAATAGGGGGAAGAACCTCATCGATTCAAACATTTGGCGGGACAGGGTATGAATTGTTTCATAAAAACCTAACTCGATTCCGCCTACTATCTATTCTATATATATAAAAATGTTTGTTTGTATAGGCAACATAATATACCTACATATTTTGCTGACCTGTAAAATTGACAGCTTGTTAATCAAAATAGATTGTTGGTGAATAGTCCCTGTAAAATTTGTGTATAAAGTGTTTGTTTTAAATATGAATAAACAAAGTGTTAATAAAGAAAGTGATGAAAAAATATTGAATAAAAATGAGTGAGTACCTACCTACTCTATATACATTAGGGTGTCCGTTATTTCCCAAATTTGGTGTTGTTCTCCAAACACCCATCAAATTTTTAGATTATGACCTAACAAAAATTATCAGACCCAAACCAGCCCTTAATATTCACATTAACCCGTGCCTAAATCATAATACATTTCCCATTTAAATACCGTTTAAAAGTTATTCAACGATAAAGTTGTATTTATAGTTAAATTCATCATTTTCCTATTTTTTATTTACTATCGCTTTTTGTTTGTACTAAAATTATGAAGTAACTACAATTATATTAATATAGTAACGTACTTCTGTATAAATTTGTGTTTTAATAATTTCCTTTTTTAAAATTATTGAATTTAAGGCAATTAAATAAAAAGCTAAACGAAATCACGTTTTAAATTTATTTTCGTTCTGTAATCTAACGACATCTGTGAGCAATCTGAAAAAACGTACAATAAATATTGTGATACCATTGTGATACTATTATTTATAAGCGATAATATACTTTATTTTGTATCCAAATTTTGTATTTGTTAATTTTATTACCTATATATATATGTATTTAGTTTGATATAAATAAAAATTATGGTGAAAATTACAAAAAAAAAATCGTGAATTAAACTCTGATGACAAATTTATTGCAAATTTCCTACATGAAATAGATATTTAATTATTTTTAGCTATATTTGTTTCAGTAAAAAAAATTAACGACAAAAAGTGCAAAAATGCCATGTTATTTAAATTGGAAATGTCTTATGATTTAGGCACGGGTTAATGTCGATGTTTCACATCTGCCAGGCGTCCCGTGACGGCTCACATTTTTTTTTATCTTTGAAAACGACAACCGATCTGGTTGTCGAAAGCTCAGAACAGAATATTATTTTAATTTTTGTTAGGCATTTTCAGTTTTGAAAAACCGACCCTTGACAAATTTTACATATCTATCAAAATAAATAAGCAAGGGTCATTTTCAAAACATTGATTTATCATTTTATTACTATGATTTTAGTGGCAAAAGTTCTCCAATTAAAGAAGGAAATATATACAATTATGCCACAAAGAAGTTACAGACAATATTTAAATATAATAAAATGTGATTTTAAATACCTCCAAATTCATTCTGTCAACATCAGAGGGCAATCGGAAGTTGGTAACAATAAGTAAATGGTAAGGATAAATTTTTGCCGGTTCGTTAATAAGCATTGTATGCGCCATATTTGGTAATGACCGGCGTACTTGCTGAGCGGCCAATCCAGTAGGATATCGTCCTAATCCACCAGTGTACGTAGTTGATAGGGGCATCTCACAATTCTAAAATGATATAATTATTATTTATTATATTTAACAAAAAGAACTATTTATACTTACCACAGCACGTCGTTCTACATCAGTTATAGAACCAGTGGAGACTGTAAAAGAAAATAAAAAAAAAATAAATACTCTATTATTTAACATTTTTGTAAAAAATAACCTTGGGAAAACACAAACTCCTGTGAGAGACTCGGTTAGTTTTAACAAAGCAAATACTCACAAAAAATAAATGCCCTTATGGAGCTTTCCTAGCAGTTACTAAAAAAATATTAATAAATGACCAACCGTACTTACTATCAGACTTTCCACAACTGAAGTCAGTGCTGTAAGTTTTAGTACCCATTCCGCTAAATGTATAATCTCCCTGTGAATAGGAAAATATTTTAAAGCGTGCATATTTTCTACATCAAGCACAGTATCTACATATACAACTAAACAAACAGTACAATAGACTAGTAAATATAAATAATATTACTTAAAGTAAGAAATGTCCCAAAAGTTTTAGTACAAAATTCATTGGCCAGAGAGTTTTTTTTATTAAGGATGTTTGTAGGTATAGACATAAATACAAATGTACCGAGAACATCTATTGGGGCAGAAGAGACAATTTATTAATTTGGGATTTGAAGGCCTGCAAGTTAGGACGAGTGAGGAAGACGTAGGTAGGTAAGGAGTTCCACAATCTGGAGACCCTGGGGATGAAGGAACGATCGAATCGATCCGTTCTTGATGTCCAGCATTGAACAGTATAAGGGTGCATGGAGTTGGCACGTCGCGTTGCTCTGGTTGGTCTGACAAGTGGAGGCATTATAGAGCGGAGTTCTTCTGAGCAAAATCTGTTTATGTATCGGTAAAACAAGGAAAGATCAGCCACTGCTCTTCGGTTGGATAATGGGGCTAGGTTTTTGGTGATACTGGTGTCGTTTATTAGTCGAACTGCTCTTCTCTGTATTACATCAAGAACTCCGAGCCTTAAAGAAGCCGCCGAACCCCATACATGCGAGCAGTATTCAAGATTAGGCCGTATTTGGGCTTTGTAAATAGTAGCTAAGTTGGATGGAGAAAAATATTTCCGTGCTCTAAACAAAAAGTCTAATTTCTTTCCTGCTGCAGTTGCTATGGATGCAATATGTTCGTTCCAGTAAGTCCTGGGAGATCGTTATACCAACCAGCGTAATGGAGTCGCCTGCTACCAGTGTCTGATCGTTGATTGTAATGGATGCCTCTTGTTGGATAGGCAACATGTCTTTGTCTTGGAAGCGTTAAGATTAACAAGATTCTTTCTTCCCCACTCGTCTACAATTCTCAAATCTTGATTGGCGAGGAGAACAAAAAACCAGGTTGGAATATCAACGAGAAGACTGACTCTTTAAGACAGATCTTCTAAGAGTACGATGATATCGTTGGAATTAAGTAGAAATGGTCTTAAATATCGAAAGGACCCTAAGTGTCACAAATAATCTCAAGCGCAACTTCTTTATATACCAATATCTTAACTGAGGATTTTATATGGACAAGAGAAATGCCCTCATTATATTAGATACAAATATAAATCCTTGCCTGGTGTGCAATTTACAATAGTGGTTTGTCCCACCTTTTGTGGAATGAGTGAGGGGATGAAGCTTTGAATAGTAAGAGTACTATTGAGAACTTCCTATCCAAATTGCTTCAGTTTGTCGACGAATATCATGCTAATGACGAAATTATATTTTGGCATCATGCCATTACTCAAGGGTTACCCAAAACTTGTCGCAGGGTCACCCAATAGAGAATAGAGAATATTTAGCTTGACTCTCTAAAAAGATTTATCACAGAGGCTGGGAAGCCCAAGATAAAGAACAATTAAGATGATGAATTGACGAAAAACAGATATTGATCTGAATTCCGTCCAAGATCTCATGAGACATTCGAAAAAAGTTTCAGAAGAGGCCATTTTGCATTATTAAATATTGAGTTGTAATTAGTGGTAAAAATATGATATACGAGTGAGATGACAGCTCTCTCTTTCTAGTATCTCACGATTTACACACATCTCACGCTATCAGAAAAAATCCAATAAATATTTTGTTCCAAAACTTTTAGGATATAGGTTAGAATCCAGATGAGTATTGTCTAGGTGTTAGAACCGACGTATCTCAATTTGTATAAAACACAAAATACTGGTCTCCTCCGAGTAATATTTTTTTCTTCAAGCGATTTCATTATTGAAAAATCTCATTTAAACTATGGTTGGTAATGTAATTTAAACATAAAACACTTGAAGAAAAACAATTATACAGTAGAACATCGATTATCCGATACTCCAACTTCCGATATTCATCACCAAATGGACAAACTAAATGCTAATAGTGCCAGTGTGGTAAAATATGTTAACAAGCTTAGGAAGGAAATTAAAAAGCATAGCTTACAAAGAAATCAAGTTTACTACTAATTAAATTAGAAAAAACTTCCATAAAAGACATTAGCTTCATTTTCTGAGAAGTCAGCATCTTGATATAAATTTGAAAAAGAACATATAACGGCCATGGTTTATCCAAATTCTAGCGGTGTTCACTGGAACAGTAAAAATAGATTGCCTATAAAATATAGTGCCCAAAAAAGTGTCTGGATGAGTCAAGAGATATTTATTGATTGATTTAGATTGTTTTCTTTCTGAAGTTACAAAATTACCTCCACTAAGAAGCTATGCTTTAATGGATGATGCGTTAACTCATGGTATTGAAGAATGTTGGATTGTTAACTAAGTTGCCAACCAAGAGTTTATAGAAAGTTTCAAGTGAAGATATCAAACGGCTTTTATTCGAGGAGTTATTAAAAACAGTATTGGAAAATGTAGGCACTGAAGCTTGGAATCGGTTACCTACAAGAACCTTGAATAAAAGTTGATATGGTCAGAAAAGATCTAATATTTTATCCATAAAGCAAACATTTTCATATCTTTCTGGATTTCAAGATATCTCAGATAACGACATTTCTAATTGGTTATATATGGATCAACAGGAAGGGAAACGATTTTTTCCCAAAGGACATGTTTTAAAGCCTGTACAAGCCAATGTTCATGAAGATTGTGAAGATGACTTAGAACTTGATAATCCGGGAAAAAGTATTAGCTATGGAGAAGCTAATGATATGGTTAATAAAATTTACTCAATGGTTTCAAAATCAAGTTGAAGCAGATCTAACAGTATTGAGGAAAATACGCGACTTTGCAAGAAAGAAACGTTTACAGATGATAAAGCAAAAAAAACAGTGTTATAATAATTTAGGTAACTGTTTATGACAATATTATGTTTATAACTTTTGTTTACTATGTTCGCAAGTTGTTTTTATAAATTCCTTATTTTTGAAGTGCGTAACGCGTTACGGCACCAGTCTGCCTGGCTTCCCGTTCTCTCACGGATACAACAGTTTCATCCTCTCTCTCATTCTAACCCACAGCGCTAGCCGTGTTTCGAACAGACGCTTCAGCTTAGATTAGAAGTTATCACACTGTCGAGAGTTCCGAGAGGCACTTATCTTTTTTCTTTTTCTATTTTCAGTCTTTTTTCCCCATATCCGTCGCACCCTGATGGACAATCGAGGTTCTACTGTATTTTATTTTAATACAGAGTTAGTAGAAATATGTTTGAAATACAAATATATGAAATTGAATACAAATTATAATGCGTATTGAACAATATTACAAGCAACAACATGAAATTAAGTATACTAAATAAATATTGATTCTATTAGTTAACTTTTTCAAGGTTTTCAGATTAAAGCTTCCTGATAGATATTTTTCCTTAGTTTTATTATTGCTTGTAATACGGCTATTTTCCTAAAAGTCAATTTAATAATAGAACATAAATTAACTTTCTTTAGCATTTAATCAATACTATAGTTAGTCAGTACTTACAAATTCATTTCTACTGGATAAAGTGGACGATTTGAGCCCATAACCGGGTTTAGGGACTGTTCGTAACGATGAAACTACTGTACAAAAAGCAAAAATAATAATGTAGCTAATAGATTATTTAAGAAAGCATGCACAATAATATTTATTAACTATTTTCTGCTGAAAAATAGTAGAAGCAGGTAAGCTATATACTGGCTAAGTGTATAAATACAGCTTTTGAAAAAGAAAACTGCATAATAAAAAAGTATTTTTGTGTTACCTACAAGTTGGAATGATTGTTGTTGTTTCATTGAAAATACTGATTATTAATCATACAACATGAATTAAAATAAATGGGTATTTGCTGCATTGCAATATCATAAAGTATTTTAAATTTTTAATATGCAAACCGGCACAAATAAGGGGACACAAAAATGTCATTTTTGCGGAAATTTCATTCGGAGTATGGGAAATCGCATTGTAGCCCTGTTAAGAGCCCGGAGAGGCAATTTGATAATAATGTCAATACTTTTGTGTTGTTTTTTATTACAATTTAAAATCTCACTGCCAAATTGCCTTATTTTACAAAATTTCGTAATTGAGGGTTTTTTTGTAATGTGTAAGCTCATTTGTGTTTAATTTAGTTATATTAAGGCAATGTAATAATTTTTAACAACCAAAGAATTAAAGAGAGTAAGTTAATTGAAAAAATCAAACTTTTTTGTGTTACTCTATTTGTGCCGATGTGTTTAATTGTGCAATATATATAAAAAGAGATCTCAGAGATTTATTAAACGCTTAATAATGGTAATTTTAATAAACCTTTTATATAAACGAGAAATTAGATGAACATAATTCAATTTTTTACACAACAAAACAAACCTATTTAAAACCAGACAGTTTGTTGTATTGAGGTAGGTAGAAAATAAAAAAAGGAGGTCATTACGTCAAGCCTCGGGCAATTACAAATACATTATATAATAGTTAGATCATCAAAAACGTTAATATGCGTAAAAATTAGTCATTTAAAAAAGTCTATCTTGAAATTACAAATATAAATTTAAGGCAAAATCATTCAGTGAGCAGAAATATTTATGAAACGGTTAATTTTTTTCTAAATTTATATCCTCCTATATTAAAATAATGTTTTATCAATGTTTTAAACTACGTGTAGAAAAAATCAGAACATACCGTTATAATTCGGAATAGCACCGGTAGATCGACCCATTGATGAACGACAACTTAAAGATCGATCAAAATCTACTTCATCATCAAATGGTCTAGGATGGTCTAAATTTCTAGACGGACTTGCACCAATAGGATTATCATATCGGAATCTATAGTTTGGCTCTTTGTTTGCTGATGGAGTTCTAAAATAAAATAATAATCAGTATGATTTCTTTGTATCATTCTTTAAAATACTACCTGGAAGCATTTCTTGGATCTAAATTAGACGCTTTCCATTGTTTGAATTTTTCTCTTTCTTGAACATTTTTCAAAAATACTTTTCCTATACCTGTAGCTATTTTACTTAATTCATTTTCTTCTTTTTTTAATTGATGGTCTAGTAAATCCTTTTCTGTTGCATCATCTACTTCATCTTCATCCGAAGGAACACCTAAACAATACATTATTAAATAGTCTACGAACCTGTTCGATCCGTATTATATTATTTTGATATAAATATTACCTTTATACGAATCTGACCATCGTTTCCGACGTTCTGGATCAGTATAAGGATACGGTGGTGCAGGAAAATCATCCCTTTCAATTTTTAATGGTTCTCCAGGTTGTGGAGGTTTAGCACCAGGATAATGTGATAATTCTATGGGTTCCTCGTTATTCATATGAGGTGACTTTGGCCGTAGAACTTCAGTATGCATTGAATCTACCAATACCTTCATAGCTGTTCTCGATGTACTTCGTCTTCCTGAACCTGAACTGCTTCGTAATGAGTTTTGCGCTATAATAACAAATTAATTTAATTAAAGTAAAGCTAAAATTCTATAAATACTACTTACAAGTTGGCCTATGAAAATGTGGTGAAGTTGGAGCTTTATCATATGGTTCAATAGGTTTTCTAAGATAACCTTGAGTTGGTTCTTCTGTAAGATAACTATAGGTGTATATTCTAGAAATATCATCTACTAAAGTAGCTGATTTATTGTGATCCCTTAATATCAATCCAGGAGATGGTGAGCGGTAACTGTACATCTAAAAATGTAAAATAAACGATTATTAATTAAACTGTTAAATATAAAAATCATGTAACAAAATTTATTACCTACACACGTACATACTTACTGTAGGGTTATTAAAAAAATTGGTATCTAAATTAGTGTTTGAGAATACAAATAACGTAATCTCATAGCAACAAATACAACGAAAAATAAAATAGAAAAAAACAAACCTTTCTAGACATGCTTGTAGGACTATATAATGAACCATTCAAACTAGGTGTACGTGATCTCATCGAAAACTGCAAAAAACGTGCAAAAATAAAAAAAAAAATTCTAGCAAAAATATAATAAACATAAGCGAGCTGTAAATATTTTACTGATTAATCAGTGTTACCTGAAGTTCGCTAGCACCAGATGTACTGTGTCTATCATAATCTCTAATAGACATATCAGTATCGGTACAATTACCATTTGCTTCTGCCGGTCCATTGAGTATTTCACCATTTTCTGTGGGTCCGGGACCACATCGAGGATGCCAGATAGCACCACCTTGAAGATACATCTCTTCTCCATCTCCAAATGGGTCACCACACTTCGTGCATCGTGCACACGTAGGATGAAAGTGATGATTATCTCCAGCCTAATAAAGTTGTTATCAGTTAAAAAGTAAATAAACGTTTTCTAATTATAACTGTGCGTAACGTCCTTTATAACTATAATATTCAGAGAAGATAGTGGTATGATGACAATTAAAACAAAAGGCTTTTTTGGATTGCCGACGTTTCAAAGACTATATTTGATTCTTCCTCGGGTGCCTATAGTACCAAAAAAACTTCTATTTCTTCAACCAGCCAGTTTTATATTCCTGTTAAACAATATTTTAAGTAACTGAATTGCTTTCCTTCCATATATGTTCTTCATAGTGATGAAAAATCCCAATTTCTATTAATGGACCATAGAGAACATATATGGAAGTGAAGCTTTTCAATTTAACTATCCTCATCCCACTATCTCTTCTGAATCTTTTGTATTTAATTACCTGTAAAACTTTGCCACTAATGAATCTATTACAATAAGCACATTTGACTCCAAATTGTTTTTGGTAATCTCTTTCACAATATGGAACTCCATTTTTCCCCATATATTCCCCATGAAGAACAGTACCACAGGTTTTACATTTAAAGCACCAAATATGCCATTGTTGATCTAGAGCAACTAAAGCTTGTCCCTCTTTTAATTCTTCTTTGCAACCAGCACATTCTGTAATTGAAATGTTTTTATAACAAAAAAAGTAACAACTATAAAAAGATTTATATACCATTGGCACTATTAGTGGTTGGACTACTTTTTGGTGTAATATCTTGAACAGGTATCTGAACACATTTTGCACACAGCACCTCCTTGCCAGTGTAGGTAACTTTTTCTCCAGTTGGAAAATTCTGTCGACACCTATTACAAGTAAAACATTTTTGATGGTAAGTTTTACCTAAAGCGGTTACGACCTAAAACAAATATATTATACAATACCATTATCGATAATTATAAAGTAAAGAAACAAAATTACATGGAAAACAGTAGAAATTTGTAGTAATAAAACAATATAAGAATATTTTTGAATAAAAAATGCTCTAAAATGGTTGAACTAGCCCCGTTATTTCTTTACTAGTAATATTTATCGCTTCTGTTGTGGCTTTATTCTTACTACATTCACACTCCTTATTAACTATTGTATATCACATGACAGTAAAACTAAAAATTAATAAATGGATGATTCAACCTACCTCTCCTTCAACATATTCGTTGCAAACAGCACACTTAGAACCAAAATTTTTTTGATAATCACTTGTACAATAATACTCTCCATCTTTGGAAAAGAACCCTCCTTCTGCTAATGAATTTCCACATACCTTGCATTTAAAGCATTGCATGTGAAAATATTTATCTTGTACTCTAAGAACTTCCCCTGAACATTTCTTTTTGCAAGATAGACAATATGTTTTTCCTAAAAATATTTCCATTAAAATAATTTTTTTATTATACAAATGGAAAAATAGTTCGAGTGAGTATAAAATTAGATAAAATATTTAAATAAGTATCAACTTTTATTGGTTATAGCTTATCTCTTAATGTCAACCTTAGCCATGTTCTAGAAAATTAGTACTTTTTAACGGTGCAAAAGTTAATAACTATTAAATAATCAAATTACGGGTGAAGGACAATATATGTTCATTTCTATAATTAGTTTATACCGAGAGTTATATGACCATAATTTAATACGTAGCTTTTTAATTCCAGGAATTTAATAATGTAATCTAATCATTTTTAGTACTTTTATATTTTTCTTTATTTTTATATAAAATATATAATTCACTTCTACTTTAGCTTCCAAACTTAAAAGATCATTTTGTATTTCAATTAAATAAAGTATTTTTATTATTTTTAAAAAACGTTTCTTTTGTAAACAATTTATAATTGGCGCAGTCAGTAGGATTTGTGCGGGTCGCGAAAAGCTGAGAAAAATCGCTTTTGACGTAAAAACTTTCAGTGAAAATTCGAGACTTTGGCGTTTCAACGTCGTGAGTGCAAATCCTAAAGAACCTCCATCCTTAAGGGATTACAACATCAGGAAGCAGTACAGAAGTCGGGAAGAATCACTGGTACCCAGGCGAATACTGTAAGTGCCATTTCTTTCACTTTCCTTTCCTTTTCTTAGGATTTTGGGAAATAGTTAAGAGTTCAATTTTTAATATTTTATTTATAAAAAATATACTATTTGAGTAAAATTTAATGAGCAAAGAAGTAGACGACGAGCTACTTCAAAGTTTTTTCAATATAACAATTGGAAAAGCCAGTAAGAAAAATAATTTAGAGTCTAATCAAAATAAACCTTCTAATTCAACTATGCCAAATTCTGAGCCACGTACGTTGCGCAATATGAATTGGGATCTTTTTAAATTAAAGTTAAAAAATATAAAGCCCTTTGATGGCGATAGCAATTCACTTAACAAATTTATATCACGTTGTGAGAAATTGATTGAAACATATAGAGAATATAATGACCAGGACTTACATAATCACATTTTCGAATGTATTCAAGAAAAACTTGTCGGAAAAGCCGAAGTAATGGTCGGCAACCGAATGGAATTAAATACATGGCCCACACTGAAAAATGCTCTTATACAGTGTTTTTCAGATAGAAGAAATTTAGATTGTTTAATACAAGAGTTAACCCGAACAAGGCCTAATAGAAATGAAAGCATGATCGATTTCGGAACAAGACTTCAGCTACTCAGAAGTAAAGTTGCACAAAGAATTAGTAACGATAATTCCCTTTCAAGAGATGATAAAGTTTGTCACATCAAATACTGTGATAAAACTGCTCTTAATACATTTATTGCAGGATGTACAGGTGTTCTTAAAAACAATATGCACCTTAAAAAACCAGATTCTCTCGAAGATGCTATAGCTTACATAAGCGAGTACGAAAATTTCGAAGCTCTATACAACAACCCCAATAGTCAAAGCCATATTTCAAAACAGAATAATTTCAGACTACGAAACCCCATTAGCAGTAATTTCAATATTCCAAAATCTTCAAACTCATTTAATCATGAAAGAATGCAAATTCAAAATTCACCACAAAATAATAATCAGACTTTTCCATGTCAGCCAATTAATATTCAGCCACGTCTTCTTCCACCAAGAAAATACCCCACTAATTCACAAGTATTTGGACCACCTCGTAACGTCTTTAAACCAACTCCAATTCCACCCAGTCAAATGTTTAAACCAGAACCAATGTCCACTACTTCTAGAATACCATCCCTTAATAACTCTAGACAAAATACAAACTGGAGACAAAACTCTACTGGTCCGTATAGAAATAATACCTTCCAAAATCAAACCAATTACCAAAAACCTAATTTTATTAGTGAGGAACTATACGCAAATAGCTTTGCAGAAGAGGATTATGACACTCAAAATGATAGCACGTTTAACGAAAATGAAATCAATTATGATAATGAGGAATCTTACTTTCAAAACTACGCACATGAAAGTACTGAAAACCAATTAGAAAATGACAATGCTGAAGAGGAAAATTTTCAAACACCTGCCTTCAAGGAAAATCAAACGTAATCGAGATAAACATTTCGAATACAAACCCGTTACCGTATATTGAAATTCAATACCCAAAATTAAAACTTTTAATAGATACAGGTAGCACTAAATCAATTCTTAAACCAATAATTGCTGAAAAATTTTATCCACAATGCATTTATCAGAATACCGTAGATATTAAAACCTCTCTTGTAAGCCAGCGGATCAAGTATCAAGCAGAGATACCAGTATTCCCAGAATTCAGATGTTACGGTAATATTAATTTCATCTTATATGACTTTCACGACTTTTTCGATGGAATAATAGGCGTAGACGATTTAATAAATATGGAATTAAATATAGATCTTACAAATCATAGACTAATCAATAACTTTGTAGAAATTCCTATAAAATTTAGGAAACCACAAGATATAAAATTTAAATTTTCGTTAGCTCCATCAGAGAGACTTTTAAAAGCTATTCCTGTAAATATATTAAATGGTGAAGTTATTGTAGACGAAACACAATTGGGAAAAGTCTACATACCTGAAACATTAACCATAGCCCGGAATGGCTACGCTGTTATGGAAATAATTAATGAAACTGATGAAAGTGTAGCAATTACATTAAATAGACCAATACGTGTAACACCATTTTTACATGAAATGTATGAAATTCATAATTTTAACTACACCAATACTGACAAGAAATCTGCGAAAAGTGGAAAAAGTATAGTAAATTTGGCAAACCTTATTCGGACAGATCACATGAATAAAGAGGAAAAAGAAGGTATTCTTAAATTGTGTCAAAAATTTTCTGATGTATTTTTAAAACCTGGCGAACCCTTGACTTTTACATCCAAAGTTAAGCACGTGATCAAAACTACTGATGATAACCCTATTCATGTGAAGTCGTACAGATATCCATATATACACAAAGAGGAAGTACAACGACAAATCAACGAAATGTTAGAAAAAGGAATAATACGCCCTTCATCTTCTCCCTGGAGTTCACCCATATGGATAGTAAGCAAAAAGATGGACGCATCAGGACAACAGAAATGGCGTCTGGTTATTGATTATAGAAAACTTAATGAGAAAACAACTTGTGACAGATACCCAATACCTAACATCAACGACATTCTAGATAAATTGGGAAGAGCCCAATATTTTAGTACCCTCGATTTAGCGAGCGGATTTCACCAGATCGAGATGAGTGAATGCTCTGTCGAAAAAACAGCATTTACCGTAGACAACGGACACTACGAATTTCTTCGTCTTCCGTTTGGACTCCGAAATTCTCCTTCCACCTTCCAAAGAGTGATGGATGAGGTCCTCAAAGATCTTCAAAACAAAATTTGTATGGTCTACATGGACGATATTATCATATTTAGTACAAGTTTACAAGAACACTTACAAAATTTAAAATTAGTCTTTTTGAAATTGCGAGATGCCTGTTTGAAAATTCAACTTGATAAATGCGAGTTCTTGCGCAAAGAGGTCGAATTCTTAGGACACGTGGTAACACCTCAAGGAATAAAACCAAATCCAAAAAAAATTGAAGCAATAAAGAATTTTCCTATTCCACGTACCCAAAAACAAATAAAATCATTTTTAGGATTACTGGGCTATTACCGAAAATTTATTAAAAATTTCGCTAAGATCACGAAACCAATGACAGTCTGTTTAAAGAAAGATCAAAAAGTAGAGCATACTAAAGAATTTGTTGACTGTTTTCATACTTGCCAAAATTTACTTACATCTGAACCAATTTTAGCATACCCAGATTTCAATAAAAAATTTGAAATAATGACAGATGCATCTAAATATGCAATTGGTGCTGTTCTTTCACAAGATGGACATCCCATCTCGTATGCATCAAGAACCCTTAATTCGGCAGAAATAAATTATTCAACTATTGAAAAAGAACTACTCGCAATAGTTTGGGCATGCAAATACTACAGGCCATATATTTTCGGACGAGAATTTTTAATTTTATCGGATCATAAACCACTTCAATGGGTTTTTTCATTGAAAGAGCCAAACTCTCGTTTAGTGAGATGGCGACTTAAACTTGAAGAGTTTGATTATAAAATCAAATACCAAAAAGGAAAAAACAATCAAGCAGCAGATGCATTATCAAGAATAAATCCAAATTTTGATTTAAATGCATTGGAAACAGTATCACTCGATGTAAATGTTGACGACATAGACGATATAATTAAACGAGAAATAGATAACATATTCAACCTACCAGACCTTCCAGGAAATGAAGTAGAAAGAATACTAGGAGATAACCAGAAAATAAAAATTTTGTCGAATATTCAAATTAAACCGCCAGATGTTAAATCTCAAGAAAATAATACTGACTTGGAAACAGTGCATTCATCGCAAGAAAATCCTATTCTTGGAATCCCTATCACAGATAAAGCACTGAATTTATATAAAAATCAGATTTTAATTACATATGACGAAGTTAACAACAATAAAATAAAAAAGGAAAAAATATTCGACAATAACAGAATGCTGATCGTCTTACAACAGCGAAACCTTGAACAAAGTATTATAGAATTTGCAAAAGAATTCTTAGATCCAAAACGAACGTACGCAATATTTTTTAGAAAAACATTATTAGCAGAAACATTTTCAACAACTTTACAAAAGTTTTTCAAAAATTCCGCATTTAAATTAATACAATGTACTAAAATATTAGATGACGTCGTAACCAGTGAAAGACAAAGAGAACTTTTAGAATACTACCATATTCACAAAAAAGGTCATCGCGGAATTAATGAAATCAAAAATTCTTTAGGTTCTCGATACTACTGGCCTAACATGACAGAAGACATCGAACAATACATAAATAATTGTGAAGTGTGTCTAAAAAACAAATACGATAGAAACCCACCAATAATAAAATTCAACCTAACACCTACTGCGGCAAAACCTTTTGATCACATTCATATGGACGTATTTAGAATTTCTAATAATCCCTATTTAACCATAATCGATTCATTTTCTCGTTATGGACAAGCATATCCCATACCTTGCATTAACGGTGTATCAGTGGTAGAAGCTTTATTAACCTATATAACCCATCATGGATTACCATATAAGATAACTACCGATCAAGGAACCGAATTCAAAAATCAAGACCTAGAAGATTTCTGCAAACTCCATAAAATAGAACTACATTATACCACTGCAAAAAATAGTAATTCGAACTCTCCAGTCGAAAGGTTCCACTCCACATTAATTGAACATTTCAGATGTCTCAGAGAAAGTAACAAAGATCTTACACCCAACCAATTAATTAAACATGCAGTTCTTACTTACAATAATTCCATTCATTCTGTAACTAAGTACACCCCTTTCGAGATAATCAAAGGACATATTAATAACCCCGATTCATTTGATTTAAATGATCACCTAGTATTATCGGAATACGTTCAAAACCACAAACAAGCCTCAAAAGAATTATATAAAAAGATTCAAGAAAGGAATAATGAAGTAAAAGAAAGAGTAATCGAAAAAGAGAATATGCAAAGATCTGATCCTCCCGAATACTCCGATCAAAAGAATGTCTACATTCAAACAAAATTTAGGGACAAAAAATTACCAAAGTTTAAAAAAGCCGAGGTAATTAAAGACGATACTTACCTGATAGAAACCGATAAAGGAATCTATCATAAAAATATAGTTAGGAAACCGAGAAATAATAATAATATTTTGCAGGTGCAAAAGGACAATGAAGATATTGATGATCCTAGTATACCTGGGTTATCAATTTAAAGGAATAGAATGTAACAGTGAAGATGTTCATGTTACACCACTGGAAAACCTTTTGCTTCCAATTCACCTAGGAACATGCAAACTTATATATACTAAACATACCTTTATTCATTATTTAGATTTAAGAGAAGTAGTTAAACAAATTGAAATACTAAAATATCATTTTTCAATAGTAAAAAATCATATTATCATGGTCAATGCATCTAACCCAATTTCTTATCACGGTCTAGCTGAAAATATGATCGAGAGAACAGAGGTATTAATTTCAACACTCGAAAGAAAATTAGAAAATATTTACCCTCATATAAGAACAAAACGTGGAATCATAAATGGACTTGGTAAAGTCAATAAATGGTTATTTGGAAACCTCGATTCCGACGATGGTAATCGATATGATAATGCAATTAATATCTTACAACAAAACCAAAAAGAAATAATTCATGAAGTAAACTTGCAAACCACATTATATTCAAAATTAATTAATCATTACAATAAATCTTTAATGGCACTATGGCAAAATCAAAACAAATTACAAATTAATTTAGAAAGATTCCAAGATGCGATGCAAAAACAAATAAATGATCTAAGTAGTTATATTACCTTCCAAGGAACAATAAGTCAAATAAATCTTGATTGTCAAAATTTAATCGCGTTTATAAATGACATAGAAAATTCAATTGTTTTTTCAAAATCAAATTCACTTCATAGCTCAATTTTATCTAGCCAAGAAATCTCAGAAATGATTAGTCACTTAAATAAAATTTATGGAGAAAAACAAATACCCAAATTTAATAATATTTTAACGTACTACCTATTCTTAGGAACTCAAGTAACATTCTCAAAATCTAAGTTAATATTTGCCGTACATGTTCCAATCCTTAAACCAAATTCCCTAGAATTTTATCACATTTATCCCATTATACAAAACCATAAATTATTTACACCTACTTATCCATATCTGGCACGAGAAGAAACCAATTCGCAACCACAAAAAGAAGAATGTCCCACACTGGAAGATGTATATTACTGCCAAGAAACCCTTCTAAAAAAGGATACATGTACAGTACAAATTCTTGATGGCCACATCCCAAAAAACTGCTATATCAACAAAGTAAATATTCAAGAATCAATAATAGAGCAAATAACTGTAAATGAAATACTCGTAATACCATCCAAACATGAGAAAGTTCTATCAAAGTGCAAAACTGATCAACTTCTAGAAATTTCGTCCCCGACGCTACTGAGAATTCCAAGAGAGTGCGAAATATCAATCAATGAATTAAAGTTTATTAACAATCCGAGTATTCAACAACAAGGGAAACCATTAATATTACCAAAATTTAACGATGATATGTTTCCAGAAGTTCAACAAACATATCAAGCTGCTAACATTACCAAAATTGATTTTGAAGAACTATATGAAATTAACAAAATTGCAAAACAATTAACGCCTATCAAAGAGATAACGTACAATCAAACACCTATGATTGCCACTCTTTTTGGAATATTAATCGCAGGTGCCATTCTGATGATTATATTGATTTTCACCATTCGTCACCAAAAGAAGAAAAACAAGAAAAGCTGTAGGGAAGGAAAAATTAAGAAAATGGACCAACATCAGTCTACAAGCGGACCACCCAAAAATATCTCCGATATTTTTGGTTCCTAAGGAGGGAAGAGTTATATGACCATAATTTAATACGTAGCTTTTTAATTCCAGGAATTTAATAATGTAATCTAATCATTTTTAGTACTTTTATATTTTTCTTTATTTTTATATAAAATATATAATTCACTTCTACTTTAGCTTCCAAACTTAAAAGATCATTTTGTATTTCAATTAAATAAAGTATTTTTATTATTTTTAAAAAACGTTTCTTTTGTAAACAATTTATAATTCGAGTATAGTATTTATAAAAAGTTCAAATTGCGAACAAACAATATTATGATCGAAGACTTACCCATATTTTACACACTTTTTCGATCTTCCAATTATATCTTTAGCACAGCACTGTTGTAAAATATCAATTAGTTTTTGTTTATTGAATACTTAATACCTTTAATTTACTAAAATTGAACAAAAATGCCAAATTATAAAATTGGGCGAGCCCATAAATGGTGATAATTAAATGATTAAAATGACATTTGTTTGTCAATACTACCAACCAAAAAGTTACTGACAGTTCATAACAAAATACCACTATGAATGGTGACGTCATTGTAAATAGAGTGATAAAAGTAAAATTGCCTAAGCAAAAAAAGATGATAGCACACATGCTTTATCAGAAAGCATCATGCGTATATAGATGCGCATTACGTATAAGAACTTAATAATCTTCAACCACATGACACATATGACAGTACAGTTGTGAATGAAGGGTTCAATGGTTATGGTATTATTAAGTGTTTCTTTTGATTGGTTTTAATTTAATGCTCTAAATTACTGTGACAACTTCACCGCAACACTTTAAAGACATTTAGTAACTTTGCCGTACATAACCTATTTTCAAAATGAATCCTGAAGATTACGAAACGCTTCCCACCGATAATGTAACAACCCATATGATAGCTGGTGCTATTGCTGGTATTATGGAACATTGTGTTATGTACCCTCTTGATTCCGTAAAGGTAAGTACCATTTAAATTTTGTACAACAAAAAATACGAAGATTTTATCTTACAGACTAGAATGCAGTCTTTAGCGGCCTCAGGTACAGAAGGTATCAGTGAAACAATGTTAAGAATGGTACGAACTGAAGGAATTCTTAGGCCTGTTCGAGGAATGTCGGCTATGGTAGTTGGGGCTGGTCCTTCTCATGCTCTATACTTTAGTAGTTATGAATATTTAAAGAATACTTTATCAAATACATTTAGTAACCAAAAATTTGATCCCTTGATCTATGGTAAGTTTAATTTGTCATTTACGTAAAATCGGAAAAATTGTACTATGTATATTTTTTTTTACATATGTAAACAATATCTTTTTTATCTTTATCTATGAACCTTGCTAATTAACATTTTAATTTTTGTGATGTATACAGAATGCTTATCTTAAAAATTCTGCAATCTCTTTAATAATTGCTCATTAATTTAATTTTGTTTTTAATTAATTGTAGATATCATCAAATTGCAAATTTTTTAGGTTCTAAGAGTATTTTGATATCTATTTTTTCTGAAATCACAGCTTTATTGGCATGTTTAGACAACTTAATGTAATTAAAATTAGATTAATATAATAATTTGCAGATAACATTAATACTTGCAACTGTTTAGAAATTAGTTATTACAACATTTTTATATTTTAACCAAATGTTTTTTTTACATTTTTTGATATTACATAAAAAAGATAATATTCTGCTTATTAAGTAACATTCAATACATACAAACTGATATTTTTTTTTTTTTGAATTCATTTATTAGTGGTTAAAAAGTAACATTTTTAGATAGTAAATAGAAACAACTATCTAAGCGTTTAATTCAATAGAAAATTAAGGAAAATAAAACTTTGTATTCAACTTAGAAAATAGGAGAGATCATGTAATCTAAAATATTTCCTTATCAATTTTTTTTTGTAGAATCCTTATTTTAAAATTTACTTAGTAAATAAGATCTTTTTAAAAAATTTTAATCTCTTTACATAGATGTGTATGTTTAAACTCAAACTTGCAAAAGTTAGTTAAACACAATATTAATTTAAATTAGTAGAGGATTACAATATTCTTATGAATTAATAATTTTTCTCATATTTCTTAGAATACTAAAAGGTTCGAAATATATAAAAGAAATTATTCAGGAGCAATAGAACGTGATTTTGAAATAAATTTGTACACCAGACTATTCAAGAAAAAAGATAAATAAAAAAGATATACAGAAATTATGTAACAAATATACTAGAGAGATAGATAGGTAGATATTCATTGGGTTGGCTGTTAGATTTACAGATCTATTGTGAACACCCATTATATCTAGAATAAGATTAGAGCCTAATCTAGCCCTGTCCTCTTATTGAGACTTAATAGCCTCTCCCCATAACTTAGAGCAGCCAGTTTCTCTTCTCCCAATACCAGATTCCTCGCCCTTGCAAGGCCTTTACATTGGCTCTTTGTGGTAATTCTTTTTCAACGAGTGGAAGAGTGCGTTTTCTTCTTTGGTGTGTGTTATTTTGTTGATCTGATAATTTTTTACTGTTATTGAAGGGATATTTCATATTAACACAAAAGTATAATAATTGTCTGATATCCACGATTTGGTATTCTTTGTATAATTGATCAGAAGAATATCTGATGTTTTTGGATGTAACTTTTCTGAAGAATTTCCAAAGAGCTTTTATGTGTTCTCAATGCTGCCCCAAGCTAATATTCCATAGCGCAAGTGACTTTCTATTAGAGCTAAATAGAGTATTTTTAGCTGTTTGAACGTCAAGCATTTCGTAAGAATTCTAAATTTATAAGATATTTATTATATATTTAATGTTAATATCCCACTTAAGATGTTTTTCTATGATTATTCCTAGGTATTTTATTCAGGAGGTTAATAATAAATCAGAGTAAAACAAAATACTTAAGAAGTACTAGAAACTAAGACCAACTAAATAGAATAGCAGAAATAAGAATAAGTGATAATGTATTCCAAGTTGACTGCTTTAAATACTTAGGAGTGATAGTTGAGGGTCAAAATAGAAGAAGCATAGAGATAAATGAAAGGATTAAAGCAGGGAATAGAGCATTTTGGAAATACCACAAACTACCTAAATACAAAAACCTGAGCAAAAAAATAAAGATTAAGATATATATAGAGCGGCAATTAGACCAGTCATCACCTATGGAGCAGAAGTAATGAGCCTTACAAAAAAAGATCAAGAAAAACTCAGAATACTAGAAAGAAAAGTTATAAAAAGAATACATGGTCCAATTAAGACAGATCAAGGGAAAATACGAATTCAAATGAATCATGAAATAAGAAACCTAATAGAAGGAGAAGACATAGTTAAATTCATTAAAGCGCAAAAACTAAAATGGTTTGGCCACATACAGAGAAGAGGACCGGAGGAACTAATAAGGAAGATAAAAAACTGGATGCCAGTAATAAACAGACACAGGGGAAGACCGAAATTAAGATGGGAAGATCAACTGCGAGAGGATATATCCAATATGGAAATTACAGGCTGAAGACAAAAAATACACAATAGGAAAGAATGGAAACAGATCACCGAGCAAGCCAAAAAGCATGAAAATCTATAATGGATATGGAAAAAAGGACCAAGGAGCTATACTCCACGAGAGTTAACGGTCTATATATATTTTATGTTTGTTACGAAGAGTATAATAAGTGGACTTTGATTGGTTTCAATTTCAAATTGTTGAAAATTGGGGTTTCCTGTTTTGTTACAGCTGAAGGGCAGTTAGTAGTCTGTCTTCGAAATGAGCTTTTATCATTCGAAATTCCCCAAGAATTTTTCCCCTAAATTTCAGTGAAAACATACTATTGATCTAAAGATTGAATAAGATTGGTCCCAAAACAATAGATATGCAATGGTGGTAAGTTGAACAGAATCTGTATTGCGTCCGTTGGGGCCTTTGAATGCTTCCCAGCTGCAAGCTAGCCTAGGACTACTGCTTTGTACTACACCACACCATTGAACCATAGGTTAACATTGGCTTAATGACCTGTGTGTACAACCAGAGGTTCATTTTGGGGTTCAGGTCCCAGTTCTTGCCACACAATTGTCTATCTACCAAGGGCTATTGCAGCTTTGTGTGTGATCTTTTGGATGTACTGCTGCCATGATAGCCTCTGGTCAAACACCACACCTAGGCTTCTGTGGCCATTGGTACTAGCACGTTGTTCAGCGTTATTGATTTTAAGCATTGTAATGCCCCTTTATTTGTGAATGGGACAACTGATGCTTTTTGTGGATTGGAGTTCTGGTCCCAGTTCTTGCCACACAATTGTCTACACCTACCAAGGGCTATTGCAGCTTTGCGTATGACCTTTTGGATGTGCTGTTTCCATGATAGCCTCTGGTCAAACACCACACCCAGGTATTAGGCTTCTGTGGCCATTGGTACTAGCACATTGTTCAGCGTTATTGGTTTTAAGCCTTGTAACGCCCCATTATTTGTGAATGGGATGCTTTTTGTGGATTGGGGTTCAGGGCCCAGTTCTTGCACACAATTGTCTACACCTACCAAGGGCTATTGCAGCTTTGCGTATGACCTTTTGGATGTGCTGCTTCTATGATAGCCTGTGTTTAAACAACACACTTCTGTATAAGGCTTCTGTACTAGCACGTTGTTCAGCGGTATTGGTTTTAAGCCTTGTAACGCCCCTTTATTTGTGAATGGGACTACTGATGCTTTTTGTGGATTGGGGTTCAGGTCCCAGTTCTTGCCACACAATAGTGACGTTTAATTAGGATTGTCTGAAAGTCCTTCCTTCGAACACCTTTAAGACACTTTGAGCCTATAAACTTACTTGTAAAAAAACATTTATCGCTTCTACAACTAACAAAGTTAGGACCGGACCCATCACCCGACTAATACAAGAAAAAGGTAAATGCGGATTAAAAAGGACCTATTGAGAAAATGATTTTTCAAAAATTTTATTTTCAAATTAGGAAAATAACGATAAATACATTTTATTTTCAGGAGCAGCAGGTTGTGTAGCTACTTTAATTCATGACGGTTTTATGAATCCTGCTGAGGGTAAGTTTTTATATTAATTAATATATTTATGTGGGCAAAATTACTGAAATATAAAAATTATGAGTAAAATAAAAAAAAAATCAAATTTTTAACGTACAATCTCAACCTCTTATCTTAATACAATAGATTTGTTTGAACGTGCATTTATTTTAAATGATTAAATTTATCTGTTATAATAAAATATTTTATATTTATATATACATATACAATAGAATCTCAAGATTTTTCTATAATCTTAAAAAAAATAGATACGTACGTACATATTTTCTTACCTTTTATGGAACTTATCATATTATGTGGAATACTGTAATTTGCAATAATGTGTGTAAAATTAAAATTTGTTAGAGATTTTATCATTGATGATTTTATAATAATTGCTATTATTAAATAACAAACGATAACGATTTAATAAGTCTATTGTTTCAAATAGTTTGTAAACAATAAATAGAAATAACTTTTTCTTTCATTAGTGCAATTGATTTTAAAAAAAAAAACTCAAATACATTTTCTGAGATGATTCTTTAAATAATAGAATTTAAAAAATGTTTATAACAAATTAATGCGATGTTTACATTGTTTAATTACAATATTTTTTGTTTATAATTAAGTAATTATATTCGATTGAATAATTTAACAATGTTAATCTTGAAATTTACAATCACATAAAGTGTTGTTATAGAAACTTGTTTATAATTAATTTAATTTAATAATAACTAAAATCCATCTCATTGTTATTCTTGGGAGGTTTTTTTGGTTGTAAGTATTTAATACTTTTAGTAAACCACTTCCAGGATGTTGTGGTATAAATGTATTTTAATAAATTTTTAAATCAAACACCTCCACCTTGACTAATTGAGAGAAGGAAAGATAATCTTCATACCAAAACCTGATAGAATGGATTACTACATTTTAAAAGCTTACCGATCTATTAGCCTAACATTAGCCTCATTAAAAATGCTAGAGAGGCTAAATGAAAGGTACAGAAGGGATATAGTGAATAACACCAAACCACTACATCTCAATATTCTCAACCAACATGCATACACAACAGGAAAATCCACCGATACGGCCCTACATCATATGGTTGGTCGGATCGAGTGATCATTGGACAGGAAAGAGTCTACTATGGACTTATTCATAGATGTGGAGGGAGCTTTCGATAAAACCACATTTCCTAGCACTCGCTTACTGCTCGAAATGTATGGTGTAAAGTGCAATCGCTGTCTATTAACCCCAAAAAGACAGTAATGATTCTCTACACGAAGAAATCTGGTTTTGATGAATACCTTTTTCGAACTACCTCCTCGGAGATTGTACACCTGGAAATCTCCAAAAGACGGAAAAGATGATTTAATAATTCGTAACCAAATCGATTATATCGTGGTAAATAAGAGATATAAAAACAGCTGTAAAATGGCTAAAACATATCCAGGAGCGGATATAAACTCAGATCACAATCTATTGGTCGCGGATTTCAGAATAAAATGGAAAAAACTTAGAAGGAAACAAAACACAACAAAATATGATAGTAGAAAAATTAATGATTCAAATATATGTACACAAGTCAAGGATATGCTAAGGACCGCCCTACTAGATGTGAAAGCCAGCTCAGAAACGGAAGAGAAAATAAACAAAATAGTCAAGATCACAAAAACTATAAAGAAAAAAAGACTAACAACGGAAGCAGACAAAAAGAAGCCATGGATGACCAAAGAAATTTTGAGACTTATGGAGGAAAGAAGGAAGAAGAAAACGGAGAGAGACATTGACGGATATCGATATATTAACAACCGAATAAGGAGGAAAATCAGAGAAGCAAAAGAACAAGAACTCAAAGAAAAATGCACAGAGATTGAAATAGCACAGACAAAGCATGACACGTTTAACGTATATAAAAGGGTCAAAGAAGTAACAGGAAAATTCAAAAGGAAATCAGTTGGAAAAATAGAAAATTCTGCTGGAGAAGTAATCGTGGACATAGAACAAATAAAACAAACATGGAAGAATTACGTGGAGGAACTTTTTTCAGATCAAAGAACAGATTATCAGATAGAAGACACTCTAACAGGCCCGAACATTCTTTTGGATGAAGTCGAAGCAGCCATTCTTTCCACCAAAGATGGTAAAGCTCCTGGTCCAGATGATGTTTAGTCAGAGATCATTTAGGTTTTCGATGATGAGTTCAAAAAAGAACTAACCACCATCTTCAACGAGATATACAACAATGGAAAAATACCCAGACAATGGCTGAAATCGGAGTTTATAGTCCTTCCTAAAAAGCAAGGAGCCAAAAAGTGCAGTGACTATAGAACAATAAGCCTTATGAGCCACTTGTTAAAAATATTTTTAAAAATTATACATCGAAGACTATATAGGATTTGTGAAGAGCCAGTATCACCAACACAGTTTGGCTTTATGAAAGGTCTGGGAACAAGGGACGCCCTATTTAGTGTACAAGTTCTCTTCCAACGTTGTCGAGACATGAATTGTAATATATATGCTTGTTTCATAGATTACCAAAAAGCATTTGATAAAGTTCAGCACAACAAAATGATGGAAGTCCTGCGCGACAGTGGAATGGATGGCAAAGACCTACGCATAATTCAGAACTTGTACTGGAACCAATCAGCTGCTGTTAAAATCAACCATGAGCAAACAGAAGAAATAAAAATCCTCCGAGGAGTCAGGCAAGGATGTATTTTATCGCCTCTTATTTTTAATTTGTACTCGGAGGCAATATTCCAGGAAGCTTTAGAATACATGGAAGCAGGAATTCTATTAAATGGCGAAGGGCTAAACAATTTTAGGTATGCCGATGACACCGTCATCTTTGCGGACAATGCACAAGGATTGCAACTCCTAATGAACAGGATAACGGAAGTTAGTAAAAAATATGGCTTAGAAATTAACACCAACAAAACCAAAGTGATGAGAATCAGCAAAGAAAGAAATGCAGGTACACAAATTACCATCAATGGAAAAGTAGTAGAACAAGTGTCAACATACACAATTACACATATCTCGGCACAATATTAAATGAGCAGTGGGACCATTCTCAAGAAATAAAAGTTAGAATTGAAAAAGCAAGCACAGCGTTCATCCAAATGTCAAAACTTTTCAAAACACATAATTTAAGCTTGAAGTTAAAAATCAGACTCCTTCGTTGCTACATATTCTCCATCCTACTATACGGAGTGGAGTCTTGGACCTTGACTGAAGCGACAACAAAAAGACTAGAGGCTTTCGAGATGTGGTCTTACAGACGAATCCTAAAAATATCATGGATAGACAAAATATCTAACGTCAGAGTACTCCAAAAACTTAATAAAGAAAAGGATATAATATGCACAATAAAAAGAAGAAAATTGGAGTATTTAGGACATATCATAAGAAATGAAAATAAATATAAACTGCTGAAATGCATTCTACAAGGTAAGGTTCAAGGCAAGAGAGGCGTCGGAAGAAGAAGAATTTCCTGGCTACAGAACCTAAGGACCTGGTTTAAAACATCCACCACGGGACTTTTCAAAGCAGCAACCAATAAAATTATCATTGCCAGAATGATTGCCAACATTCGGTAACGGATAGGCACAAGAAGAAGAAGAAGAAGACACGAAGAAAAAACCTAGGGGCTTAAAACCACCTAGTCTTCTCAATGTTAAATTTCTTTCTAAACAAGGAGAAATTGAAAAAATGTCACTTCTAGAAGGCTCGAACCTGCGATCTCTACCTACAGCCGGTAGAACCTTTAACCATTCGGTCACAGATGCCTTAGTGGCTACTCGGTGGTTTTGATTATTATCTTCATTCCGCTCATGTCGCATAAGCATTTATACGAGATTATTGAGGAAGACTATTTGTAAAATCGGATATTAAAACATCACTGAACTCTGTTAACGGGACTGGAACCGTACATTTTGAAACACATTTCTAATAGAATTTCTAAATTTAAGAAAACAGACAAACAAAAAATGGCATTAAAAAGAAATCGAAAATATGACATATAGGCCAGGACTCGAACCTGCGATTTCTAACTATTGCTGGTAGTGCCTTTAACTATTCAGCCACACGTAGCATTTTGATCATATTAGGTTTGTTCCAACAGACCTAAGAACCATTCTAGAACCGTTCGGGAACTGCGCAGTAGATGAAATCTCGATACCTTTTAAGTACTGAGTTGTTTCGTAACAGTTCTAGAACGGTTTTTTGGTCTGTTGGAATAGTTATTCAAATCATGTTGTATAGGATATATAAATATGAGGTTAATAAGAGAGATTATTTGTGAAATCGACAATTCAAACATCAAACTCCAAATCACTTTTTTATGCCCTGTAATTTTTATTTTGAGTATTTCTTTGTGGTTAAAAAGAAACCTGAGTAAAATGTCGATTAAACGAATTTAATATTTAAGAAGACAAACAATGAGATGCAAAATGCTTATTCATACAGTGTTGCCATTATTCTATTTTATTTTACCAATTCGAACATTCAATTTTGTATTTAATTAACTATAATGTTTATCTAACAAATGACGTAATTTACAAATTTATATCGATATTTTTTTGTGTTTTTAATTAGTTTTTGTATTATTTTATATCTTTATTTTCAAAACGTATATTGTGCAATATTAAATAAAATACTGCATATAAAAAAGTAACGACAATTTATGATTACGAGGAAATGTGAACTCGTCGTTAACATATTGCACAGGTTTAAAAATAAATCAGTCGGTTTAAAATTACAAATTTATAAATAACGTATTATTACAGCAAACTGTAATATTGTCGTATTTAATAAAGCAAGTTACCAATAGATATCAAAGAATATTATTATTCTAACGCTTTACAAGTTTTTGAAAAACATTTTCAAAGACATTGACCGTTGAACCAAGAAGAAACAACTACTTCCCGGGCTATATACCCCGACGGATATTGGATTACACTTCAAAGTACTGACGAGGCCCAATAGGCCGAAACCGGTCTAACAAGTTATGTTGTCCCTTCTAACTGCAAACCAGAATGGTTGGTTTAAATTATCTATTACATATGCCAACCCAGTTAAATTTTAAATTGGAAGGTACTGCAAGTTTAGTTTTTCATCCACCAGACTTATTAATTCTTTAAGGAAATTTATACCTTTACACTTTTGGTTTCACTTTTAGAATGAGTAGTAGAGAAATATTGATTTTGCGTTTTATCCAAATTTAATTTAAGGTTATTGACAGATAATCACTGTTTGGCTTTTAACTGTCTATTCCTTAGATACTAAGTCCAATTCATCTGGATCTTTAGTAGAAAAAATATATGTAGAATCGTATGCAAATTCACTCCTGGACAAAATTAACGCACCAATACAATAAATTCTCACAAAAATTTTATTTTCAAAAATAAATTGATTTAATCGAAATGGAAAGCTACATTTTGCGTAATTTAACAATTCAGAACAATATTACAGGCAAATGGCATTATTGGAATTAAATTTCAACAAAGTGAACAATTCCATTTTTAAGTCAACGAAAAAGTTAATAACCGTTTAGTGACAACACAGTTCAAAGGACGCTAGTATAGAAAAGTTAATAACGTGTGTTGCCTCCTCTACTTCTAATCACCGCATTCATACGCCTAGGCATGCTTCTTAATTAATTTTGAATGGCATCCTGTGGAATGTTTTCCCACTCTGCAAGAACTGCATTTTGAAGTTCTCTCAAGTTGGCAGGTGCAGGTACATAGGCTTTAACCCTTCTTTTAAGCATTTCCCAGACATGTTCTATGGGATTCATGTCCGGACTTTTTGGTGGCCACTCAATAAAGGGTACCGGAATGTTATTGAGGTAATCCAATACTTCTCTAGCCACGTGAGGTCGAGCATTGTCTTGCATAAACAAAAAATCATCTCCCAGAAAAGGAAGGGCATTACATGTTCAACCACAATGTTCTCGAGATAAAAATTTGCGTTCATAGATCTGGGTCGAATAGGGACTAACTCTGTGCGAGCCTCATAACAAATACCCCCCAAAACATTTTAGAGCCACCACCAAATGAACTCTTTGGAGAGATATTACATTGCGCAAATCTCTCTCCTGGTCTCCGCCAGACTCGTTCGCGCCCATCAGGGGATTTTAGGCTCACCCTAGTTTCATCTGTATATAAAACACATTTCCAATCGTCTACAGACCAGTGACGATGATCTCTGGCAAAACGCAACCTTGCAACCCTGTTCTCTCTGGTAAGAAGTGGTGCAGTTGCTGGTCTTCTGCTGTCCAATCCAGCTTTTTTCAACCTCCTTCTGACTGTTCGAGCAGAAATGGCAACATTTCGAGTAGCTTCGAGATCATTTCTTAACAAAGAACTGGTGACTGACCTAGCTCTTAAAGCAGATTGCCTAAGAAAACAATCATCTCTTGCACTAGTACAGCGGTTTCGCCCTTGTCCTGGCCTTCGACGATAAGTTCCAGTTTCGTTGAAACGTTGAATTACTCTACTTATTGTAGAATGGTTTACTCCCAGCAAATTGGCAATATGACGTTGAGAATATCCCTCATCATGTAACGCTATTGCACGTACTGTCTCATGTTCTGTTAAATTCCTTGGACGATTCATTTTCAGACTTTAAACTATGGTAAATTAATGAACAAAACTCGCCAAACAACAATTTACACAATAACCAGCAAAGAAAAGCAACAAATTAATCTCGGTTGCTAACAAATTTTATATCACTAAATGATTAAAGTATTCACTAACTTAAAAACGTTAATTTAAAATTACCAAACAAACTCAGTTTGTTTACAGAATTGTCAAAAAAGGTTCAAATCCTACTATTCATACTCTCTGCACGTATAAAAAATATTTATGACATAAAAATCTGAAATTTTTCTGTTGGTGCGTTAATTTTGTCCAGGAGTGTATATATGAAATTCAGTAAGTCATTTATATATATAATGAATAATAGGGGTCCTAAAATGGAACCCTGAGGGACACCATGTTTAACATATTTCTAGATTCCATCATTCGTATTATTTCTAGTCTTTTTTTTTACTTTCACGTTCCAAAAACAATTAGGTTTTTTATTAATTTATCTTTTCATCGATTTATTTATGAAACTTATTATTAAATGATTTAATTTTATTTTCTCTCATCTTTTATTCACTTCGCGTATATAACCTTGAATGACATCCAAAATATTTTTATTGGGCGATTATAGTTTGTCTGTAATAATATCATATCATAAAAAAGTGTAATATCCTCTTTATATGTATATATACACTTACTGCTCGTTTTTTTTACATAAAAAATCTAATATTTAAATTAGCATACTTCGAAAATGCTAATCAATGATTATCACTACTGTTTTTCCGTTAATTATAATTATCAAAAATGTTTTTTTTTTGCAATTTTATGATAAATTACTTCTCAGTTAGCGACTCTTTATTTGTATATAATGAACTCATAAATTATTATCTATTAATTTTATAACATAATATATCTTAAATAAACAAATAAAGAAAAAAATCATTTTTAACTCGAAAAAATGAATGTTTTTTATTTTTTAATTGGCAACCTTGTTGTAACTGATACGGATTATATAAATGACCTATTGAACTAAACCAAAACGCTTGCTATTTGCACAAAAAAAACACGTTTTAACATAGAACTTGTATAAAATTTAAAGGTCAAGGAATTGACTATTTATCAACATTCTATATGTTCATTAAATAATTTTTTTGAAAGGGTTATCATAATTTTTTTATACATATTTTTAATTGATACAAGAAGTTTAATGTACTAGATAAGGAAACCTTTATTGATGAGTGTTTTTTTAAGATTAAATTTGACATACATAAACTCTAAATAAGTATACGATAAAATCCATTAAATCAACAAATTTCCTTCGGTTTAGAAAAATTACTGATACAATACAAAGTAGATCATTTTTAAAATTTTATATAAGTATTACTGTGTATTTTTCTATAAAAAATAAACGAGTGTGGCAGTCAGTGGGACTGCCGGTAGAAGTTATATGCACGCGCCCAGGTTTAGAAATTTGTATGGGAATGATTTAACACAATCATTATATGCTTGAAGCATGGACTTACTATAGTATAAATCCGAACTTCCCTGTTCATTTTATAGGTTAAAATGCAATGTACAGTAAAAAAAATTGTATCGTATAATAAAACTCTTCATCTTTCCAATAGTATGTTACAAAATATTGTATAAAGTATAAGGTTAATCAGTGCCGCCAAATAGTATCAAATATTTTGAATAGCGTATAAGTTGTCAACAAGGCGAGGGAGCCTCTTTAATAGAGAAAGGAAGAGAGTGATATAAAAACTAGCATTAAATAGCAAAACTTCAAGAAGAAGTCACGTAGATAGCGTATTTGTTGACCTCTTGCACCAAGTATTCATGCCAAGTCATAAAAAGTTAAACACGAAAATTCCCGAAGAAGTAACCTATCTTAATATATATAAATTACGTGTCACGTTGTTTGTCCGCAATGGACTCTTAAACTACTAAACCGATTTTAATCAAATTTGCACACCGTGTGCAGTTTGATCCAACTTGAAAGATAGGATAGCTTACATTTTAATTTATAGTCGCAATATTATTTTATTGCAAATTATTTGTTTATTGAATTGTTATTATATTAAATATGATATTATCATTTTGAAAGTCTTCATGTAAGGTCTTGGTAGCTAATTTGGATCAGCGGCTGATTATGACATTTCGGTTGGGTTATCGTAATGAGATCGATTACGCCAGAGGGAAGTTTTTTTTGTTTTTTTTTTAAGTTATACTTCTATTCATACACTCGGTGGAAAAGATTTGTGTACAATTAAATGGGAAAAATCATTACATATGTAATGGTGTGAGTAAGAGAGAGACAGAAACACTTATAACGTATATTGGTTGGTAGAAACAAAGATGACTTATTTATCACATGTTATTAGTCATAACTATAAATCCTTTGAATACCGTTTTAACATTCAGTACATTGAAAAGGGATAGATATACAAAAAACAGTCTGAACTAATTTATGAATATCATAGTGACGGACCACATGATTATTGACAGATTATTTTATAATTCTGTCACGTAAGTTAACATATTAAGTTTAGTATTTTATATTAATAATATTCAGTAGTGAGTATTGTATTGTAGTCTAAAATACCGTCACATGGTTACAGTATATCCTGCACTATGCTTTTGAGGTTGTTGGCTACATAAACAGAGTTTTTACGAGTAGTCGAGAAAATAAAGTAACAAAACCTCCGAGTTTTGTAAAGTAAGATGGATCGGAATGCGTCTTTTTGCATTAGATTCGTTAAAGTATCAGGAAATTTGTCGCTATCCCTACTAATATTATAAATGTTAATGTAAGTTTGTTTGTTACGCTTTCACGCAAAAACTAATCAACCGATCATCATGAAACTTTGTACATATATTCTTGGAGGTATTAGAAGTAAAATATGATACTTTTTAATAAAAAAAATATTTTTATTTATTACGAAAAATAAAAGATTTGTTTGTCAAAAAAAAAATCTTAAAAAAGTGACTCTCACTAAATTAAGAATTATGACGCCACCGTAAGGTGGCGCAGTTGAGATGGTATAAATTTACATTAGCAATTTTTGCGTAATTAAGTACTATGACGCCACCATAAGGTGGCGCAGTTAATATATAATATATCTAATCGATAATTTACAAAACCGTAAAAATTTGGAAAAATGGTAAAAAACATCAGTAGGCGGTACGAAGTTCGCCGGGTCAGCTAGTACGCATATATAATGCGATGAATGAAAGAATATTTATATAAGCTAATTGAAATATATTTCTTAAAAACTCTGTTTATGTAGCCAACAATCTCAAAAGCATAGTGCAGGATATAATAGAACCTATACTGAAACCATGTGACTGTACTACCTATAGACTACAATACAATTCTCATTACTGATCATTAATATGAAATACTAAACTTAATATGTATACTTAGATGACAGAATAATAAAATAATCTGTCAAACACAATGTGATACGTCACTATGATACTAAAACATTAGGGCAGACTGTTTTTTGTACATCTATCGCTGTTCGCATTTATAAGTATGTACTGCCAAATGCACTCAGAATTTTTTAATCTGCGGAAAATGGTCCTTTGTGTAGAAATCGCACAATTCTACGTCTTCAGATATAGATTTTAGGATTGAATTTTCTTGAATCTCGATCAACTTCATGTATATAAACTGATTAATATAATTTTGTTATTTTTAGTGGTGAAACAACGAATGCAAATGACGAATTCACCTTATAAATCAGCTTTAAAATGTGCGATAAATGTATACAAAAGCGAAGGCTTAAGGGCGTTTTACAGATCATATACGACACAACTAACAATGAATATACCATTTCAGAGTATTCATTTTGTGATTTACGAATTATCTCAAAAAGTAATAAATAAAGATAAAGTATATAATCCAAAAGCGCATATGATTAGTGGAGGACTTGCTGGAGGATTTGCAGCTGCAGTTACTACACCATTGGATGTATGTAAGACACTTTTAAATACTCAACAAACTGCTATTCAAGGTGGTATGGTTGAAGCGGTTAAAACTATTTATAGAGTTAGAGGTGTGGCTGGATATTTTAGAGGTATGTAATATTATTTATTTTACATTTTTAATAACAATTCTAAATGTATCTAGGTAGATGAAATGAAAACAGAGATTGTACAACTCTTCATCTATCGATGTTTCTATAAAACTGATATTCACTGAGGTCCTGGGTCGTGTCTATCAGTAGAACACGGCTTAGACAAGTAAAAGCCATCATAGGAATCAGAAATGCTTGTCTTGGTCTTAGTATATTAGGCGTTAAGACATATTCAATTGAGAGAGGCTTGTTATGGCCTTTACCAATGGAGTGGATGGTAGTGGAAAGGACTTTAGTGTACCACCAGTTGACTCAAGAGCGACGGGACCCGTCCACCGAAACTTATCCTAGTAGCCTAAAGACAAACTTCTCAAAGTGTGGGAACAACAAATGTTGAGAGGCGGAGATCGAAACTAGAAAGGAACTTTCCAAACTTGACCAGTCAAAAGTTGAGCTTTTCTTATAACAATAGGAGTTGCGTGGATAAATGATACTTGCAATCGTTTGAGTTATCGAGGTATGAGTGTTGCGCTCCCAATTAAATTGAGGCCCGATAGACATACTCTGCTAATATCCCTTAGGAAAGGAGGCAGTCGCTTGAGGTGTTGGAAAAGTGACCAAATATCTGCCTAGTAGTCGAGATTATCGCTGTTTACCCTTAAAACCTATCTCTGTTATCAGAGCATCGGCCATTCCTTGTTAGTATAGGTATGTGGTATTTGTGTTTCGTGGTAAACGCAAAGAGAGGAGTTTTCGTAACAACCGTTCTACGGAGAGACTATTTCCAACCTTTCGCGACGGCTAGTTGAGGTTTGCTTCTAATAATGGGAGTTGCGCTCCCAATTAAATTGAGACCCGATAGACATACTCTGCTAATATCCCTTAGGAAAGGAGGCAGTCGCTTGAGGTGTTGGAAAAGTGACCAAATATCTGCCTAGTAGTCGAGATTATCGCTGTTTACCCTTAAAACCTATCTCTGTTATCAGAGCATCGGCCATTCCTTGTTAGTATAGGTGTGTGGTATTTGTGTTTCGTGGTAAACGCAAAGAGAGGAGTTTTCGTAACAACTGTTCTACGGAGAGACTATTTCCAACCTTTCGCGACGGCTAGTTGAGGTTTCCTTCTAATAATGGGAGTTGCGCTCCCAATTAAATTGAAACCCTATAGACATACTCTGCTAATATCCCTTAGGAAAGGAGGCAGTCGCTTGAGGTGTTGGAAAAGTGACCAAATATCTGCTTAGTAGTCGAAATTATCGCTGTTTACCCTTAAAACCTATCTCTGTTATCAGAGCATCGGCCATTCCTTGTTAGTATAGGTGTGTGGTATTTGTGTTTCGTGGTAAACGCAAAGAGAGGAGTTTTCGTAACAACCGTTCTACGGAGAGACTATTTCCAACCTTTCGCGACGGCTAGTTGAGGTTTCCTTCTAAGGCACAATTCACACAGAACGGACGTCGGGCAGAGACGACGCTTCGACGTGGCACGGACGTGGCGGAAGCGTGGCGTATGCAATGCACACAGAGGTGCAGGACAATGGCGCGAATTGACGTCAGTAGCCTGTTGGTTTTGTGGAAAACATGTCTTTTTCAAGCAGTAATGAAGATGATGAAGATATGTTGGATATAGTGTATTTGGCTAATGTGAACAAAACAAAAAGAAGATATTTGGTTCATCCATTGTGGCTGCAGAAGGGGAAAATTGGTGGAACATTCGACCTGTTGAGAGAATTAAACATGTACCCAGAACGGTTTCAAAATTTATCAGCAATTTTCTGCCAGAACCGGTCTTGAGCACTCCTATTACAATAATCAGCACGATTAAAATAATATATAATAATAATATAATGAGTATTGTACCATTTGTTTACATGGGAGAGACGCCGAAGGGACAAAAGTCCGCGCCACGTCTCTGCCCGACGTCCGTTCTGTGTGAATTGTGCCTAATAATGGGAGTTGCGCTCCCAATTAAATTAAGACCCGATAGACATACTCTGCTAATATCCCTTAGGAAAGGAGGCAGTCGCTTGAGGTGTTGGAAAAGTGACCAAATATCTGCTTAGTAGTCGAAATTATCGCTGTTTACCCTTAAAACCTATCTCTGTTATCAGGGCAACTACCATTCCTTTTTAGTATAGGTGTGTGATTTCTTCTCTTATAGATGGAATTGGGAGATCCCTCTCTACTATTTTGTTTGGAACATACCATGGGGCATCGTTTATGGTTCGAAGAACTTTGTTCTGAAGTTTTTGTAATATTTCCAAAATATAGTTACTAGCTTACTTAAGTAAGATTTTAAAAGTTCAGAGAACTGAGACAGTACCTTCTTTAGTTTGTAGAAGGCCTTTATGCCAGTCCTTATTAAAAGCCTGGCTTATATAAAGAAATGCTGCTGAGCACAGAGATAATAGATAATTTGTCTATGGCTGAGGAGTATCGTTTATTTTGGAGGTCATTGCTGATATATTTAACTAGTCTGTGGACTTTTTCTACAGTTCCATGTTCTTGTCTAAACCCAAATTGATGATCTGGGATAAGGTTCTTCTTTTCTAGGATTGGCTTAATTTCATTAGTAACTTATCTAAGACTTTGAAAATCACTACGATTTTTTTAAATAAATTTTTGTACTTGTTTAAGATGAAATCCAACGTAATATCTCCATCTGGTGCTTATATCAATAAATAGTAATAAACTAAGTATAGTTAGATGATTATATTATATATTTTTTTAGGAATGAATGCCAGAGTTATGTACCAAATGCCTGCTACAGCCATCTGTTGGTCGACGTACGAATTTTTCAAATACGCTTTAGGAAACTCTTCTGATATTAGATTATTGGGTTCTAATAGCATAATAGAAACTGCATCTGCTAGTGAAGGAGATACAAAAATAGACATCGACGGTAGTCGAACAGATCCAAGTAATGAAAAATACAATTTAAAAGCTCGAGAATTACCAGCTATGTCTGGTGCTGGAGTATATGGATCAATTTCATTTAATACCATGCACAAAGCTGATTATAGACAAAAAGACTCATTATTAGATGTTGTCCATACCTAGTATAGACGTTTCGGCAAAGCTTTATTATTTTAAGTATACTTTTTCCAGTCATAGTTTTTGTTTTTCGAATTTGCTTCAGCTGTAAAAAATATGCGAATATTGTTTAGTACGCATAATACAAATTTTAATAATAAAAAAAATAATTTTGATTTTTAAACATTAATAATAAAATTTTTTTCTGTTCTTAAAATCATGCTTTTTACATGGTAAATCAATTTTATTTGCTTTCTCAGGTATTTCTTTCATATTCATAATGTTTTATAGAATAATAATTTACAAATATCTTATATATTCAAAATTTTGGTTAATTTTGTTTTATTATTCATTCTGTTTAAATTTAATGAAGAATATTTTGGAAAATCTTCATGAATATACAGCCATGTTCATAATTTATAGGCACCCCTAACAAACGGCGATATATAAACAAAAGTTTTGGACACATAGAGGTATTTTGTTAATATATTTTTATTATAGCATTTAATATTTACAAAGGTCACTTTTAGCTCTGACTTGGAAGTGATGTGTCGCCATATCTCTTCAACAGACTACAAACATTTTCTATGGGGTTCAGATCAGGTGATTTTGCTGGCCAATTCAAAGTCTAGACCCCATTTTACCGAAAACACCGCATTTTAGCCGCTGACTTATGGAAAGGTGCGTTATCCTGCTGAAATTTTACCTTGTTTATGTTTGTATCTTCAATCACATATAAAACGATACATTTGAAGTGACTCTAAACGGCATTTTCTGGCACTAAGAAATTTTTTATGTTCATGACTGTATATTCTAAAAATCCATAATTAGAAATTAACTCCAGCACAAAATACTTCAAAAAAATAAAGTAAAATAATGTATATTTTAATTGTTTTATATTAATTACATTCAATATATAAGATATATGTGAACCATACTTTTCAGTTAATGATTTTTTTTTAAATTACTCTAATTAAAATAAATAGGTAAGATCTTATTTGTTTAAAAGTAAAAAAAATGTGTCTATAAATGCATATTTATATATTTTGCACATTAACTGATAATTATAGAATTCTTGATACTCTTTATAGTTGGTTTACACGCTTGGCAAGTCCGTGCAAACATACACAAACGCTTTAATGCCATTTACACACTTGTGAAGGCGTTAGTGTGTTTCGGACGGGCAAACATGACAAACGTAAATATCGAAGTTGTTTGGTTTGACATATTTCTATTTGAAATACAAACAAAAGCCAAAGAAGTTCGACAAAGATCATCATCATTCCCTAGTGGGATATTTGCCGCTCTTGTACATAGAGCTATTTGATTCGTTTAATGCGGTGAATCATTTCGCATTCTTCATGATTCTTTTCACAAGTTATTATACGACTTTGGTTTCTCTACGATTTTCTTCCAGTCTTTTCTATTTGTTCATATTTCCCTCTAGTTGCTCACTTTTAAGGATTTAATATCTAAATCGACCTTGTCCTTCCATCTTTATATCGATCTTTCTTTTTTTGGTTTCCATCTAATGACGTTTTTGATCAGGAGACAGAGAAAATAGTGGATGTTTGTTCATGGTTCTTTTCACAAGTTATTATACGACTTTGCTTTCTCTACGATTTTCTTCCACTCTTTTCTATTTGTCCATATTTCCCTCTAGTTGCTCACTTTTAAGGATTTAATATCTAAATCGACCTTGTCCTTCCATCTTTATATCGATCTTTCTTTTTTTGGTTTCCATCTAATGACGTTTTTGATCAGGAGACAGAGAAAATAGTGGATGTTTGTTCATGGTTCTTTTCACAAGTTATTATACGACTTTGCTTTCTCTACGATTTTCTTCCACTCTTTTCTATTTGTCCATATTTCCCTCTAGTTGCTCACTTTTAAGGATTTAATATCTAAATCGACCTTGTCCTTCCATCTTTATATCGATCTTTCTTTTTTTGGTTTCCATCTAATGACGTTTTTGATCAGGAGACAGAGAAAATAGTGGATGTTTGTTCATGGTTCTTTTCACAAGTTATTATACGACTTTGCTTTCTCTACGATTTTCTTCCACTCTTTTCTATTTGTCCATATTTCCCTCCAGTTGCTCACTTTTAAGGATTTAATATCTAAATCGACCTTGTCCTTCCTTCTTTATATCGATCTTTCTTTTTTTGGTTTCCATCTAATGACTTTTTTGATCAGGAGACAGAGAAGATAGTGGATGTTTCTTCATGGTTCTTTTCACAAGTTATTATACGACTTTGCTTTCTCTACGATTTTCTTCCACTCTTTTCTATTTGTCCATATTTCCCTCTAGTTGCTCACTTTTAAGGATTTAATATCTAAATCGACCTTGTCCTTCCATCTTTATATCGATCTTTCTTTTTTTGGTTTCCATCTAATGACTTTTTTGATCAGAAGACAGAGAAGATGGTGGATGTTAAAAACCATACAAACCGCTAAATTCCCTCTTTACTCGCTTGGGTTTGTAGAGATTTGCCGAGACTTGCCAAACATGTAAACCTACCATTATATTTGATGTAAATACCAACTAATTCATCAGAAATTTTTTAATTTCATATTTTATATATTGTAAACATAGATTTTTTTGTCTATGGGATTATTATATCTTAAGACAAAAGTATGACAATATTAAGAATCTATTACTAAACAATTTCTATATTTTTTAATGTATTGAGCGAATATTAATTGTAAAATATGTAATATAGCATATTATTGTATTAGGCTAAAAATTTAACTGTTATTACAAATAATTGTGGGTGATATTTTTAAAGACAGTTATATAAATAGTTTTTTTTTTGTTAAAAAAAAATGAATATTTAAGTATAAATCAAAAAAAGTCAAAATTGTTTTGTTAAAATATTTACTTTTTAAATATTATTCACCCTTGGAAAAATGTTGATGAGAATTATAAGTAGAATATTATGGATTGTTGTATTTGTATATATAATTAACTTAATGGGGTAATTCTGTAAATTTGTAAATTTATTTTTAGAATAATATTCTATAATCGGGGCAAAAACTGAGATTTGAGGAATTTTTAAATTGTTACTTTTCGAAAGACACTCGAGCTTTTTTTGAATTTTTGATATCTGAAAAACTGATATAGAAAAATATAGGATAGCGAATCTTGTGATCGTCATTGTACAGTGGAGTCATAGGACATGAATTTTGTTTTTTTTTTTTTTGTAATTCAGTTACGAACTATCATAATTTTGACACTCATTTTTGATACTTTTGTCACTCTTTGATAAATGTAATGGTTATCTCCATAGAAACAAACAAGGAAGGCTTTGATATTATCTAGTAGAAATAGGCCAACGTTAAATAATAACCAAGTAAAAAAATTCAAAATGAAAATGAAACTGCATTACAAAAAATCTTGTATATAAACACGATGTAAAACACCGTGTTTTTTGCACACGAACTTCACATCTAGTGCAAAAAACACGTTCATTTTGCAACTAGTTATATAAATAGCTATTTTAAATTACAGAAAAATGTTTTCTGAATTAAGAATAATAAAAAACCTTAGTTTTTTATATAAAACTTTCACTTTTAATGTTTTTTAAAAAATGACATATGTTTCGCTTTACTAAGCATCGTCAGATTGACATATAAAGTTACATTTTGTTTATTTGAAGCTAACTATCTGATGTTGAATCGGTAATATTAAGGCTAGATTAAGTATGGAAGTAATAAGATATAACAATATTAAAGCCTAGATGTTATTAGCCCTAAGGGATTATCCTGGATGTATCTCCCTCTAAGATCAGTATAACTGTGCAATGATATAGAAAAACCAGGAAAAAACTATATCTGCTGATCTTTACAATAACTTAATATATTTGTATTACAATTATATCTTATCTATGTATAAAATGAAGACTCAATCAAAGTAAACAATTTAATAGTGGAGAATTTCTAAGATTAATTTGTTCATTAACAACTTTAAATTGTGGATCTGCTAGATGTCTTTTTATCTCAAGTTCTTCAAGGAAATCTAAATTTTGTTTTTTATTACAAATGTGTAGTATTTGGATGTTATTGTTATGTAAGAGTGAAGTTGGATGTTCAAGTAGGTGTTTTGCATAATTTGACTTATCTGGTTGTTTTAATCTATATGCTCTTAAGTGTTCATTGAATCTTATTTCAAATTTTCTTTGTGTTTGACCTATATATATGGCATTACATAACAATAACACCCAAATACTACACATTTGTAATAAAAAACAAAATTTAGATTTCCTTGAAGAACTTGAGATAAAAAGACATCTAGCAGATCCACAATTTAAAGTTGTTAATGAACAAATAAATCTTAGAAATTCTCCACTATTAAACTGTTTACTTTGATTGAGTCTTCATTTTATACATAAATAAGATATAATTGTAATACAAATATATTAAGTTATTGTAAAGATCAGCAGATATAGTTTTTTCCTGGTTTTTCTATATCATTGCACAGTTATACTGATCTTAGAGGGAGATACATCCAGGATAATCCCTTAGGGCTAATAACATCTAGGCTTTAATATTGTTATATCTTATTACTTCCATACTTAATCTAGCCTTAATATTACCGATTCAACATCAGATAGTTAGCTTCAAATAAACAAAATGTAACTTTATATGTCAATCTGACGATGCTTAGTAAAGCGAAACATATGTCATTTTTTAAAAAACATTAAAAGTGAAAGTTTTATATAAAAAACTAAGGTTGTTTATTATTTTTATTATTCTTAATAAAATGGACTTTCAAACAGTAAGGGTCAATACAATTAATGTTTTCTGAATATTTTGGTGCAAAATTTTCCTTTTCATGATAATTTTTAAGTATTTTTTCCGCCAAAAACTAAATTAAAACAAAGTTTTTACAAAAATAGTGTTAAAACAGTAAAATATAAAAAAAAATAAACTATAAAAACTAGTTTGTGAATAAGTTCAGAAGTACCCCATTAACTATTCGATTAAAATTTAGAAATATCACTTTTGAATTTCCACTAGGTGGCGTTTAACGGTTAGTGATTTTTGATTAAATTGAAAAATTTTGTGTAATAAAATTACACGAATCATATTTTTGTAAATAGAAATTTGCTATAGTAAACTATATAAACAATCCATATATATATATATTACTTTGTTTATAATGTATATACAAATTGATGATTTTACTTTTTCTACATCACTATTAAATATAAAATAAATTGAGATGTAGAATAACATTTTGTCATATTCGCTCTAAATGTTGAAAAGAACAATGCTCGTTGTGTATATAAACTTTCTGTATACATTTCCAAAATCTCTGTTTAACTGAGATTTTTTTATCAACTACATTATATATATAACAGATGCGTTACTATTACTAAAGTTTTATTTTGTATATACATATTTTAATTTTTGCAACAATAATGTAGAAGGTTATTTTTTTGTTATTAGTTTTTATTTCGTACAACTTTGATAATTAATACTCCGTACTACATTTATCATTAGTTTCAAATTCAAGTAGTGGAAAAACCAAAATAATTGACAACATTCAATTTTTATTACCGGTTTACAAGATTTGATAAACTATTAGAATCATATTTGTTTTAAAAGGTTGAAAGATTTAATAAACAAATAATGTAATTAAATCCACAGTACAGATTTTGTTAAGTACAGTAAAAGCTCTTTATTCGCGGGGTATATGTTCTATAAATATACCGCGAATACGGAATGGTAATTTATTCTTCATTGATCTTGAATTTATTATTTCATCAAAGTCGGTTTCAGCCAAATTTTCATCTTTCGATTTAAGCAATACCTGAATGTTACTTGATTCTATCTGTTCGAATTCATCTTTTATTTCTTTCACAATTTCGGTTGTGTTTGCAGTCATAGTTTGAATTTGATTTTAATGTGAGGCTACAGTTCTTGCAACGATTCATTTTGTTGTGTCAAATTTTTTCCAGCATTCCATAACATTCATATCAGGATCAGATTCCATATTATCCAATATAATTTTAAAGGTTCGTGTAATGTTCAAGAGCTTGAAGCAAAGCAGTCCTGTTGGGAGATATTGATATTTGTGAGCATAGTTAAAAGTTTTGTAAATTGCTAGAAGACTACAAGACAATAGATAGATAAGTAGATAAGAGAAAGTTTAAAGGAGTGTTGGATTTAAGGACCCTGTTGTAGGACTTATGTCCTGTTCAGGGATTGGATCGGTCGCCGGCCCCGCAGTCACAAGTTGTAGTTGGTGTCTTGTTTCTTCTGTAGCTCCTGTGTTTTCTTCTGATTCCAAAGTTTCTCGAACGTGCCTAAACCGTCTTTCCTTTTTTTAGTGTCAGTGTAGGTTTGTGTGGAAGTGTGACCCCCGTGTGGGGTTAGGAGATTGACGCTGTGGCGTGTATCCTCCGTCATGAGGCCTCCCATTTAGCGAGGACGAAAGAAACCACAGAAACCTTCGCCAAGGGCTTTTTTTGTATCCAGTCGTTGGTATAGTTTATCCAAATCCACTTGAATAGGCGTGGTCAACGCTCTTTTCGAATTTTCAAGAATTCTCTTCATGAGTGTGAGTCGGGAAGTTAAAAGCAACATTAAATAGATATTTTACTAGGTTCATTCATATAATGACGTTCTTTTGAGTTCCCACTGGTAAAATCGTAAAAATAATTCCTATCCAAATGGGTCTATTTAAACTATACCATCAAACATCTACCTATAAGAGAGTAGGGATTCTTCAAGAAAGGCTTCTAGGTCTTCAGCACAAAAATTTAACGTTCAGTAAAGCAATAGTGGTTGTATATCTCCAGATGCATTAGGTAATAGCAACATAGCAAGAGTGTCACTCTACCTTTTGCTGCCGTAAATTCTGGGGCAGACTTTCCGGTTTTAGATATGAATGTTTCTCTTCCAAAACAATATAGATTCGTGTGTATGTACCGATTACTCCCGCGAATAAAGAAATGTTTAGCCGCGAATATAGGAATTCGGTCGCATTTTTTTAAACTGCGAATACTGAAAACGCGAATGAAGGAAGCGCGAATAAGGAGCTTTTACAATTTATTCATAAAAATATTCAGTATTCCAAATTACTGTTTAATCATTATTATTCTTTTTATACTTTGACTCTTTTAAAATATATTCGTGATAATATTTTGAAATATTGTAATACTGGTAAAATACTTATTTTTTTAATTCTACATGGTTTTATAAAATAAAACTGAGCATCGAATCAAATTGTATTGTTTTATAAAAGATGTGACAAATTGTTTATCTATTGTTCCACTTTTGTTAATAATTAGTATCAGTTAATATGGAACTGTTCCTTAATCGTTGTGCTATTTTTGTTTTTGTTTATATATATTATATAATCTACTTTTATATTAAAAAAAATTATTGATGAATATATATCTGATACTAAATTATGATACCCAGTGTTTGTAGTTTCGAAAATGTTGTCATTTATTTTAATTGTTATTAATTGTTGAATATAAAAGTAGATGAATATTCAGTTATTTTTATTATACCTACTGATTAGCTTTTACCTTTTTTTAAATATATTTTGACAGAATATAGTAACGCTTGTCAAACTGTGATAAAGTCCTTATCAACGTTTTAGGTATGATATTGACTTCGTTCAGATGGGAGTACTATCATATTGTTTTTATGTTAATTTTAGAAGATAAAAAATAGATGTGTAGTCTCCATCTATTGTGATAAGAGACCTTGTCACTATATAAACATTGATATGTTAATTCATGTTGTTAAAAAACTGAATAAAGTGTTAACATTTGCAAAAATTTGTGTTTCAATCCCTGAGTATTATAAAGTTAATACTGAGTATATTTAGTTAGTAATTAAAATAACTATAGTCTGGCCGTCGAAAAGATGGAATGATCAAGAGACAAATGTACTCCTTATTTCAGCCCACAGTTTATATCATCTTTGGTATGAGTACAGTCTAAACTGTCCTTCGTTTACTGCAGTTTAGAACGTTACATCGTAAGATTAAGCCGTTCAGATGCCCGTATTCACTGATCAAGAATCCTTGAATTCCATCTTTTCAGCGGCAGGGGTATAGGTACCTTTTTCCAAGACACTTTGAAAAAAAGGCTAGGTTTGGCACTATACTTCTTCAAAGAGTATCTCTCCACTTAGTCAGTGAGATTGTATAAATCGTTATACTTTGAAAGTGTATCATATGATACTGGTACTTTTCCAGAAGTAGTATAACAACGCCGGAACTGGATCACTTGACCTTGAGTTAACCTTGAGTTTTCCCTTGAGAAAAATGACTTTGTAGTTTGATGATTTTGAGGTTATTGAACCTTTGGAAAAATTATTTTAGTGAAATAAAGTGTCAGTGAACCTTTTCCAATTGAATTGTGTGTTTAGATTAGTTTTCCTATGAGGAAAATGATTGGGAAAATACTCAATTCAATTAGAAAAGGTTCACTGACACTTTATTTCACTCGAATAATTTTTTCCAAAGGTTCAATAAACTCAAAATCATTAAAACTAAAAAAAGTCATTTCCCAATCATTTTCCTCATAGGAAAACTAATCTAAACACACAATTCAATTGGAAAAGGTTCACTGACACTTTATTTCACTAAAATAATTTTTCCAAAGGTTCAATAACCTCAAAATCATTAAACTACAAAGTCATTTTCCTCAAGGGAAAACTCAAGGTTAACTCAAATATTAACTAAAGGTTAACTCAAGGTGAGTTAACCTTGATTTTGAGGTTATTGAACCTTTGGAAAAATTATTTTAGTGAAATAAAGTGTCAGTGAACCTTTTCCAATTGAATTGTGTGTTTAGATTAGTTTTCCTATGAGGAAAATGATTGGGAAAATACTCAATTCAATTAGAAAAGGTTCACTGACACTTTATTTCACTCGAATAATTTTTTCCAAAGGTTCAATAAACTCAAAATCATTAAAACTAAAAAAAGTCATTTCCCAATCATTTTCCCCATAGGAAAACTAATCTAAACACACAATTCAATTGGAAAAGGTTCACTGACACTTTATTTCACTAAAATAATTTTTCCAAAGGTTCAATAACCTCAAAATCATCAAACTACAAAGTCATTTTCCTCAAGGGAAAACTCAAGGTTAACTCAAGGTTAACTCAAGGTGAGTTAACCTTGATTTTGAGGTTATTGAACCTTTGGAAAAATTATTTTAGTGAAATAAAGTGTCAGTGAACCTTTTCCAATTGAATTGTGTGTTAAGATTAGTTTTCCTATGAGGAAAATGATTGGGAAAATACTCAATTCAATTAGAAAAGATTCACTGACACTTTATTTCACTCGAATAATTTTTTCCAAAGGTTCAATAAACTCAAAATCATTAAAACTAAAAAAAGTCATTTCCCAATCATTTTCCTCATAGGAAAACTAATCTAAACACACAATTCAATTGGAAAAGGTTCACTGACACTTTATTTCACTAAAATAATTTTTCCAAAGGTTCAATAACCTCAAAATCATCAAACTACAAAGTCATTTTCCTCAAGGGAAAACTCAAGGTTAACTCAAGGTGAGTTAACCTTGATTTTGAGGTTATTGAACCTTTGGAAAAATTATTTTAGTGAAATAAAGTGTCAGTGAACCTTTTCCAATTGAATTGTGTGTTAAGATTAGTTTTCCTATGAAGAAAATGATTGGGAAAATACTCAATTCAATTAGAAAAGATTCACTGACACTTTATTTCACTCGAATAATTTTTTCCAAAGGTTCAATAAACTCAAAATCATTAAAACTAAAAAAAGTCATTTCCCAATCATTTTCCTCATAGGAAAACTAATCTAAACACACAATTCAATTGGAAAAGGTTCACTGACACTTTATTCAACTAAAATAATTTTTCCAAAGGTTCAATAACCTCAAAATCATCAAACTACAAAGTCATTTTCCTCAAGGGAAAACTCAAGGTTAACTTAAGGTGAGTTAACCTTGATTTTGAGGTTATTGAACCTTTGGAAAAATTATTTTAGTGAAATAAAGTGTCAGTGAACCTTTTCCAATTGAATTGTGTGTTTAGATTAGTTTTCCTATGAGGAAAATGATTGGGAAAATACTCAATTCAATTAGAAAAGGTTCACTGACACTTTATTTCACTCGAATAATTTTTTTCAAAGGTTCAATAAACTCAATCAAAATCATTAAAACTAAAAAAAGTCATTTCCCAATCATTTTCCTCATAGGAAAACTAATCTAAACACACAATTCAATAGGAAAAGGTTCACTGACACTTTATTTCACTAAAATAATTTTTCCAAAGGTTCAATAACCTCAAAATCATCAAACTACAAAGTCATTTTCCTCAAGGGAAAACTCAAGGTTAACTCAAGGTGATCTACTAGAAGCCACTAATAACCCGATACATGGTTTTGCAGATGATAGCAACATACACAGTAGCAAAGCGCACAAACGTCCCATATATCTAGATATTCTGGAAGAGGACAGAAGATCCTCAACGGCTTCTCTCAATCAAGATTTGAGAATTGTAGACGAGTGGGGAAGAAAGAATCTTGTTAATTTCAACGCTTTCAAGACAAAGACATGTTGCCTATCCAACAAGAAGCAAACATGCGACTCATCCATTACAATCAACGATCAGACACTAATAGCGGGCGACTCCATTACGCTGGTTGGTATAACGATTTTCCAGGACTTACTATGGAACGAACATATTGCATCCATAGCAACTGCAGCAGGAAATAAATTAGGCTTTCTGTTTAGAGCACGGAAATATTTCTCTCCATCCAACTTGGCTACTTTTTACAAAGCCCAAATACGACCTAATCTTGAATACTGCTCGCATGTATGGGGTTCGGCGGCTCCGTCAAGGCTCGGAGTTCTTGATGCAATACAGAGAAGAGCAGTTCGACTAATAAACGACACCAGTATCACCAAAAACCTAGCCCCATTGTCCCACCGAAGAGCAGTGTCTGATCTTTCCTTGTTTTACCGATATATAAACGGATTTTGCTCATAAGAACTCCGCTCTATAATGCCTCCACTTGTCAGACCAGCCAGAGCAACGCGACGTGCCATCTCCATGCACCCTTATACTGTTCAATGCCCGACATAAAGAACGAATCGATTCGATCGTTCCTTCATCCCCAGGGTCTCCAGATTGTGGAACTCCTTACCTTCCCACTCGTCCTAACTTGCAGGCCTTTAAATCCCAAATTAATAAATTGTCTCTTCTGTCCCAATAGATGTTCTCGGTACATTTGTATTTAGGTCTATACCTACGAGGACATACTTAATAAACAACATTTGGTACTTTCTTCAAAATTCCTTTGTTTGTTGTTACCCACTCCTGTTGTTAACATTAGAGGGTATTTCTGGTGGAGTTAGCAAGAAGGTCTTTATTTGTTTATGGTGTACAATAATTTCTTGTTGTTTATCTTGAAAACAGAATTAAAAACAAAGTTTTTGTTCATACTAAGGTACCGGTTTTGTGGCAATAGAAGTCTCAAGCGGCCCACCGATCCCTCCCATTTGATAAGATTTTATTTGTAACAGCTATAGTGCTTGACTGCCTATAGTATTTTTCGGAATTGATAATGATAAATTCTTTGATTGTTGGTATTTCTGATGCACGATGAAGCTCTTCTATTCTGGTGCAACTCTCTCTGTTGAGCGATAATCTTAAGCATCTATTTTGTATACGTTGAAATATTTGATTTGATTATCCATAAGTGAGAATAGGCCGCATTATTTGTATCTTCTTCTCCTTTAGGTGCCTCAGTGGAGGTTGGCGATGACTTCTGCAAATTCTTCTCTATTTTGAGCTTTTCTTATCAAACTTTGGAGATCTAGACCTGTCCATTGCTTGATGTTTTGCAACCACGTTATCTGAGGTTTGTATAATAATTTATTTTTTAAATTCATGCTGCTATTTCGGCATATCAATGGGTGCACTCTCTTGTTTATTACAGTATCAATGTGTGTATTATAACTGAGTTTTTGGTCTAGATGGAACCTGGGATATTTTACGGCTTTGCTATCTTTAATTTAGGTTTTTTTTGAGTTAGTTTTCTTTTTTGATAACACAATAATACCGGTTTTAGTTGGGTATATTTTTATTTTGTTTCCTATACAATAAGGTTCCAATATTCTATTGACATGTATATCAATTTTTCGAGTTGCTTTTTCGGCCATATCAGATCTATTCTTCTGCCCAAACTGTGTCAAATGCCTTTTCTATATCCAGTACAATTACTATCGTGCTTTGGCTAATATATTACTGTGATTATTTGAGCTATGGCAGCATGATCATTTCTGAATCTATATTGTTCTTTTGGTATCAAGTTATGATTTGACTAGAATTGGCAGTTACATTTAATAGCGAAATGGCCTATCGTTTTAAACTACTTTGGGTATTTTTGCCTTGTTTTTGGATAGGGACTGTGGGTGGTACTGAAGTTTGAATACTGTATTTCGACTATTGCCTTTTTGGGCAGATTTTTAAACAGAATTGTGTGCATCCCATCTGGCCCCGGGGCTTTATTCTTAGCCAGGCTTTTTTAACTTCTTTTACCTCCTGTGGAGATTTTTGCTTATTCCTGTGATTCCGTTTGATTATTTTTAAATGATTCAGCAGTTTTTTTCTTGTTACTGTAAATATTCGTGAGAGTTTAGCCCCAACTGTGATCCATTTCCACAATTTCATACTGTTTGTAGAATTCAAATTAGTAAATGGATGTCAGTCACAAGAAAAAATCCACTTATAACTTTGTTAAGTAAAATCATGGAAAATATAGGTAAGAAACATAGAGTTGAGTTTTCTTTATCTGATTATATTATATTCACTTTAATAAAATTTAGAATTCAAAACATTAAGTAAAAAATATCAGTGGATACAGTTATACTTAAGTTTAAAATATAAAGACAGGTTCTAATTACTTACAAATATTCAATTTAAACCTGATAACATTAATTATTTACAATACTAATCATCTTCATATTCCTGAAGATGATCTAACTTTAATTCTTTTCCTTTGGAAACATCTTTTTTCTTTTTATCTTTTTTAACTTTTTGACCTACAACATATTCCGGCATTATGACTTTAGAACTTCTAAAACTTGATTCTGATTGTTGCGGAGTTTCATCTATTACAATCGCTTTAGTAGCTGTAGGTTTATTTACTTTTTTGAAAACTATTCGTTTTGATAAATCGACTTTTTCATTATTTGCTTGAGTGTCATCTGGTTTCCTGTTGTTCAGTTCTTCTAAAAATGATAAAGCTGTCTTGGTATTGCTTTTATCTGACATATCTTCATCTTTAACATCATCTAAAGAATAGCGAGTCCATTTATGTGGGTGCTTTTTGAAATCTGGAATTCTGTTAAAGTAATTTCTTGGGACAGGGTTTTGTGGTTTTTTAAATATACTCTCTTTCCCTCGTAATCTTTTTGTAACAGACCTCTGGTTTGATCGGGATGAAGGCTTAGATTTTGGTATATCTTCATCTAGATCCATTCTAGTTTCCTCTTGTATTTGTGGCACAATCCTATCGCTCTCAAGAGCATAGAGTTGTTCAAAAACATTCTTCTGTCGTAACGCGAAATCTTCATTTACCGAATTTAATCGGAATTCATCATTATTAGACATAATTACTCAATATTTTTACTATTAAATTGTTTCAAAACATATTTGGTTTGACATTTAATAAGTAAGGTAAACATTTCGTCTTCTCTTTTATATTATAATTTTACGTCTTAGAAAGTGTCAGTTACTAGCCACAAAATTTTATTCTAAATTCGTATGATAATCGTTATATTTCAAATATTGGGAGAATTTAGTATTTCTGTATTGTAAAATTAGAGTTAATAATTTGTTGTATGGTTGCTAAAGTTTAATAACAGAACAGCTGTGAGTTGTGAATTTTCTACTCGGTGTTTTTCATTCCAGATTAAAACTGCCATGTATGCACGACTATTATGGTATTATTTCGTTTAAAAAATCCTAATTCTAATTAGGGAGTTCGGATTATGTTCTAATGTACCACCATCTTTCAATAAATCAGATAACAGTAGATAAAAGATCAAAAAAAGAGGAAGAGCTGGTGAACAAATTTGATCGAGACATCGGAAAAGAAGCCTAGTAAGTGTTTTCCTGACGACTTTAGTTAATGTTAGTATACCTATGCAAATTTAGCACCCCACCCATGGAATTTTGGGTCGAAAATGACCTTAATCGATAGGTCCCCGTTAGGTCCTTCAAGGTCCCACAATTTTTTCGTTAGGTCCCCTTTAGTTTTTTCATAAATATTTTTTTAAATTTTGGCTAAAAAAAACTACACTTTAGTACCCCATCCAATGCAAAATTGACAAATTTAATCAAAATTGTATTCTTTAGCGTTAGGTCCGTATTGGTCCATTATTTTAATTGATCAATAATTTATTTTATTTGTTTTATTCTTAATTATAAAATAAATAAAACATGCGCATGTGCACTTCAGACACAAACAGCGTGAAATTTAAATTGGTATCGTTTCATGTACCCTGTATTTGTGCATATACTTTTTTATATTCTTGTTATCGTATCATATATAGAAAAAACTCATGCCGATGATTGTACAAGGATGTGAGTCAGTCTTCGCTCGATACAAGAATAAATCATTTGTTTCGGGAATTGTAACACAAACAGTCAATTTTGTTTTAGAAGTGATATTTTATTTTTAAAAAAAGTATGATAATAACATTTAGTTTATAGTTTTTGTAGAAAATTTTATCTTTGTAAGTATTGTTTATTTTAGTTAGAACGATTTGATTGTGGCTGCTCTAGATTTTATATTTGAAATACAAATTTTTTATTTGTACATAATTGTAAACATTCACTAAAAATTTAGGATGTGTTAGGTGTTAAGTTATTTTTATTTTATTTTTTTAACTAAAAAAATAAAGATTTGGTTTTAGAATACAATAAAATTAATATTAAACATTTTTAATTACAGATCCTTCCTAAAAGCTGGAATATCTTTTCCGAGACAACTTCCTTCGCTGTTGCCCAGGGGCGAGAAAGGTCTACCCGTATTTTAACGTAAAAAACGCTCCTAATATTACCAACAAATGCGCTGTTCAATTGTGCATTAAATATAGAAGAATAATAAACTAGAAGAAAAAGAGCGCGCAAACATAAAACAGAAGATTAGGGATTTCATTATCTAATGTATACCGTGTTATTTCATACAATAAATGAAATAAAACAAGGCAAACAAAACCAAAGGGCGGAAATTACAAATTAAAAAAAAAACAAAGTGGCACGAGATAACGAAGAAAAGTGGACAAAGCGAATAATACAATGGAGGTCAAGACAACATAGATGAGGTGCAGGAAGACCACAAAAAGATGGGCCGATGACATCAAGGAACATGTAGGGAAAAACTAGCACTAGTTAGCTCAAGACCAACGAAGTTTGAAAAGACAAGGGGAGGCCTATGTCCAGGAGTGGCCTAGAAGGGACTGCTTAAGAAGAAGACAAAGAAGAAGAATGTAGACTGTATTCAATGGTATTGGTTGCTTTCTGATTCGAAAAATCCTATTAAAAACTGACCATTTCTCCGCCCTCATGCGTTTCTTCTAACACAGCGCGCAGTCACCAGAAAAGAAGTAGAAAACTCAGCATTTCTCGTTAATCATTATCATCTGATTTCGTTATATAGTTTAACCCTATCTGGTTTACTCAAATTTTGTAATTTTTTCATTATTTTCCACCTTAGCTTCCTCTAAATATAGTGTGCCATATTCTATCTTTCCCACGAAAATGCAGGTGTTTTATACTTCAGGTGTCGGTTAGCAGGAGCCTAACTCAGCGAGTATTCATCAAAAAGAAGTAGAAAACGTTTCTCGTTATTTATCTTCTTCTGATTTCATTATAAAGTGTATCCTTATCTGGTTTATTGGATTTTTGCAATTTTTTCATCATTCTCCCCTCCAGCTCTCTTTAAATGTAGTGTGCCATATTCTATCTTTCCCACGAAAATGCAAGTGTTTGATACTTCAGGTGTCCGTGAGACGGAGCCTAACACAGCGCGCAGTCACCAAAAAGAAGTATAGAAAACCCAGCGTTTCTCGTTATTCATCTTCTTCCGATTTCATTATAAAGTTTATCCTTATCTGGTTTATTCGAATTTTGTCATTTTTTCATCATACTTCCCCTCAGCTCCCATTAAATGCAGTGTGCCATATTCTATCTTTCCCACGAAAATGCAGGTGTTTGATACTTCAGGTGTCCGTGAGACGGAGCCTAACACAGCGCGCAGTCACCAAAAAGAAGTAAAAAACCCAGCGTTTCTCGTTATTCATCTTCTTCTGATTTCATTATAAAGTTTATCCTTATCTGGTTTATTCGTCATTTTTGCCATTTTTTCATCATTCTCCCCCTTAGCTTCCTTATGTAGTGTGCCATATTCTATCTTTCCCACGAAAATGCAGGTGTTTGATACTTCAGGTGTCCGTGAGACGGAGCCTAACACAGCGCGCAGTCACCAAATAGAAGTAGAAAACCCAGCGTTTCTCGTTATTCATCTTCTTCCGATTTCATTATAAAGTTTATCCTTATCTGGTTTATTCGAATTTTGTCATTTTTTCATTATTCTCCACCTTAGCTTCCTTTAAATGTAGTGTGCCATATTCTATCTTTCCCACGAAAATGCAAGTGTTTGATACTTCAGGTGTCCGTGAGACGGAGCCTAACACAGCGCGCAGTCACCAAAAAGAAGTAGAAAACCCAGCGTTTCTCGTTATTCATCTTCTTCCGATTTCATTGTAAAGTTTATCCTTATCTGGTTTATTCGAATTTTGTCATTTTTTCATCATACTCCCCCTCAGCTCCCATTAAATGTAGTGTGCCATATTCTATCTTTCCCACGAAAATGCAGGTGTTTGATACTTCAGGTGTCCGTGAGACGGAGCCTAACACAGCGCGCAGTCACCAAAAAGAAGTAGAAAACCCAGCGTTTCTCGTTATTCATCTTCTTCCGATTTCATTATAAAGTTTATCCTTATCTGGTTTATTCGAATTTTGTCATTTTTTCATTATTCTCCACCTTAGCTTCCTTTAAATGTAGAGTGCCATATTCTATCTTTCCCACGAAAATGCAAGTGTTTGATACTTCAGGTGTCCGTGAGACGGAGCCTAACACAGCGCGCAGTCACCAAAAAGAAGTAGAAAACCCAGCGTTTCTCGTTATTCATCTTCTTCCGATTTCATTATAAAGTTTATCCTTATCTGGTTTATTCGAATTTTGTCATTTTTTTCATCATACTTTCCCTCAGCTCCCATTAAATGTAGTGTGCCATATTCTATCTTTCCCACGAAAATGCAGGTGTTTGATACTTCAGGTGTCCGTGAGACGGAGCCTAACACAGCGCGCAGTCACCAAAAAGAAGTAGAAAACCCAGCGTTTCTCGTTATTCACCTTCTTCTGATTTCATTATAAAGTTTATCCCTATCTGGTTTATTGGATTTTTGCCATTTTTTCATCATTCTCCCCCTTAGCTTCCTTATGTAGTGGGCCATATTCTATCTTTCCCACGAAAATGCAGGTGTTTGATACTTCAGGTGTCCGTGAGACGGAGCCTAACACAGCGCGCAGTCACCAAAAAGAAGTAGAAAACCCAGCGTTTCTCGTTATTCATCTTCTTCCGATTTCATTATAAAGTTTATCCTTATCTGGTTTATTCAAATTTTGTCATTTTTTCATTATTCTCCACCTTAGCTTCCTTTAAATGTAGTGTGCCATATTCTATCTTTCCCACGAAAATGCAAGTGTTTGATACTTCAGGTGTCCGTGAGACGGAGCCTAACACAGCGCGCAGTCACCAAAAAGAAGTAGAAAACCCAGCGTTTCTCGTTATTCATCTTCTTCCGATTTCATTATAAAGTTTATCCTTATCTGGTTTATTCAAATTTTGTCATTTTTTCATTATTCTCCACCTTAGCTTCCTTTAAATGTAGTGTGCCATATTCTATCTTTCCCACGAAAATGCAAGTGTTTGATACTTCAGGTGTCCGTGAGACGGAGCCTAACACAGCGCGCAGTCACCAAAAAGAAGTAAAAAACCCAGCGTTTCTCGTTATTCATCTTCTTCCGATTTCATTATAAAGTTTATCCTTATCTGGTTTATTCGAATTTTGTCATTTTTTCATCATACTTCCCCTCAGCTCCCATTAAATGCAGTGTGCCATATTCTATCTTTCCCACGAAAATGCAGGTGTTTGATACTTCAGGTGTCCGTGAGACGGAGCCTAACACAGCGCGCAGTCACCAAAAAGAAGTAAAAAACCCAGCGTTTCTCGTTATTCATCTTCTTCTGATTTCATTATAAAGTTTATCCTTATCTGGTTTATTCGTCATTTTTGCCATTTTTTCATCATTCTCCCCCTTAGCTTCCTTATGTAGTGTGCCATATTCTATCTTTCCCACGAAAATGCAGGTGTTTGATACTTCAGGTGTCCGTGAGACGGAGCCTAACACAGCGCGCAGTCACCAAATAGAAGTAGAAAACCCAGCGTTTCTCGTTATTCATCTTCTTCCGATTTTATTATAAAGTTTATCCTTATCTGGTTTATTCGAATTTTGTCATTTTTTCATTATTCTCCACCTTAGCTTCCTTTAAATGTAGTGTGCCATATTCTATCTTTCCCACGAAAATGCAAGTGTTTGATACTTCAGGTGTCCGTGAGACGGAGCCTAACACAGCGCGCAGTCACCAAAAAGAAGTAGAAAACCCAGCGTTTCTCGTTATTCATCTTCTTCCGATTTCATTGTAAAGTTTATCCTTATCTGGTTTATTCGAATTTTGTCATTTTTTCATCATACTCCCCCTCAGCTCCCATTAAATGTAGTGTGCCATATTCTATCTTTCCCACGAAAATGCAGGTGTTTGATACTTCAGGTGTCCGTGAGACGGAGCCTAACACAGCGCGCAGTCACCAAAAAGAAGTAGAAAACCCAGCGTTTCTCGTTATTCATCTTCTTCCGATTTCATTATAAAGTTTATCCTTATCTGGTTTATTCAAATTTTGTCATTTTTTCATTATTCTCCACCTTAGCTTCCTTTAAATGTAGTGTGCCATATTCTATCTTTCCCACGAAAATGCAAGTGTTTGATACTTCAGGTGTCCGTGAGACGGAGCCTAACACAGCGCGCAGTCACCAAAAAGAAGTAGAAAACCCAGCGTTTCTCGTTATTCATCTTCTTCCGATTTCATTGTAAAGTTTATCCTTATCTGGTTTATTCGAATTTTGTCATTTTTTCATCATACTCCCCCTCAGCTCCCATTAAATGTAGTGTGCCATATTCTATCTTTCCCACGAAAATGCAGGTGTTTGATACTTCAGGTGTCCGTGAGACGGAGCCTAACACAGCGCGCAGTCACCAAAAAGAAGTAGAAAACCCAGCGTTTCTCGTTATTCATCTTCTTCCGATTTCATTATAAAGTTTATCCTTATCTGGTTTATTCGAATTTTGTCATTTTTTCATTATTCTCCACCTTAGCTTCCTTTAAATGTAGAGTGCCATATTCTATCTTTCCCACGAAAATGCAAGTGTTTGATACTTCAGGTGTCCGTGAGACGGAGCCTAACACAGCGCGCAGTCACCAAAAAGAAGTAGAAAACCCAGCGTTTCTCGTTATTCATCTTCTTCCGATTTCATTATAAAGTTTATCCTTATCTGGTTTATTCGAATTTTGTCATTTTTTTCATCATACTTTCCCTCAGCTCCCATTAAATGTAGTGTGCCATATTCTATCTTTCCCACGAAAATGCAGGTGTTTGATACTTCAGGTGTCCGTGAGACGGAGCCTAACACAGCGCGCAGTCACCAAAAAGAAGTAGAAAACCCAGCGTTTCTCGTTATTCACCTTCTTCTGATTTCATTATAAAGTTTATCCCTATCTGGTTTATTGGATTTTTGCCATTTTTTCATCATTCTCCCCCTTAGCTTCCTTATGTAGTGGGCCATATTCTATCTTTCCCACGAAAATGCAGGTGTTTGATACTTCAGGTGTCCGTGAGACGGAGCCTAACACAGCGCGCAGTCACCAAAAAGAAGTAGAAAACCCAGCGTTTCTCGTTATTCATCTTCTTCCGATTTCATTATAAAGTTTATCCTTATCTGGTTTATTCAAATTTTGTCATTTTTTCATTATTCTCCACCTTAGCTTCCTTTAAATGTAGTGTGCCATATTCTATCTTTCCCACGAAAATGCAAGTGTTTGATACTTCAGGTGTCCGTGAGACGGAGCCTAACACAGCGCGCAGTCACCAAAAAGAAGTAGAAAACCCAGCGTTTCTCGTTATTCATCTTCTTCTGATTTCATTATAAAGTTTATCCTTATCTGGTTTATTCGAATTTTGTCATTTTTTTCATTATTCTCCACCTTAGCTTCCTTTAAATGTAGTGTGCCATATTCTATCTTTCCCACGAAAATGCAAGTGTTTGATACTTCAGGTGTCCGTGAGACGGAGCCTAACACAGCGTGCATTCACCAAAAAGAAGTAGAAAACGTTTCTCGTTATTTATCTTCTTCTGATTTCATTATAAAGTGTATCCCTTTGAATATAAAACATCAGGAAGAAGGGGATCTGCGTATTGTCAATACTAAAAAGTGCGACGGAAACGGCCATGTTGGACAGCCACTTTATGACTCATTTATTATTTACTTTTGGTTGTGTTTAATAATGGTCGTTTCTTTTTTGTGTCTATTAAATAGTCTATTTGTCGTGTGTTTTTAGTTTTATTTCTTTTGTGTATTTTAGTTACTGTTAAAATTACCTATTTATATTAATATTTTTGACAATTGTGTTATAATTTTAAGTTAATACAAAAACGTATTTCACAGCATGCAAAATCATGATAAAAATGGTTTAGACAACTAACTATCCATCCAATTAATAAATTATGTTTGTGATTGTTTTTTTAAATATAAGGATAAATTATATTTGTAAACTATATAAAAGATGAAAGCGTAAGAAGTATGTATACGAAACTAATTTTATTTAAGGGCCAATAAATTTATATGTTTGTTACAGTTTTTTTATTTCTACTATTTAAGTTTATTTAGGTAACTATAGTTTCAAATTATTAATCGAATAAAATTTTATTAGTGTTAAAACAATACCAATTAATAAATCTGGTGCTTTTTTTATGTTTAAAAGGTATAAAATGTAAGTAAAAACTAGTTTTTATAACTATTTTAATCTATTTTATTATTATTATTATTATTATTATTATTTTATTATTATTATTATTATTATTATTTAAATATATTTTACAATGATTATTATAAATTTAACCGAACAACTTCAAAGACTGAGGCCAATTTATTTGAAAGATTTGTAACCAATCAAAAAATTTCTATTTCTAGCTGTCAATAGTGTCAATTTGTTGAATTTTGTATTTTGTAAAATAAATTATTTATCAATTAAAATAATGGACCAATACGGACCTAACGCTAAAGAATACAATTTTGATTAAATTTGTCAATTTTGCATTGGATGGGGTGCTAAAGTGTAGTTTTTTTTTTGGCCAAAATTTAAAAAAATATTTATGAAAAAACTAAAGGGGACCTAACGAAAAAATTGTGGGACCTTGAAGGACCTAACGGGGACCTATCGATTAAGGTCATTTTCGACCCAAAATTCCATGGATGGGGTGCTAAGTTTGCATAGGTGTTAGTATAGTATATGAGGTACCTACATGTATTATCGTAACTGCAAGATTACCCCTTTATTACCTTTTGCTTTTACTATATAACTTTACCTCACCCAAAAAAAGTTGGCATAGAAGTATAATAATTTCCAATATTTCTTAAATGCTCCTAATTGCTCATCAATTGCTCAATTATAATCTGCAATTGCTCACATTATTAATTAATTATTTAATTAGTTATTAACAAATAAAAATACAAATAATTTTTTCTCAATTACGTGAATAAGAGCATTCAACTTTTATAATAAATCTTTTCTTTAATAAATTGCTCACAATTTGCTCAATTATAATCTGCAATTGCTCACATTATTAATTAATTATTTAATGAGTTATTAACAAATTCAAATACAAATCATTTTTTCTCAATTACGCAAAGATTATTCAACTTTTCTAATAAATTGCTCACAATTTGCTCAATTATATTCTGGAATTGCTCACATTATTAATTAATTATTTAATTAGTTATTAACAAATGAAAATACAAATCATTTTTTCTCAATTACGCGAAGAGCATTAAACTTTTATGATAAATCTTTTCTTTAATAAATTGCCCACAATTTGCTCAATTATAATCTGCAATTGCTCACATTATTAATTAATTATTTAATTAGTTATTAACAAATTAAAATACAAATCATTTTTTTCTCAATTACGCAAAGATTATTCAACTTTTCTAATAAATTGCTCACAATTTGCTCAATTATATTCTGGAATTGCTCACATGATTAATTAATTATTTAATTAGTTATTAACAAATGAAATTACAAATAATTTTTTCTCAATTACGCGAAGAGCATTAAAGTTTTCTGATAAATCTTTTCTTTAATAAATTGCTCACAATTTGCTCAATTATAATCTGCAATTGCTCACATTATTAATTAATTATTTAATTAGTTATTAACAAATAAAAATACAAATATTTTTTTCTCAATTACGCGAAGAGCATTAAACTTTTCTAATAAATCTTTTCTTTAATAAATTGCTCACAATTTGCTCAAATTATTTTCAACATAAGTCTCATTAAATTTCTTTTATTTATTTTTATTTAATTAAAAATAATTATTGCTATTTGAAACGGTGATGGGTGACGTGCCACTAGCAGAAGATTTCTTGTGCGCATGCGCATGAATAAAATCATTGCGCATGGCATACACAATTTATATATGTTATTAATATTTATTTATTGTTTACATTTTAATAACTTATCTTTTTAGACCCTTCTTTTTCTCTTTGTGGCCTCAGCTACCTAGGCTGGGCCGATTAGGCTAGGTAGCTGAGTCCACAAACAAAAGAAGAAGAAGTGGCTGCAATATGGTCTAGAGCCAGTCAGCATTGTAGTCACTATCAAATCGAGCTGGCGATTGCCGAGTAGCAGAGCCATACAACAAACAAGGACAAGGACAGCATAATTAGAAAAAATGATAATTAAATAATACAAATTATCATTACTTTTAAGTGAGCATTTGGTAGGTATTAATTCGACGTCCCTGAATTGTTGAATTGAAATGTTGGAATGTGCATGCGCACAAGAAATCTTCTGCTAATGTCACATCAACCATCACCCTTTTAAATAGCAATAATTATTTTTAATTAATTAAAAAGAAATAAAAGAAATTTAATTTAGGTTGAAAATAAGATGAGCAAATTGTGAGCAATTTATTAAAGAAAAGATTTATTAGAAAAGCTGAATGCTCTTAGCGTAATTGAGAAAAAATGATTTCTATTTTCATTTGTTAATAACTAATTAAATAATTAATTAATAATGTGAGCAACTGCAGATTATAATTGAGCAAATTGTGAGCAATTTATTAAAGAAAAGATTTATTAGAAAAGTTGAATGCTCTAAGCGTAATTGAGAACAAAATGATTTGTATTTTCATTTGTTAATAACTAATTAAATAATTAATAAATAATGTGAGCAATTGCAGATTATAATTGAGCAAATTGTAAGCAATTTATTAAAGAAAAGATTTATTAGTAAAGTTTAATGCTCCTCGCGTAATTGAGAAAAAATTATTTGTATTTTTATTTGTTAATAACTAATTAAATAATTAATTAATAATGTGAGCAATTGCAGATTATAATTGAGCAAATTGTGAGCAATTTATTAGAAAAGTTGAATGCTCTTCGCGTAGTTAAGAAAAAATTATTTGTATTTTTATTTGTTAATAACTAATTAAATAATTAATTAATATTGTGAGCAATTGCAGATTATAATTAAGCAAATTGTGAGCAATTTATTAAAGAAAAGATTTATTGGAAAAGTTGAATGCTCTTCGCGTAATTGAGAAAAAATTATTTGTATTTTCATTTGTTAATAACTAATTAATTAATTAATTAATAATGTGAGCAATTGCAGATTATACTTGAGCAATTGATGGGCAATTAGGAGCATTTAAGAAATATTGGCAATTATTATCTTCTATGCCAACTTTTTTTGGGTCTTTACCTCATATACTAACACTAACTAAAGTCGTCAGGGAAACACTCTCCAGTCTTCTTTTTTGATGTCTCGATTAAATTTGTTTTCCAGCTCTTTTTCTTATTTTGCCTTTACTTTGGCATAGGTGGCATAGGATATGAAATGTGGTTTTCTCCTCCTTTTCGCATTATCGATATATGTCTACAACTGCCAAGTTCAGCCGACTCAGGTGTTTTCTGAGCCGATAATGTCTTGTAAAGAGACTGATAATCAGTCTGGTATCGTTTCACCTTTGTGATAACAGTTCTGCAGTAAATTTTGCAATTTTCATCTCCCGGAGATCAATTTACTTAACACAATTTCCTGACACTCTTTCTTCGTGTTTGACCCTATCAGATGCCTTCTCGAAATCAATAAAACACATAAAGACTGAGTGTTGCATGTCTCTACATCTTTCTACTAAGACCTGAAGGCTAAATAGTGCTTCTGTGGTTCCGAGGCTGTTACGAAATCCAAATTGTGTTGCAGTTAACCGTTCTTCTACATTCTTCGGTGTAATATTCGCATTAAGAATTTCAACACATGGCTTATCAAGCTGAAAGTACACTTTTCTGTATTCGATCTTTTCGATATCATCACAAATGTTGATATTATCCAGTAGGTATGTGGGTATTTCCTGATTCGTATATTTTGTTGAAGAGGTTTAGAAGATGATGTTTGCCAATTTTTGGAGCTTCAAAACATTGAATTGTTTGATCACCCACCGTTATAGTCCCGATGACCTTTTAGTCCCATCGACTTCTTCAAGTTCCTAAAGATCAAGAATCAATGCGTGGGCAGCGATTCGATACGCCAGAGGAAGTCATCGATGCATTTAAAACAGATTTTGCAGGTATCTACTGTCACGATAAAACACCGGTCATACTTATTCACGATAAAATAACGGCCTAAAATATTTGTTCATTATTGTAATATTTCTGGAACCGGATCTGGCTTGTACAGTTTTTCTGCGAATAAAGAGATTAGATATGAAAGTTATCAACAATTTTCATAAATATAACATTTATATTTGATTGTTTAAAGTAAAAGTTTTAATATATTTATGTGCTTACATTTTTGATTTAAATATGTCAGGTAAGTGTAATATTTTGAAATTTTAACATATTTATACAATAATTCCTACGTATAAGTAAAAGTATAGAAAAAGAGCAGAGTTATCTTCTTCTTGTGGCAAAATTCGAGGAAGTATCTTATCTTTTTAATACCATATCAAATAACCGTGAGAAATATATACGTTCATCATAATGTTATATTTTTCCTTCGTGGATTCGGGATAAGTGATAAACAGCAGACGAACTTAACAATTTATTGACAATCACAAATAAATAACAATTTCTTAAAATAATCTACACAACTTTGATTACTGAATAACGTCTTTAAAATACCTCGTACAACAATTCGCACTTCAATCACTGTCTATCGTCAACTATTACATTTACAATTATTCTATCTCCGTCCAAAGCGGTCCCTTATATATGAAATTAATTCCTTCTAGAAGCATCTCCACAATTACATATTACATCCAGAATATACAACACTCTCGAATCTTCCGAACGTTCGAAAAGCCACTAGAATATTCGACTCACTCACGTTGTAGGCTCGTAACAATACAAATAAACCTCAGCAGTTGTATATTGAGATTTTTGGCAACGAGATCGCTATACTTTTCTTTGGTGCGTCTACCTCTAGAAGGAAAATTAGCAAAGGAAAAGCCGAAATGGAAAATAGGAAAAAACAGGAAAAATTGCGAAAAAGAAAGCCAAAAAAAATACCTTTCTGCTACCATAAAGTGGCGCAGTTAAAATCTTGCAATTCTTACTCAAGTACGATGATTCATTAAATTCTAAATAAGTATCTTATCTTATCCTAGATAAAAAAATAGAAATACCAAGAAAAGAAAAACTGCTTATCTACTGATAAATCCACAACTTTTTATTAAGTACCATCGGTACTTTATAAGGATCGGCTTGTGTACCTCTGTTCGTATGTACTATAACTCTTGAATAAAAGGTCACACGATCATGAAATTTGGTATATAGAATCTTCATGTCATGGGAAAGAAGCCTACTGATTTTGGTCCAGATCGGATAAATCCACAACTTTTTGTTAAATACCATCAGTACTTTATAAGATCAGCTTGCGTGTACCTCCGTCTATGTGTGCTATAACTCCTGAACGATAGGTCACAGGGCTATGAAATTTGGTATATAGAATCATATTGTCATGGGGAAGAAGCCTATTGTTTTTGGTCCAGATCGAATAAATCCACAACATCGGTACTTTATAAGATCTGCTTGTGTGTAACTCTTGAACGAAGGTCAAGCTCATGAAATTTGGTATAAAGAATCTTCATCTCATTGAGAAGAACACTGTTGATTTTGGTCCAGATTGCAAACGTGTATTTTTCAATATGATGTGGAAACAAACCGGCAATCGATGCATTGGACGACTCCGGAATCGAATAGAATCAAAAAAGCAAGGATGTCCAAATCAAAATTCAAGGAAAAATTGATCGTTTTATTCGACATTAATGGTATCGTGATGACGTAATGGGTTCTAGAGGGTCAGAACCAGACTTATTTGTTAGTTTTGGCAACACTGCGAGAACGAGTTCATAAGAAACGGCCCGAGTTGTGGAAGAACAACTAGTTTTGCACCAGTACAACACACCTGTTCATAACACGCTATCTGTGGAGCAGTATTTGGCCAATAAACGCACTCCAGTGCTCGAACACGCTCCATACTCGCCAGATTTGACACCATGCGACTATTTTTTTTCCGAAGATAGAATATGCTTTGAAAGGAACCCGATTTGAGTCGATGGAAACGGTAAAACAAAAAACGTCAGAGCTCCTAAAGGCCCTCATCAAAGAAGACTTCGAAGAATGGAATAAACGTCTGAAAAGTAGTGTCGCGATGGGAGGGAAATATACTGAAGGGAAGCATTCGAATGTAGAATAAGTTTCATAAAAAATAGTATATTGTAATACAAGTGTTACAATGACAGAGGTTTCGTAGTACGAGTTCAGTCTGTGAAACGAACCGCGAAGCGGTGAGTTTCGCAAAGAACGAGTACTACAAACCGTCATTGTAACTCGAGTGTTACATACTATTTTTTATAATGAACTTTTAAAAGTATAAAAAAAAGTAAAATGAGAGTTTTTCGAAATATTTATTTATGTTGGCAATCTTGACAGTTTTGACACTTGTCAGTTTTAATGATTTTAAATTAGAATGTTTGTCAAATTTGTATAAAATATTCCGAATTTAGCAATAACGCTGATAATGTAGTTAATAATTTACTACAACATACTTGTTGATTTACTACCTGAACTCTTTCGTTGAAAATCAGTGCAGTGCAACCAATTGTGTAAAACAAAAAGTTACCAAAAACAGTGTTACAATGAATCTATTTCGATACTGTTTTTAGTGTCGAAATAGAAACTTTGTGAACGTGAATTATAAAAACTCTTTTTCGTAACCAGTCTCGTGTCTGATCCAATGATACTTACTTACTTCTTACATTAACGTTGTTTAACTTTATATATGTAATTATATTTTTATCAAATTACTTATTTATTGGAAATTTTAGGGTTTCATGTTCCAGGATTCACCAAAAAAATAGAAGATTGTCGAACATGTAGAACCAATAAACATAAACCGTTTCGCTCACGTCAACCATGCAGAAACCATCCTGCATCTCAAGAAATTCACCATCACCATCATTATCCTCCTACAGCTCCTCCTTCTTACGGTCCAGATTACACTTGGGTAGAGTCATCTTCGCACTCCCCGTTACCTCTGTCAGCCGTTAGAGGAGGAACTGATTCTTATGGACATCCAATTTATGTTGGTAGAGCACATCATGGAGGTGATTTAATACCTGCTAAAGTTATTCCTGGAAGAAAATTGTGTGCTTTGTCTTATAATGGAAAAGAACACTACAAAACAAATTATCAGGTACTTTTTAACTGTCACTATATATTTAAATTGTATTAATGATATACACACTCTAGCTCAAGTTCGTGGTTGGTTTTTATTCGACTATTAGATCTCGAGGCTGTCTGAGTGAATTGGACCAGAAACTTCTTCGGAAGAAAAAGTTTCAGTCTTAAAGGTGAGTTATAGGACCTTCATCAATAGATCTGCTGTGTTATGAGCCGCATTGTAATTAAGGATACAAGGAATAATTGATTTACAAGAGTGTAATGCTAAGGACTTGGTGTTCTTTTTAGGAATGGACGGTGGAGCTTGGGATGGAGTCATTATCAGTCGCTCGATGCCATTCGGTGCACCCTTTCTGGTTTTCCTGTTTTCTGAATCATGGAAGGTGCCCAAACTGAATCAAAACATTTTGGTGCAGTGTTAACCCACGTTGTCCAATGAGTGTTCGAGAGATTGACGCTATGGTGTGTCTTCTCCGGTGTGAGGCCTCCCATTTGGCAAGGACGAAGGGAACCACAGAAAACTTCGCCAAGAATTCATTTTTTTTTTCTACCTGTAGGAGAGAGGGGTCTCGTCAAGTAGTTCGTCGAGTTCTGTAGGAAGGTTCTTCTCTACGGTTCGAAGGAGTCTTAAGTAGGAAAGGGGGATCTTATTCTTCCAAATTATTAAGGTTCTCTGGAGTCCTCCAATCCAATGGGTATGGAGGTTCCTTTGAGCTGTGATGTTGGTTACCTGTAGAGTTTGAGTGACGTATTGTTGTTGTAGATTCTGAAGCCGAGCAGGAAGGGGAAGTATTTTTGTATTTTGGTAGACAAGGCAGCTTGGGTATAGGTGGTATAGGTATATTGGTTTGCGGATAATGGCTCTTTTTGCGGCAAGAAACGAATGGAGGATTCTTTAAGTACAAGAGGTCGAATAAAAGTTTTGTAAGTATGAATTAGGGTTTTGCAGTGGTATCTTCCACTCAGAGCATCTAGGAGGCACGCTTGCCCTCCCATTTTATCGAGTGAATCGCACTCCCAAGTAGGTCACCTGGTCTTGAGGAAGAAGCTGTTCCTCCATAGTGAGTGGCTGATATTGTCGAAAGTGAGATTTTTTCGTCGTCTTGGATGTTCGAAGATGATTGTTTGGGTTTTAGCCACGTTGAGGGCTACTCTACATCTGCTGCACCAGGTGTGGAACTGGTCTAGCAGTCTTTGAGTTTTTCGGTTAAGAATTTTAGTTGAAATAAATAAGGAATATAACGATTTTTCTTTTGTCAATAAAATTTTAACAGAATGTTTAAATCGTTATACAACAAAGCATTTTTTTATTTTATAGTTAGATTTTGTTTATGTAAATTACTTTTTTTTATTAGGTACTTTGTAGTGATTATACTGAATGGGTTCCTGGATTTCATGGACAAGTACCTCCAGGTGCTATTGAAGGAGGTAAAACTGCAACTGGTGAGACTTTATATATTGGAAGGGCACACCATGATGGAACACTAACAGTTGGAAAAGTATGTATCAAAAGATCTACATTGCTTCTTTATAGTTCAGAGTGAAATTCAAGATTTAGGTTTCAGTAAACAATAGCGTTTGCTATTTTTTTACATAATTTTTTATTAAAATGATCAATATGTGTTCTAATTAAGTTTACTTTTAGGTTCATTGTAGTCATCGTACTTGTTACATAGCTTATGGTGGGAATGAAATTGGATATCCAAATTATGAGATACTAATACGTAGAAGATTCTAATAATTAAAACATGTTTTAATACTGTATATCTGCATGTGTAATAAATTCGTTTGTTTTTATAGCACAATTTAATTTTGGCATTTCCTAGTTGCCTAGTTTCCTATTTCAGTAGAATTTGTCTATTTATTACAATTTCAGCTTTATATTCACCCACCGCATATTTTTTTAATGTAAAGATTGAAAGATTTGTTGCGAAAGAAAAAACGTCACAAAAATGAGTAACGGAATTTCCTTTGGCCTGTCTAAAATACCCAGTTGCCTGCATTTTATATTAGTAGAATTTATCTATTTATTACAATTTCAGCTTTATATTCACCCACCGCATATTTTTTTAATGTTGAGATTGAAAGATTTGTTGCGAAAGAAAGATCGTCACAAAAATAAGTAACGGAACTTCCTTTTACCTGTCTAAAATACCAATATCTTAAGTAAAGTACAGTATGAATCAATATAAACGAAACATACCTATTTATTCAAATGTTCACTTTTTTCCAATTGGCATCAGATTTAGTTGAATTGAAGATATGTTGGGAAAGAAAAATTGTCACAAAAATAAGTAACGAGACTACCTATGTTGGCATTACATATAATTTAATGGTGGGGCATTTCGTCACCGATTCTTACGATACGTTTACATGCTTTGCAAGTCTTTGTAAGCTCCACAAGCTTCACAAACGCATGAATGCCATTTTTGGTGAACAGAAAAGAGAACTGTGGAAGGAAAAGGAAGACAACTGCAATGGAAGAAGCATTTTTAGTGAAGGAGAGTAAATTAAACACTAGAAAAACAAGTCAAGATCTTCTGAAAGACTTAGCATGCACTGGAGTTATTATTCATGACTCTACGGTGCGAAGACGACTTTTGGAAGGTAGAAGAAAAGCAGTAAGACCTCAGAAGAAACAGCTATTGACTTCTAGAATGATGAAAAACCGGTATAATTGGGCGAAAAAAATATAAGAGTTGGACTACTAAAGATTGGAGTAAAGTGTAGTTCTCAAAAGAGACCTACTTTTGGTGTAAAGACAACTGTCTTGTTCCGTCAGGAAAAGTGACAATGAAAAAACATGTTGATCAAAAAGTTAAACATTCTCTGAAGAAGATGTTTTGGGGCTGCTTTCCGTATAAAGATACCGGATTCCTCGTCCAAATCGAAGTGTTGATGAATTGTCAAAAATACAAAGACTTGTTGAAAAGGAGGTTAAAAGGAGACCCGAGAAAAGTGGATGCCAATGATTAACCAATTTTTCAACAAGATTCGACTCCTTGCCACGTCTCCAAGATGATGACGAAATACACCATGTCTGGAATGGCAAGAAAACTCACCGGATCTCAATCCAATTGCAAATCTGTGGGTGATTGTCAAAGCTTGATATTTTTCTTGAAAGTATCTCTTTCCTTTATGCGTTAATAAGACAAAGACACTAAGTCTTTCTAAGTTAAACTTGGCAACTAGCATTCATTCGAACCTCGCATTGGTTCCACTTGAATATATGTCACAATGACGTCACTGCCGGACAATTGGGCGTCGAGGTATAGCTTTGAACCACTAACATAGTAGATAACATTTTAAAAAATAAATGATATTCAACAAAATGAAAATTGCACAAATTATTTATTACAGTTAATATATTGAACAACAAAAATATTAGCCATTACTACAAATCAAACAAATCATTATTTTTACGTCGTTTCTTCTTCTTCTTCTAAAACTCTCTTGAAACTAAACGGTTCAAACACGTATCCTACTCCCGAGTAAAATTTGCTCATGAATTCGACCCAATGAAGACGAAGAGTGTGTAAAAATGCTGATAGACCCTCCAGCAATACTAAAATTGCTATTGTAAATGTAGCCCAAGCAGCAAACATAACAAAGGTCATTATTACTGCTAGATAAACCGGACCTGACATTTTCAAAGCAAGCTTGGAGTACAACATGGTCCAGAGCACCTCAGATGGTTCTGTAAACAAAAAAAGTATAGAAAATAATAGAAATGTGTCCAATAATCAGGTCAATTCGTGAATTGGGGAAGTCAATGAATACTTACGGGCATGAGCTAAAGACAAGGCCCACAAACGCAAATATGATGCAGTATGTGAAATTGTACTAAGTGTAAATTCAATTGTGTGAATGGCTGAATGAATAAACACTTCACTAATTGGTTCTTCTTCCTCTTCTTTCTCATGGTGTACAGATGCACCAACTTCTGCTAATTCTTGACTATGACCATTTTCGGAAACCTCTTCCATTTCCATTCCCAAATTTACATCACCGTTTGTTTTCTTATTCTAAAACAGAATTTTTTTATCTATAGATACACCTGAACATGACTATTATTTATTAGTTTCATACCTCAACTATTCTAGCTGTCTTTCCCTTCTTTCTTTGAGCAATTATATACAATGGTTTTCCGAGTAACATTACGGGTATACAAATTAAAGCACCCAATACTAATATCGTCTGGACTGTTCTTTGTCCTTCATACATATATACATCACAACCAGCATTAGCAGCCGATTCACCCATTAACATCATGTTTATGAAATAGATAAGGACAGATGGCGCACACGATGATCCATGTTTATTTACAATCTTTGGTACTGAAAAAAAACGTAATTTTACTTTCGGTTCTACATTTCTTGGGGCAACAAAGTTTCAAATCAACACACGAGAAGGCCTTGATCGAGAGTGTACTGTGCGAGATCAAATAGCTTTGCTTAACACACACCAAGCATGAACGTTCTCACAGATCTCTCTACGGCAGTTAAAACTAGTAGTATTCTTATCTTTGGGAGATATTGAGCGATCCGTCAACGGTGCTTTTACGCTCATATGTGTTACAAGAAAGTTTCGAAACGCAAGTTCCCTAGCTTGATACCGGAACAATGGAACAATGGTCTCCCAATTCAAATGTAGTCAAGTGTTTCAGGCCGAAATAATGGCCAAAAAACACTTTGCAATCGAGATTGTAAGTCAAGGAATAACGGGTAAAACCGTTTCATATCCTTAGACATCCAAGCAGATCTAAAGGCGATAGTGTTGGCACAAATAAGCTTACTGCTAGTGTGAGACTGCGTTAAGGCCCTCACACATTCTGCAAGTCGGAATTCTCTGATACTGGCATGTATACCAGGACACTAAGGGTTTCAGGGCAATGAGAAGGCTGATGAACTATCCAGAGCGAGAGCTAATATCCCAATGATTGACCTGGAACCATTCGGCGGGGTTCCTGACACATTCAGAAAGGCAGCTATTTAGAAATTGAGACTGGAACAGCCCTATGAGGGGTTGGGAAAATCACTGGGCAAGCGACAAGCCAAAGTCTTTATAAAGGACACTCAGCGAAATTACTGCTGAGGTCTTATCACAAAAGCGAAATGATGTCAGAATGATTGGCAGTCTCTTGGTAGGACATTGTCGGCTCAGAAAACACACATGAGCCAGCTGATCTTGGCAGATGAAGGCATCTGTCAATCCTTTCAAGAGGAGGAGGAGACCTTATTTCATGTTGTATGCCAATGTGAAGGCCTTGCAAGAGAGATAAGAAACCGGCTGCTCCAAGTTAAGTGGAGAAGCCATTGTCAAGGCTATTAAGTCTCAATAAGAGGGCAGAGCTAGACAAGGTGCTCTAATCCTATTCTAGACATGATCTGTAAAGCTCGCAGTGATACAGGCTAACAGCCAAACCAATGAATATCTATCTATCTATCTATCCAACGACACGGAAGTTAAAGAAGCAATTCTTCAGAAGGTCTCCTCCCTCGAGACTCGTGACTCTACTTCCACGGACACCCAGGAAGCCTGCTAAGTGTAAAGTGTTTGTTACACTAAAACCAGACCTCCTACGAAGACTTTTGACACTATCAATCCTGACCATCTCCAGAGTTACGTCCTGAAAGCTCATACCAGTAAAAGTTAGCGAACTCTACAAAGACGGTGATACGACTAGATCATATATGGCCTCCACTTGCCAGACATGGATAACGGATAGATTCAATCATTCCTTCATCCCCAGGGTCTCCAGATTGTGGAACTCCTTACCTTCCCACGTCTTCCCCACTCGTCCTAACTTGCAGTCCTTTAAATCTCAAATCAATAAATTGTCTCTTCTGCCCCAATCAGAAGGTCTCCTCCACCGAGACTCGTGACTCTACTTCCACGGACACCCAGGAAGCCTGCTAAGTGTAAAGTGTTTGTTGCCCCAACAGATGTTCTCGGTACATTTGTATTTAGGTCTATACCTACGAGGACATTCTTAATTAAAAAAAAAACTTACTATATCCGTCATATTCACCGGAGTACCATGCCCATTTCATGAACATCATAATAACCATATACAAGAATAAGAATAACAATAATAAAAGTTGAGGTAAGAATTCTAAGAAGAGACTGTAGTACCTTCTAAAATGTCTGTAACAAAAATTAATATGAGTGAATTAGTTCAAAGATACATATATAAAGATATAAATAACTTACATATAATTAAAGGTACTGCAAACAACACCAAATATCATATGAACTACTCCCAAGATAATGGACATCTTCATTTTTAAAATTTAATTTAAAAATATAATTTTGTTTTTAGCAGCCTAAAAGAAAAATTTTTGAAAAATAGTTAAAAATATTGGAAAAATTGCGGAAAAAAGAAAGCCAAGAAAATACCTTTCTAAATGAAGTAAAATAACGCCATGGTAAGATGGCGCAGTTAATATCTCATAAAATTTATACGAGTAACGGGGTTTTGTGGTTTTTTAAATATACTCTCTTTCCCTCGTAATCTTTTCGTAACAGACCTCTGGTTTGATCGAGATGAAGGATTAGATTTTGGTATATCTTCATCTAGATCCATTCTAGTTTGCTCTTGTATTTGTGGCACACTCCTGTCGCTCTCAAGAGCATAGAGTTGTTCAAAAACATTCTTCTGTCGTAACGCGAAATCTTCATTTACCGAATTTAATCAGAATTCATCATTATTAGACATAATTACTCAATAAGTATTAATACAGTAAACTGTAATATTGTCGTATTTAATAAAGCGACTTTCCAATAGATATCAAAGAATAATATAATATAGAATTCTATCGCTTTACAAGTTTTGAAAAACATTTTCAAAGAAAATGACCGTTCAACCAAGAAGAAACAACTACTTCCCGGGTTATATACCCCGACGGATATTGGATTACACTTCAAAGTCGAACGGGGTTGGTATATCTAATAGATAATTTGAACCAACCATTCGGGTTTGCAGTTAGAAGGGACAACATAACTTGTAGACCGGTTTCGACCTATTGGGTCTCGTCAGTACAAGGTATATGTTATCCGTCAGCGAGCATAAGGCATAATCGCTGACTGAAGATATGACTAAAATCACGAAAATATATTACTTTCAGTAATGAAAGTGTAAACACCGTGATAGTAGTGACATCCTCACTTCTAACTGCAAACCAAAATTCAAAAGATTTTGACAAGGAGACGTAGGCCTCCAAACTATCTGTAAGTATTAATACAGTAAACTGTAATATTGTCGTATTTAATAAAGCGACTTTCCAATAGATATCAAAGAATAATATAATATAGAATTCTATCGCTTTACAAGTTTTGAAAAACATTTTTATACCAACCCCGTTTGACTTTGAAGTGTAATCCAATATCCGTCGGGGTATATAACCCGGGAAGTAGTTGTTTCTTCTTGGTTGAACGGTCATTTTCTTTGAAAATGTTTTTCAAAACTTGTAAAGCGATAGAATTCTATATTATATTATTCTTTGATATCTATTGGAAAGTCGCTTTATTAAATACGACAATATTACAGTTTACTGTATTAATACTTATAGATAGTTTGGAGGCCTACGTCTCCTTGTCAAAATCTTTTGAATTTTGGTTTGCAGTTAGAAGTGAGGATATCACTACTATCACGGTGTTTACACTTTCTCTACTGAAAGTAATATATCTTCGTGATTTTAGTCATATCTTCAGTCAGCGATTATGCCTTATGCTCGCTGACGGATAACATATACCTTGTACTGACGAGACCCAATAGGTCGAAACCGGTCTACAAGTTATGTTGTCCCTTCTAACTGCAAACCCGAATGGTTGGTTCAAATTATCTATTAGATATACCAACCCCATTCGACTTTGAAGTGTAATCCAATATCCGTCGGGGTATATAACCCGGGAAGTAGTTGTTTCTTCTTGGTTGAACGGTCATTTTTTTTGAAAATGTTTTTCAAAACTTGTAAAGCGATAGAATTCTATATTATATTATTCTTTGATATCTATAATTACTCATTATTGTTTCAAAACATATTCGGTTTGACATTTAATAAGTAAGGTAAACATTTCGTCTTCTCTTTTATATTATAATTTTAGGTCTTGGAAAGTGTCAGTTACTAGCCACAAAATTTTATTCTAAATTCGTATGATAATCGTTATATTTCAAATATTGGGAGAATTTAGTATTTCTGTATTGTAAAATTAGAGTTAATAAGTTGTTGTATGGTTGCTAAAGTTTAATAACAGAACAGCTGTGAGTTGTGAATTTTCTACTCGGTGTTTTTCATTCCAGATTAAAACTGCCATGTATGCACGACTATTATGGTATTATTTCGTTTAAAAAATCCTAATTCTAAATTCTAATTAGGGAGTTCGGATTATGTTCTAATGTACCACCATCTTTCAATAAATCAGATAACAGTAGATAAAAGATCAAAAAAAGAGGAAGAGCTGGTGAACAAATTTGATCGAGACATCGGAAAAGAAGCCTAGTAAGTGTTTTCCTGACGACTTTAGTTAATGTTAGTATAGTATATGAGGTACATGTATTATCGTAACTGCAAGATTACCCCTTTATTACCTTTTGCTTTTACTATATAACTTTACCTCATATACTAACACTAACTAAAGTCGTCAGGAAAACACTCTCCAGTCTTCTTTTTTGATGTCTCAATTAAATTTGTTTTCCAGCTCTTTTTCTTATTTTGCCTTTACTTTGGCATAGGTGGCATAGGATATGAAATGTGGTTTTCTCCTCCTCTTCGCATTATCGATATATGTCGCTACAACTGCCAAGTTCGGCCGGTGTTTTCTGAGCCGATAATGTCTTGTAAAGAGACTGATAATCATTCTGGTATCGTTTCACCTTTGTGATAACAGTTCTGCAGTAAATTTTGCAATTTTCATCTCCCGGAGATCAAACAAAATTTCCTGACACTCTTTCTTCGTGTTTGACCCTATCAGATGCCTTCTCGAAATCAATAAAACACATAAAGACTGATATCATCACAAATGTTGATGTTATCCAGTATGTGGGTATATTTCCTGATTCGTATATTTTGTTGAAGAGGTTTAGAAGATGATGTTTGCCATTATCCAATTTTTGGAGCTTCAAAACATTGAATTGTTTGACAATCCACCGTTATAGTCCCGACGACCTTTTAGTCCCATCGACTTCTTCACGTTCCTAAAGATTAAAAATTCAATGCGTGGGCAGCGAATCCATACGCCAGAAGAAGTCATCGATGCCTTTAAAACAGATTTTGCAGGTGTCTACTGTCACGATAAAATACCCGTCTTACTAATTCACGATAAAATACCGGTCTAAAATATTTGTTCATTATTGTAATATTTCTTAAACCGGATCTGGCATGTACAGTTTTTCTGCGAATAAAAAGATTAGATATGAAAGTTATCAACAACTTTTATATTTGATTGTTTAGCGAGTGTGTTTATAAGTGAAAGTTTTAATATATGTGCTTACATGTTTCATTCAAATATGTCAGGTAAGTGTATTATTTTTAAATTGTAACATATTTATACACTATAATTCCTACCTATAAGTAAAATTATAGAAAAAGAGAGTTATCTCCTTCTTGTGGCAAAATTCGAGGAAGTATCTTATCTTTTTAATACCATCAAATAACCGTGAGAAATATACGTTATATTTTTCCTTCGTGGATTCGGTATAAGTGATAAACAGCAGACAAACTAACAATTTATTGACAATCACAAATAAATAACAATTTCTTAAAATAATCTACACAACTTTGATTACTGAATAACGTCTTTAAAATACCTCGTACAACAATTCGCACTTCAATCACTGTCTATCGTCAACTATTACATTTACAATTATTCTATCTCCGTCCAAAGCGGTCCCTTATATATGAAATTAATTCCTTCTATAAGCATCTCCACAATTACATATTACATCCAGAATATACAACACTCTCGAATCTTCCGAACGTTCGAAAAGCCACTAGAATATTCGACTCACTCACGTTGTAGGCTCGTAACAATACAAATAAACCTCAGCAGTTGTATATTGAGATTTTTGGCAACGAGATCGCTATACTTTTCTTTGGTGCGTCTACCTCTAGAAGGAAAATTAGCAAAGGAAAAGCCGAAATGGAAAATAGGAAAAAACAGGAAAAATTGCGAAAAAGAAAGCCAAAAAAAATACCTTTCTGCTACCATAAGGTGGCGCAGTTAAAATCTTGCAATTCTTACTCAAGTACGATGATTTATTAAATTCTAAATAAGTATCTTATCTTAATCTTTTGTTATAGGTACTTAATCTTTTATCTATATGTATTTTGTTAATAATAAAATGAATTATTATCCTTGATAAAAAAATAGAAATACCAAGAAAAGAAAAACTGCTTATCTACTGATAAATCCACAACTTTTTATTAAGTACCATCGGTACTTTATAAGGATCGGCTTGTGTACCTCTGTTCGTATGTACTATAACTCTTGAATAAAAGGTCACACGATCATGAAATTTGGTATATAGAATCTTGATGTCATGGGAAAGAAGCCTACTGATTTTGGTCCAGATCGGATAAATCCACAACTTTTTGTTAAATACCATCAGTACTTTATAAGATCAGCTTGTGTGTACCTCCGTCTATGTGTGCTATAACTCCTGAACGATAGGTCACAGGGCTATGAAATTTGGTATATAGAATCATCATGTCATGGGGAAGAAGCCTGTTGTTTTTGGTCCAGATCGAATAAATCCACAACATCGGTACTTTATAAGATCTGCTTGTGTGTAACTCTTGGACGAAGGTCAAGCTCATGAAATTTGGTATAAAGAATCTTCATCTCATTGAGAAGAACACTGTTGATTTTGGTCCAGATTGCAAACGTGTATTTTTCAATATGATGTGGAAACAAACCGGCAATCGATGCATTGGACGACTCCGGAATCGAATAGAATCAAAAAAGCAAGGATGTCCAAATCAACATTCAAGGAAAAATTGATCGTTTTATTCGACATTAATGGTATCGTGATGACTTAATGGGTTCTAGAGAGTCAGAACCAGACTTATTTGTTAGTTTTGGCAACACTGCGAGAACGAGTTCATAAGAAACGGCCCGAGTTGTGGAAGAACAACTAGTTTTGCACCAGTACAACACACCTGTTCATAACGCGCTATCTGTGGAGCAGTATTTGGCCAATAAATGCACTCCAGTGCTCGAACATGCTCCGTACTCGCCAGATTTGACACCATGCGACTATTTTTTTTTCCGAAGATAAAATATGCTTTGAAAGGAACCCGATTTGAGTCGATGGAAACGGTAAAACAAAAAACGACAGAGCTCCTAAAGGCCCTCATCAAAGAAGACTTCGAAGAATGGAATAAACGTCTGAAAAGTAGTGTCGCGATGGGAGGGAAATATACTAAAGGGAAGCATTCGAATGTAGAATAAGTTTCATAATAAAACTCTTTTTCGTAACCATTCTCGTGTCTGATCCAATGATACTTACTTACTTCTTACATTGACGTTGTTTAACTTTATATATGTAATTATATTGTTATCAAATTACTTATTTATTGGAAATTTTAGGGTTTCGTATTCCAGGATTCACCATAAAAATAGAAGATTGTCCAACATGTAGAACAAATAAACATAAACCGATAGGCTCACGTCAGGCATGCAGACACCATCCTGTAACTCAAGAAATACACCATCACCATCATTATCCTCCCACAGCTCCTCCTCCTTACGGTCCAGATGTTGGTTGCCCTCTACCACCAAGTTCAGGTCATTGGGGTAACCCTGCCCCACCTTCTCATCCTATATATCCAGCTATTAGTAAGTATTTTTTATATACTCAATATGGAATTAGTTAATATATAATCTTAAAATTTAGATTACACTTGGGTAGAGTCATCTTTGCACTCCCCTTTACCTCTATCAGCCGTTAGAGGAGGAACTGATTCTGATGGACAACCAATTTATGTTGGTAGAGCACATCATGAAGGTGATTTAATACCTGCTAAAGTTATTCCTGGGAGAAAATACTGTGCTGTGCCTTATAATGGAAAAGAACACTCCAAAACAAATTATCAGGTAATTTTTAACTGTAACTATATATTGGTCTACAGAAATTTAAATTGCATAAATGATTTACCCACTTTAGCTCAAGGTCGTGGTGAACTTACGTCAGAAGGCCTGCTAAGGCAAATGAATAATCAAAGTGGACCAGAAACTTCTTTAGAAGAAAAGTTTCAGTCTTAAAGATGAATCATAGGATCTTCGTAAATAGATCTGCTGTTTTATGAGCCGCATATTGTAATTAAGGATGCAAGAATGCAAGAAATAATCGATTTACAGGAGGGTAATATTATAGGACTTGGTGTCCTTTTTAGGAATGAACGGTGGAGTTTAGGATGGAGTCAGTATCAGTCGCTCGATGCCATTTGGTGCTCGTTTTCTGGTTTTCCTGTTTCCTGGATCGTGCCCAAACTGAATCAAAACATTTTACTGATCTGTAAACCCACGTTGTGTAATGAAGGTTTGGGAGATTGACGCTGTAGCGTGTCTTTTCCCGCGTGAGACCTCCCATTTGGCAAGGACTAAGGGAACCACAGAAACCTTCGTCAAGAATTCATTTTTTTCTTCCTGCTTCTAGGAGAGGGGCGTTTAGTCAAGTAGGTCGTCGAGTACTGTAGGAAGGTCCCTGTATAAGGTTCGAAGAAGTCTTAAGGAGGGAAGAAGGATCTTATTCTTTCGAATTATTGAGGTTCTCTAGAGTCCTCCAATCCAGAGAGTATGAAGGGTCCTTTGAGCTGTGTTGTTGGTTACCTGTAGAGTTTGAGTGACGTATCGTTGTTGTGGAGTCTGAAGCCGAGCAGGAAGGGGAAGTATTTTTGTATTTTGGTAGACAAGGCAGCTTGGGTAAAGATGGTGTAGGTATATTGGTTTGCGGATAATGGCTCTTTTTGCGGCAAGAAGCGAATGGAGGATTCTTTAAGTACAAGAGGTCGAATAAAAGTTTTGTAAGTATGAATTAGGGTTTTGCAGTGGTATCTTTCACTCAGAGCACCTAGGAGGCACGCTCGCCCTCCCATTTTATCGAGTGAATCGCACTCCCAAGTAGGTCACCTGGTCTTGAGGAAGAAGCTATTCCTTTATAGTGAGAGGCTGATATTTTCGAAAGTTAAATTTTTTTCGTCGGCTTGGATGTTTGAAGATGATCGTTTGGGTTTTAGTGGGGTTGAGGGCTACTCTTCATCTGCTGCACCAGGTGCATGGAGAACTGGTCCAGCAGTCTTTGAGTTTTTCGGTTAAGAATTTTAGTTGAAATAAATAAGGAATATAACGATTTTTCTTTTGTCAATAAAACTTGAACAGAATGTTTAAATCGTTATACAACAAAGCATTTTTTTATTTTATAGTTAGATTTTGTTTATGTAAATTACTTTTTTTTATTAGGTACTTTGTAGTGATTATACTGAATGGGTTCCCGGATTTCAAGGACAAGTACCTCCAGGTGCTATTGAAGGAGGCAAAACTGCAACTGGTGAGACTTTATATATTGGAAGGGCACACCATAATGGATCACTAACGGTTGGAAAAGTATGTATCAAAAGATTTACATTGTTTCTTTATAGTTCAGAGTGAAATTCAAGATTTAGGTTTCAGTAAACAATAGCGTTTGCTATTTTTTTACATAATTTTTTATTAAAATGATCAATATGTGTTCTAATTAAGTTTATTTTTAGGTTCATTGTAGTCATCGTACTTGTTATATAGCTTATGGTTGGCAGGAAATTGGATATCCAAATTATGAGATACTAATACGTAGAAGATACTAATAATTAAAACATGTTTTAATACTGTATATCTGCATGTGTAATAAATTCGTTTGTTTTTATAGCACAATTTAATTTTGGCATTTCCTAGTTGCCTAGTTTCCTATTTCAGTAGAATTTGTGTATTTATTACAATTTCAGCTTTATATTCACCCACCGCATATTTTTTTAATGTAAAGATTGAAAGATTTGTTGCGAAAGAAAAAACGTCACAAAAATAAGTAACGGAATTTCCTTTGGCCTGTCTAAAATACCCAGTTGCCTGCATTTTATATTAGTAGAATTTATCTATGTATTTATTACAATTTCAGCTTTATATTCACCCACCGCATATTTTTTTAATGTTGAGATTGAAAGATTTGTTGCGAAAGAAAGATCGTCACAAAAATAACTAACGGAACTTCCTTTTACCTGTCTAAAATACCAATATCTTAAGTAAAGTACAGTATGAATCAATATGAACGCAACATATTTATTCAAACGTTCACTTTTTTCCAATTGGCATCAGATTTAGTTCAATTGATGATATGTTGGGAAAGAAAAATTGTCACAAAAATAAGTAACGAGACTACCTATGTTGGCATTACATATAATTAAATGGTGGGGCATTTCGTCACCGATTCTTACGATACGTTTACATGCTTTGCAAGTCTTGGTATGCTCCACAAGCTTCACAAACGCTTGAATGCCATTTTTGGTGAACAGAAAAGAGAAATGTGGAAGGAAAAGGAAGACAACTGCAATGGAAGAAGCATTTTTAGTGAAGGATAGTAAATTAAACACTAGAAAAACAAGTCAAGATCTTCTGAAAGACTTAGCATGCGCTGGAGTTATTATTCATGACTCTACGGTGCGAAGACGACTTTTGGAAGGTAGAAGAAAAGCAGTAAGACCTCAGAAGAAACAGCTATTGACTTCTAGAATGATGAAAAACCGGTATAATTGGGCGAAAAAAATATAAGAGTTGGACTACTAAAGATTGGAGAAAAGTGTAGTTCTCAAAAGAGACCTACTTTTGGTGTAAAGACAACTGTCTTGTTCCGCCAGGAAAAGTGACAATGAAAAAACATGTTGATCAAAAAGTTAAACATCCTCTGAAGAAGATGTTTTGAGGCTGCTCTCCTTATAAAGATACCGGATTCCTCGTGCAAATCGAAGTCTTGATGAATTGTCAAAAATACAAAGACTTGTTGAAAAGGAGGTTAAAAGGAGACCCGAGAAAAGTGGATGCCAATGATTAACCAATTTTTCAACAAGATTCGACTCCTTGCCACGTCTCCAAGATGATGACGAAATACACCATGTCTGGAATGGCAAGAAAACTCACCGGATCTCAATCCAATTGCAAATCTGTGGGTGATTGTCAAAGCTTGATATTTTTCTTGAAAGTATCTCTTTCCTTTATGCGTTAATAAGACAAAGACACTAAGTCTTTCTAAGTTAAACTTGGCAACTAGCATTCATTCGAACCTCGCATTGGTTCCACTTGAATATATGTCACAATGACGTCACTGCCGGACAATTGGGCGTCGAGGTATAGCTGTGAACCACTAACATAGTAGATAACATTTTAAAAAATAAATGATATTCAACAAAATGAAAATTGCACAAATTATTTATTACAGTTAATATATTGAACAACAAAAATATTAGCCATTACTACAAATCAAACAAATCATTATTTTTACGTCGTTTCTTCTTCTTCTTCTAAAACTCTCTTGAAACTAAACGGTTCAAACACGTATCCTACTCCCGAGTAAAATTTGCTCATGAATTCGACCCAATGAAGACGAAGAGTGTGTAAAAATGCTGATAGACCCTCCATCAATACTAAAATTGCTATTGTAAATGTAGCCCAAGCAGCAAACATAACAAAGGTCATTATTACTGCTAGATAAACCGGACCTGACAACTTCAAAGCAAGCTTGGAGTACAACATGGTCCAGAGCACCTCAGATAGTTCTGTAAACAAAAAAAGTATAGAAAATAATAGAAATGTGCCCGATAATCAGGTCAATTCGTGAATTGGGGAAGTCAATGAATACTTACGGGCATGAGCTAAAGACAAGGCCCACAAACGCAAATATGATGCAGTATGTGAAATTGTACTAAGTGTAAATTCAATTGTGTGAATGGCTGAATGAATAAACACTTCACTAATTGGTTCTTCTTCCTCTTCTTTCTCATGGTGTACAGATGCACCAGCTTCTGCTAGTTCTTGACTATGACCATTTTGGGAAACATCTTCCATTTCCATTCCAAGATTTACATCACCGTTTGTTTTCTTATTCTAAAACACAGATAGATACACCTGAACATGACTAATATTTGTTACTTTCATACCTCAACTATTCTAGCTGCCTTTCCCTTCTTTCTTTGAGCAATTACATACAATGGTTTTCCGAGTAACATTACGGGTATACAAATTAAAGCACCCAAAACCAATATCGTTTGGACTGTTCTTTGTCCATCATACATATATACATCACAACCAGCATTAGCAGCCGATTCACCCATTAACATCATGTTTATGAAATAGATAAGGACAGATGGCGCACACGATGATCCATGTTTATTTACAATCTCTGGTACTGAAAAAAAAACGTTATTTTACTTTCGGTTCTACATTTCTTGGGGCAACACAGTTTCAAATCAACACACGAGAAGGCCTTGATCGAGAGTGTACTGTGCGAGATCAAATAGCTTTGCTTAACACACACCAAGCATGAACGTTCTCACTGATCTCTCTACGGCAGTTAAAACTAGTAGTATTCTTATCTTCGGGAGATATTGAGCGATCCGTCAACGGTGCTTTTACGCTCATGTATTACAAGAAAGTTTCGAAACGCAAGTTCCCTTGATACCGGAACAATGGTCTCCCAATTCAAATGTAGTCAATTTGCTATACCAAGTAAGTGTTTCAGGCTGAAATAATGGCCAAACAACACTTTGCAATCGAGATTGTAAGTCAAGGAATAACGGGTAAAACCGTTTCATATCCTTAGACATCCAAGCAGATCTAAAGGCGATAGTGTTGGCACAAATAAGCTTACTGCTAGTGTGAGACTGCGTTAAGGCCCTCACACATTCTGCAAGTCGGAATTCTCTGATACTGGCATGTATACCAGGACACTAAGGGTTTCAGGGCAATGAGAAGGCTGATGAACTATCCAGAGCGAGAGCTAATATCCCAATGATTGACCTGGAACCATTCGGCGGGGTTCCTGACACATTCAGAAAGGCAGCTATTTAGAAATTGAGACTGGAACAGCCCCATGAGGGGTTGGGAAAATCACTGGGCAAGCGACAAGCCAAAGTCTTTATAAAGGACACTCAGCGAAATTACTGCTGAGGTCTTATCACAAAAGCGAAATGATGTCAGAATGATTGGCAGTCTCTTGGAAGGACATTGTCGGCTCAGAAAACACACTTGAGCCAGCTGATCTTGGCAGATGAAGGCATCTGTCGATCCTTTCAAGAGGAGGAGGAGACCTTATTTCATGTTGTATGTCAATGTGAAGGCCTTGCAAGCAAGATGAGAAACCGGCTGCTCCAAGTTAAGTGGAGAAGCCACTGTCAAGGCTATTAAATCTCAATAAGAGGGCAGAGCTAGACAAGGTGCTCTAATCCTATTCTAGACATGATCTGTAAAGCTCGCAGTGATACAGGCTAACAGCCAAACCAATGAATATCTATCCCACGACACGGAAGTTAAAGAAGCAATTCTTCAGAAGGTCTCCTCCCTCGAGACTCGTGACTCTACTTCCAAGGACACCCAGGAAGCCTGCTAAATGTAAAGTGTTTGTTACACTAAAACCAGACCTCCTACGAAGACTTTTGACACTATCAATCCTGACCATCTCCAGAGTTACGTCCTGAAAGCTCATACCAGTAAAAGTTAGCGAACTCTACAAAGACGGTGATACGACTAGATCATATATGGCCTCCACTTGCCAGACATGGATAACGGATAGATTCAATCATTCCTTCATCCCCAGGGTCTCCAGATTGTGGAACTCCTTACCTTCCCACGTCTTCCCCACTCGTCCTAACTTGCAGTCCTTTAAATCTCAAATCAATAAATTGTCTCTTTTGCCCCAATCAGAAGGTCTCCTCCACCGAGACTCGTGACTCTACTTCCACGGACACCCAGGAAGCCTGCTAAGTGTAAAGTGTTTGTTGCCTCAATAGATGTTCTTGGTACATTTGTATTTAGGTCTATACCTACGAGGACATCCTTAATTAAAAAAAAAAACTTACTATATCCGTCATATTCACCGGAGTACCATGCCCATTTCATGAACATCATAATAACCATATACAAGAATAAGAATAACAATAATAAAAGTTGCGGTAAGAATTCTAAGAAGAGACTGTAGTACCTTCTAAAATGTCTGTAACAAAAATTAATATGAGTGAATTAGTTCAAAGATACATATATAAAGATATAAATAACTTACATATAATTAAAGGTACTGCAAACAACACCAAATATCATATGAACTACTCCCAAGATAATGGACATCTTCATTTTTAACGAATTTAAAAATATAATTTTGTTTTTAGCAGCCTAAAAGAAAAATTGTAAGTGAAAAATTGGTTGAAAGTTATATTATTTTCTATTTGATTTACACAACTTGATTTAGTAACTCCTACTTTATTACTTTTCAAAATATGTCCCAACAAAACCCAATTCTAGAACTCCAAACTCTTACTGCTTCTGTCTTAAATCAGAAAAAGTGGTATCTGCCATACTAATGGATGTCCAAAAGGTTTTCGACATGGTTTGGCACGCTTGCCTTATCAGAAATGAAATCTAATTACCCAGACGACATGGCCCTATATAGCCCCATTTCTCCAATAGGTGCCAAACCAAACCATCATCAAACTTCCGAACCTCAGACAGCGAAAAAATCTCACTTTCGACCATATCAGCCTCTCACTATGGAAGAAACAGCTCGTTCTTCAAAACCAGGTGACCTACTTGGGCGTGCGATTCACTCGTACGTTCAGGCGGGACACGATGTCGAACTTACTATCCATAAAATGAGAAGACGAACATCCCTCCTAGGTGCTCTAGGTTGTAGACTCGGGAAGATGTCAACATCACCGCCCAGAGGAACCTCCATTCCCAATGGTATGAAGGACACCAAAGAATCTAAAGAATTCTAAAGATCAAGATCCCCCTTACCTCCCTAAGACTTCTCCAAACTGTAAACAAAGGACCTTCCTGCAGAACTTGACGAAACTCCCCTCTTCTACCGGTAGACACTGGATGACAACAGGATACACACAAAAAAACAGGTGGAAACAGTGATAAAAAGATAAGATCTTGTGCAAACGTTTCTGTGGTTCCCTTCTTCATAGCCAAATGGGAGGCCTCACGCCGGAGGAGACACGCCACAGTCTCAATCACCCAAACCCACTCCTACACACACTTACACTTAGGTACTCCAAAAAAGATTTTTTTGACGGTTTAGGCACGTTCCAGGAATCAGGAACCAGGAAACAGCGTAACATCAGAAAAAACAAGAAGCCAAAAACCAAATGGTGCCTTCAAAACTCCACCATCCACTCTCTGGACAGGACACTAAGTCTTTAAACCCAACACACAAAACCCTCCAACATCACACTCCTTTGAACCATTTATTCCTTACATTCTTTAGTTCTACCAATTCCTAATAGATGCAGTTGATGTAAGAGCTTCGGTAACTTTAATAAAAAAATATAACTCACCTGCCAAACAGGATCAAGACCAACATAATACGGATCCCCAAGGTAATTATTTTTGGGTACCAAATCAATATCACCATGTGCATCATGTAATTGTTGTTCGGTTAAATTCACATACCATCTTGATCCGAATATATTCATTGATTTCGAAAATATATCGTTGTACATAAATCCAGTGTAAAATGAAAACAAACCCATAAGAAGTATAATGTATCTACCTCCGAAGAATATACTGAAGATTTCACTTTTGTTTTTCTGTGCTGCAATTTTCTTTTCTGAGAGAACCATCCAAAGACCAAAGAGGAACATGATTACTGCATGACCACAGTCACCAAACATAACAGCGAATAAGAAAGGGAAAGTGATTATCGTGTATAGCGCTGAAAAAAAAAGAATACGATAAATCTTCTAAAAGAAGAGGAGAAGTGATTATTATAAATAGATGATTTAAGAAACTTGAATGGAACAGATTCAGAACTGATTCTATGAACAAAGTTAATAATAAAATGAAATAACCAAAAGCATTTCTATTCATATCCATAAACTTTAAAAGAACTTTAGAGAAAATAATGAATTTTAAAAATAAGATTGGATCTTTAATTCATAAATCTTTTATAAAAGGAATTAGAACAAGAAATACTGACAACATGATAAAGTGAAATCAAACTTTGTAAGAACAAAATAATCAGAAGATTAAATAAAAGGGATACAAAAAAGACTCGATAAAGAAACCAGAATAGGGGACTAAAACAAGTCTTAATAGAAGAATGAAGAAAGTTAAACAAAAATTGATGGAGGACCTGGAAAAATTAAATCAGAAAGATTGACAAAACGGGTCGTATAGAACAAGAGTTGATGAAGGAGCCTCCATAAAAGAAATAAGAAAAAATGATTGAAACCCAGCTGTGAGAAGTAAAAAAAAACTAGTGTAGTTCTCTGACGCCACCGTAAGGTGGCGCAGTTAATATCACATATAATTTAAACGAATAATTCTTATTTAAGTAACATGACGCCACCGGAAGGTGGTGCAGTAAATATTTAAACAAGGAGTTCTTATTAAATAGAGGAAATGGTAAAATTGAATCAAGAAAACTATATTATGACAATTACCTGGATTTGCTTCTCTGTAAGATGCTACTCCATAGGAATCAATCAAATTTTGGAACCCTCTGGTAAATTTGTTGCTTCTATTGAAAGTAGGTGGATCTTCATTAGTATTTATAACATTCAAAAATGATGGTATAGAACTACCACAAGCACTCTACAATAAATAAAATTATTAAATGTTTATATATTATAAATTTATGCAAAATAACTCACAGATCCATCAGCTAAAGCTTTTTGTACAACAGGAATATCATTGCTAGGAACCCAACATTCTCCGATTAAACATTTTTTAGTAACGTCCATATTAAAGAAGTTTAAAGTATGGTAAATGGCCTTCATTTTACTAACCATAATGCTCCAATTTTGTAGCTCTTTTGCAACGCTCACTAAAACTCTTTGACGGTGATCTCTGGTTTGGTTTAACACCTAGAAAATTATTTATAAGTATTGTGGCAAAACAGTTTCAAATCAATACACGAGAAGGCAAAGCTCCTATCACACGAAGGACAAAGTTCATAATCCTCAGGTAATTTTTCAAAAGAACTTCTCCAGCGAGACCTTTAACACCATTCCATAGATACCAAACAAGCCTGCTAAGTGTACGAAGGAGGACTTTTTAGTTTTGCATATAGCCACAAGGACAAAAAATATATAGACTTAAAGTACTTTATGACTTTTTAAAATATGTCCCACCGAGACCAAATTGGCAAAACAGTTATTCCTGTTTTCAGTTCACACCTGCATATACGATTCATTGGTCCAGAACTTATAAGTCAGGAACTGGGTCTGGAAAGAGTCGACCAAACACTGGAGTAATACTGTAGGGCTGAGGCATTCGAAGCTGACGCTCAAAGGCTACTCCAAAAAACTGATGTCTGATATACTGAACCTTGCAGGAGTCAGATAAGAGTACTGGTTGGTATGCTCACTGGGCAAGGACCATTCAGTATACCTACAACTTCGAAGGATTTTGTGCGCCATGGAAGATGAGATGACAACCCACATTCTATTTGAGTGTGAGGCCTCGGACCATAAACGGTTCCTCATCTTCGGTGACACGAACCCTGAAACCTATTACCACCTTGAGGAATTAGTCACAGGACTCAGATCTCTTATAAAGGGAACTGCACTGTGGCAACAGAAATTCAAGGATAGTCATCCAAATCCTCAAGAACTTGGGACACCAGGATTTATGCCTACCTAAAGATCAGCGGTAATGATGATCTTCAGCTGATCAAACTAGAGTCCTACACGCATGGGGTTCATGCAAGATCTCTTGGTACCGAACCTGGTCACAATATTCCCATAGGAAGCAGTGTTTAAAACATGGAGCTCTACAGGAGAGACCATGCCAGGTTTATTTAGATTAGATTATTCCAGTTTTTAGTTCACACCTGCCAACTCGCTGTTTTAAAGGCATCTATGGCTTCTATAGCGACTGAAATCACTGCCTACGCATTAAATTCTTGATCTTTGGGAACGTGAAGAAGTCGGGAATATACGGTGGATGGTCTAAAAATTCGATGTTTTGAAACTCCAAAATCTGGATTGTCTTTTGGGAATGTAAGCACTTGCATTGTCTTCATGTAGGATGATTTGCAATTATGTGTTGCTTTTTTGGAGTTTTGCGATAACTTCTTGTAAACAAACGTTTATATACCAATCGAAAGTAATCGTTCTTCGATCTTCTAAAGGACATGACCAGATTTTGACCATTTAAGAAATCAGCTAAAAATGGAACAGCGCTAGCGCTGCCTTCTCGTATGTTGATTTGTAAATGTATTGCCACAATCTCATTATTTAGAAAAAAGGAGCAATAAAGGTAAAGAATCATTTAAACATCCTGTATATTTGTTTAGAATTATAAACAGAAAATAGTTTAATTTATAATCGATTTTTTTGTATGGTATAAACATTAGTGAATCAGCCATGATCGATAACAGACACGTTTGTTGATATTTTGTTATCTAATAGACACAAAACAGTAAAATTTTCCGTGAAATATCTAATAAACATTTTAAAAGATAATATAAATGTTTATTTGATAAATCGTCTTAGTTAGAACATATTTTGGGATTAAAATTAAAATATTGGTACAATTTTTAAATATTTACCACTAAACGATCGTAATTTTAATGTTCTTATATTAATTATACAAATATTATTAAAAAAATAGATAACTTACTAAATTAAGATCTTCCAGACGTGTACGCACTCCTTTAAGCATATCATTTCTTTCAGTTAATGTACTTGGACATGGATATAAAGATGCGTGAAATCCAGAACAAACTTTCTTAATTCTTGTTTTTAATTGTTCTCCTTGGAAGAAAGCTGCGAATACTGTTTTGTGGTATTCAATACCCTGCAAGAAAAAACAACAATAAAGACGAAAATACAAACAAAATAAAAAATAAGACTCAGTTGAACAAGACTTGAGGGAGGAACTATAGAAAGAAACGCCAATAAGATTAAAAATTGGTCCATAACTGGACGTTACTATGTATGTATAATTTCGTTAATTTTTGCTTTTTTTGCATTTCGACTTCATGCCTACAAAAGATTTCCTTTGGCGGCATTTTTTGTCGGCATGAATCCTTTGTCGATATTCTTTGTCGGCATGAAGTGTGAATGCTGACAAAGGATAAATGTCGACAGAAAATGCCGTCAAATTAACTTTGCTGACGACTTGACAATTAAGGCGAGAACGAGGCAAGAGTTAAAAAAATAACAAAAGAAGCAAAGACATGATAATGGGGATATAGAAAAAGACTAAGAGCAGTCTTTAGAGATACAAGAGACAGAGGACCTGACCTATTGCTTGGAAAGAGTCAGAGAATTTACTTATCTAGGGGTCAAAGTAACAGAAAACGGACATAAAGATAAAGAAGTAGAAGCAAGAATGACAAAAGGAAATAAAAAATATGGCATCCTCAATGGTCTCAAATGAAATCGAATTTTGTCTTAACGAAAACAAAAGAGGGAATTTATAAAACAGTAACTAGAGCCACAGTTATGTACGTGTCGGAAACCTGGCTCTTGAAAAAAGCAGAAGAAGGAAAATTAGAGCGATGGGAGAGAAAAATTTTAAGATCCATCTACGGGGGAAACACACAGAGATGGAGTAGAGAAGAAGGACTAATAAAGAATTAGATACGCTCTACAAAGAACCCAAAGTTACAGCATCTATAAAAGCACAGCGAATAAGATGACTAGGACATGTGCAAAGATTAGAAAACAGTCGATTGACTAAAATAATTTTAAATAGAAAGCCAATAGGAAACAAAAGAAAAGAAAGACCAAGGAAGAGATGGTATGACAGTCTCCACAAAGATTTACAAGCAAGAAATATCAGTGATTGGAGAAACAAGGTATGGACAGAACATTTTGGAGAGGAGTGTTAATGAGAGCCCAAGAACAGTTATAAAAGCTTAGTGACAGACTTTGTAAAGAGTACATTATATTATGTTTTTAAGATTAGTATTGGAGGATAATCTAAAGTGTTAATGTTAATGTTGAGCAAAATAAATCAATGGTTAACAAGAAATTTAATTAGATTATATTATTTACTAACCGTTGAAGGATCTTCCATTGGTTTTTCAATCTCAGTTTGCCTAATAAACACATTACCTCTAGATATACGCCACAACATTCTTTCAAAAGCTGGAACTCTTTCTCTGTTAATTACACCAGCTACAAATCCCAATCTTCCTCTAATAGAGGCATTGTGATCTTCTACAGGAATTAGGGATCTGTGTACTGAATCAGAAAGACCATTAGCTTCGTCTTGCTCGTTAAAATAAGCTTGAGTTTTTTCGAGAACATGACGCAATTCTGTCAGTTCAAGATAGTTATATTTTAAACTAACAGCGCTTTCAGAAAGTTCTTTAATATCACCTTCTGTCTTTTCAAGATGAGCCTAAAACAATAATTTTAATAATAATTTTTTATACATAATATATATCAAGATAATTACTTCTAGGTCAATAATTTCACGTGGATTAGGTGCTTTTGGTAGTTCACTGACATCAGGAATGTTTACGTCGTCTTTTCTTACTTCTGCTTCAATGTATCGGAGTTTTCTTTCCATTTCATCGCATCTACGTACTTCGTTTACAAATTTTCTTTGAAAAGCATTCACATTTTCATTTAACTAAAATTATTTTATATAATACAAGTTATACAAGCTACACATATACCAGATACTCACATCTCTGAATTGAACACATCCTACTTCACCAAGTTCTGAAATTGAATAATAAGAAGCTTCTGGTTGGATGAAGAGTTGAGAGAGGACCATCTCCTCGCTTCTGAACATAGAGCCCATCTTGTGATTATTTTATTCCCCTATCTGAAATTATATAAAAGAGACTAAATAATGCTTTTGTCGACGACCATTTTGAAGATCATTTTTTAGTACTATTTACTTTGCGACAGACCTCGTATATAGCAAATTTGAAAAATATTCAAAAAATAAAAATAGTAAATATGAGTATATAGAATCAGTTTTAATTACACAAAATTTCAGAAAAATAAAGAAACTTTAAATATTGAAAATTTAAGGGAGAGACTAGCCATGTTTTGTATACAGTAATTCTATGACAGTTGAAATATTCACTTTGTATAACTTTTAAATTGTAAAAGATAGTACTGATATTATTTCAATAATTAAAAGTATACAGGGTGTCCCAGAATTAACTACGGAAACTTCGTATACGTATTCCTTGATGACAAATAAGTAGGGTCTTTCCTATAAAAAAAATTTTTTTAGAGACTCCTGTCAGAGTTATACGGTTTTAATTTAATATCTTCTGATTGGTCCCAGATAAAAAATTAAAAATTTGGGTGAAAAATCATTTTTATAAAGACGCATTTTTCCTGCCACTTTTAACCTGCCCTACCCCATTCTAAGGGTGCAAATCAAGGAACTCCTCTCAATATTTTTTTTGTAACTTTCTTAGCAATTAATATTTTTATTTTTTTACTCCAAACCGAAACGATTTCGCAAAAAACGACAAGGAACAAAAAAGTTTCTAAATAATCAAAACTTTCTAAAATAATTTTTTGTTATTGCAAATATTAATTGCTAAGAGAGTTACAAAAAAAACATTAAGAGGGGTTCCTTGATTTGCACCCTTAGAATGGGGTAGGGCAGGTGAAAAGTGGCAGGAGAAATGCGTCTTTATAAAAATGATGTTCACCCAAATTTTTAATTTTTTATCTTGGACCAATCAGAAGATATTAAATTAAAACCGTATTTTACCACCCCTCTTTAAAGGGTTATAACTCTGACAGGAGTCTCTAAAAAAATTTTTTTTATAGGAAAGACCCTACTTATTTGTCATCAAGGAATACGTATACGAAGTTTCCGTAGTTAATTCTGGGACACCCTGTATACTCTTAAATATAAATAGATAAAATTTCACAAAAATCAAAAAAAGAAAAGTATTGAAAAATTAAGAGAGAGACACTGATTATGATTACGTTTGTCGACAACCATTTTGAAGATAATTTTTTAATTTTTTTGTCCCATTTACTTTGCGACAGACCTCGTATATTCAAAAAATAAAAATAGTAAATATAAGTATATAGTACCAGTTTTAATTACACAAAAATTCAGAAAAATAAAGAAACTTTAAATATTGAAAATTTAAGGGAGAGACTAGCCATGTTTTTGTATACAGTAATTCTATGAAAGTTGAAAAGTTCACTCTGTATAACTTTTAAATTATAATAGATACTACTGAAACTATTTTAATAGTTAAAAGTATATACTTTTAAGTATAAATAGACAAAATTTCACAAAAAACAAAAAAACAGAAATGTTGAAAAATTAAGGGAGAGACACTGATTATGATTACGTTTGTCGAAAACCATTTTGAAGATCATTTTTTTAATTTTTTTGTACCGTTTACTTTGCGACAGACCTTGTATATTCAAAAAATAAAAATGTTAAATATAAGTATATAGTATCAGTTTTAATTACACAAAAATTCAGAAAAATAAAGAAACTTTAAATATTGAAAATTTAAGGGAGAGACTAGCCATGTTTTTGTATACAGTAATTCTATGAAAGTTGAAAAGTTCACTCTGTATCACTTTTAAATTATAATAGATACTACTAAAACTATTTTAATAATTAAAAGTACATACTTTTAAATATAAATAGACAAAATTTCACAAAAATCAATAAAACAGAAGTATTGAAAAATTAAGGGAGAGACACTGATTATGATTACGTTTGTCGACAACCATTTTGAAGATCATTTTTTTAATTTTTTTGTCCCGTTTATTTTGCGACAGACCACGTATATTCAAAAAATAAAAATAATAAATATAAGTATATAGTATCAGTTTTAATTACACAAAAATTCAGAAAAATAAAGAAACTTTAAATATTGAAAATTTAAGGGAGAGACTAGCCATGTTTTTGTATACAGTAATTCTATGAAAGTTGAAAAGTTCACTCTGTATCACTTTTAAATTATAATAGATACTACTAAAACTATTTTAATAATTAAAAGTACATACTTTTAAATATAAATAGACAAAATTTCACAAAAATCAATAAAACAGAAGTATTGAAAAATTAAGGGAGAGACACTGATTATGATTACGTTTGTCGACAACCATTTTGAAGATCATTTTTTTAATTTTTTTGTCCCGTTTATTTTGCGACAGACCACGTATATTCAAAAAATAAAAATAATAAATATAAGTATATAGTATCAGTTTTAATTACACAAAAATTCAGAAAAATAAATAAACTTTAAATATTGAAAATTTAAGGGAGAGACTAGCCATGTTTTTGTATACAGTAATTCTATGAAAGTTGAAAAGTTCACTCTGTATAACTTTTAAATTATAATAGATACTACTAAAACTATTTTAATAGTTAAAAGTACATACTTTTAAATATAAATAGACAAAATTTCACAAAAATCAAAAAAACAGAAGTATTGAAAAATTAAGGGAGAGACACTGATTATGATTACGTTTGTCGACAACCATTTTGAAGATCATTTTTTTAATTTTTTTGTCCCGTTTACTTTGCGACAGACCTCGAATATATTCAAAAAATAAAAATAGTAAATATAAGTTTAGAGTATCAGTTTTAATTACACAAAATTTCAGAAAAATAAATAAACTTTAAATGTTGAAAATTTAAGGGAGAGACTAGCCATGTCTTTGTATACAGTAATTCTATGAAAGTTGAAAAGTTCACTCTGTATAACTTTTAAATTATAATAGATACTACTAAAACTATTTTAATAATTAAAAGTACATACTTTTAAGTATAAATAGACAAAATTTCACAAAAATTAAAAAAACAGAAGTATTGAAAAATTAAGGGAGAGACTAGCCATGTTTTTGTAAACAGTAATTCCATGACAGTTGAAAAGTTCACTCTCTATAACTTTTAAGTTGTAAGAGATACAACTGAATTTATTTTAATAATTAAAAGATAATACTTTTAAGTATAAATAGACAAAATTTCACAAAAATCAAAAAAAGAAAAGTATTGAAAAATTAAGGGAGAGACACTGATTATGATTATGTTTGACTCAGTCTCGATTGAATTTTGAAAGTATATATTTTGTATTAAAAAAAAATGTAATTACTGTAGATATTTCCATTCTTATCTTAATTAATTACAAATAATAATAAATCTTTTTAATATTTTATTTACCAATATTAATCTAACTACTTTAAATTTATCTTAAATGTTTTGAATAGAATTATACGTTAATAAACGATTCTCCTAATGACAGTTCAATTATTGTTTTTCTGAAATAAAAGTTGTTATCAAACTAACCATTAATTATACTAGAACTTATAAGGAATAACCATCAATATTTTTTTAACTATATATAATGGCGTAACCAGGTTTCTTTATAAACGAGAACTGTACTATATAGCCCAAAAAATAAAAGTTTGAAAAAACACAGAAGATGGTGTTATATTTCGATTTATAAATAAATATATAAACGAGAAACTAAAATAAACTGGAAAATAGTAAAAAAGAATAAAAAAAAGCTAAGAAAACACCTTTCTACAAGTAAAATAACGCCACCGTAAGGTGGCGCAGTTAATATCTTATATATTTAAACGAGTAATTCCTACTTAATTAAGTACTATTTTTTTTTATTATTAAGGATGTCCTCGTAGTTATAGACCTAAATACAAATGTACCGAGAACATCTATTGGGGCAGAAGAGGTAATTTATTAATTTGGGATTTAAAGGCCTGCAAGTTAGGACAAGTAGGGAAGACGTGGGGAAGTAAGGAGTTCCACAATCTGGAGACCCTGGGGATGAAGGAACGATCGAATCGATCCGTTCTCGATTTCGGGCACTCAACAGTATAAGGGTGCATGGAGTTGGCACGTCGCGTTGCTCTGGCTGGTCTGGCAAGTGGAGGCATTATAGAGCGGAGTTCTTCTGAGCAAAATCCGTTTATGTATCGGTAAAACAAGGAAAGATCAGCCACTGCTCTTCGGTGGGATAATGGGGCTAGGTTTTTGGTGATACTGGTGTCGTTTATTAGTCGAACTGCCCTTCTCTGTATTGCATCAAGAACTCCGAGCCTTGATGGAGCCGCCGATCCCCATACATGCGAGCAGTATTCAAGATTAGGCCGTATTTGGGCTTTGTAAAGAGTAGCTAAGTTGGATGGAGAAAAATATTTCCGTGCTCTAAACAGAAAGCCTAATTTCTTTCCTGCTGCAGTTGCTATGGATGCAATATGTTCGTTCCAGAGTAAGTCTTGGGAGATCGTGATACCAACCAGCGTAATGGAGTCGCCCGCTACCAGTGTCTGATCATTGATTGTAATGGATGAGTCGCATGTTTGCCTCTTGTTGGATAGGCAACATGTCTTTGTCTTGGAAGCGTTGAAATTAACAAGATTCTCTCTTCCCCACTCGTCTACAATTCTCAAATCTTGATTGAGAGAAGCCGTTGTGGATCTTCTGTCCTCTTCCAGAATATCTAGAGGTATGGGACGGTTGTGCGCTCTGCTACAGTGTAGGTTGCTATCATCTGCAAAACCATGTATCGGGTTATTAGTGGCTTCTAGTAGATTATTAATGTGTAGTAAGAATAGAGTAGGAGCTAGAGCCGATCCTTGGGGAACTCCAGCGTTGATTTTGTAGAGGTTGGAAGAATGTCCATCTACAGCAACTTGGATGTGCCTGTTGGAGAGAAAGTTGGATATCCATCTGCAAAGGTTTTGCGAGAGTCCGTATGAAGGCAGTTTGTTCAAAAGAGCTGCATGCCACACTTGATCAAATGCTTTTGAGATATCTAGTGATACTATTTGAGTCTCCCCATAGCGGTGGATGGCATCACTCCAGACATGAGTTACATATGCTAGCAGATCGGCTGTTGACCTTTGTTGGCGAAAACCATATTGCCTGTCACTTAAAAGGTTGTGTGTCTCAAGGTAGCTCAGAATCTCGTGATTGACGTATTTCTCCATAGTTATGCTAATAATAGATAGAAGAGCTATGGGTCTGTAGTTAGAAGGCTGGGTTTTAGAGCCTTTCTTGGGGACTGGTTGTACTCGAGCAGTTTTCCAGGATTCTGGAAAAATACCAGTATCATATGATAGTTGAAATAGCTTAGTGAAAACTTGCGCTAGTTCAGGAGCACAGCATTTTAGTAGTAAAGCAGGTATTTCATCGAGGCCGCTTGCTTTGTTGGTATTTAGAGTAGCAAGGACTCTCTGCACCCGCTTAACCCTAAATATGGTATTTTCCATTGTGTGGGGAGCCCGTGGAATAAAAGGTAGCTCTATGTTGTCCGGTGGGTTAAGTGTCGAGTTTGAAGAGAATATTTTGGCAAAGAGTTCTGCTTTTTCTGTGGAGGACGTAACTATTGAGCCGTCATCTGATGTGAGTGGAGGGAACGCACTAGTTGTGAAATTGTTGTTGATATGTTTGGCGAGAGTCCAAAAGGACCGGCTTCCATTAGGGTTTGACATTACTTTCTCTCTCATTCGAGCGTCAAAGAGACTTTTGGAATTGGCAATAGTGGTGTTGTATCTGTTTCTAGCGTTTATATCATCCTGTTTTCTTTCTTCTGATGGATTTTGTATAAATAATTTGTGGGAATTGATCTTAGCTTTCCGAGCTACATCGCAATCTTTATTAAACCATGGCTTCTGTTTGGCTTTTAAGCGTTTGGTAAAGTGAGGAATATAAGCTTCCATGGCACACTGAATGATTTCAGTTATACTGTTGCAAACAGCTGATGAATCTTTGTTAATAAAGCAGACTGGATTCCAGGGAAAAGTTGACGCCATCGTAAGGTGGCGTAGTTAATATCACATAAATTTAAACAAGCAATTCTCACTTAAGTACCATGAAGCCACCGGAAGGTGGCGCAGTTAATATAAAAGAAAAAATTCCTACTTGCTGAGGTATAGTCGGACACACAGCCGTAAATGAAAAAAAAATCATAGTTATCAATAAAGACCGTCACAAAAAAAAAGAACGCTTACCGTCACAAAAAACCGACACCACAAAATTAGCTAATCAATATTTTTTTTGATTGTTATATTGAAATTTCCACTTTAATTAATTTAACTCATTTTTTTATTATTTATATTAATATTTTAATATTTGTTGCTATTTAACCATTTTTTTACACTAACTCTAAATGAGAGTTTCGCCGCTGAATAGATAGAACCGCAGTAAAAGGCCATAAATGTGGATTTAGGGCAAAAACTTGGTATTTCTTATAAACAAATAATCATCAATAAGAAAATTCTGTTAAATCAAAATTTCTCTGAGGAAAAATAACATGTATGTATATATTTCTATAATAAATGTGTTTTACCTTCACTTTTTCTTCAAAAAAAAAATAGTAAATTTATAAATTACACTTTATACGCGGAATAAAAAAAATTGTTTGCAATCCACATTTGCATTAATTACCACTAGAAGCTACTGTTAATTTACGTTTTCTACTGAATAAACAACAAAACAACACTGCACTGATAATCACGAGCAACTGTTTACTTACACATCACGGGTTCGTATTCAAAATTAAAATGAATGTCAAGGGGGGGGCAAAGTACAGAATCATCGCTCATGAAATTATTAAGTAATATTAAAAAAAAAATATATGTAAAGTGAATTTTGAAATTCTCAGGGTTATAACTGAATATTTTATTTATTAAAAGTACCTTGTGTTTTGTATATACATAATTTAATTTTTCCACGTGACTAGTTAAAAGAAGGGAAACAGGCCAATAAAAGTAAGTTTGATTCAGTAAATCACAGAAATAATTCAGTTTATTATTTTACCTTAGGATAGCTACAAAACATTTGGTTTTATAAAAACAAAATCTAATCTAATTACAATTCATTTTTATAATAATAAAATTATGATTTATAAACAAAATTCTGTTTCTTTTTATATCTCATTTTTTAATCCTTTTTTCATTATTTAAAAGAAAAATAAATATAAGTATGTAGTATTTACTATTTTGTCACTGAAGAGACATAACGAGTACTATACTGATGAGCTCTAATAGAGCGAAACACAGTATCTGCACTTTACTTTTGCTCTTGTATACTTATATGTACATCGCAATACTTTGTGCTCAGGATTAGGAATTCCAAACCTTGCACAAATCCAGGATTTATATTTAGATCACATTGACAGCATTACACGAGATATATTTGTATCATTATTCATTATTTACTTATAAGACTGTAAAAAAAATGCTCGTTTGATTTTCTTTACCTTGCCAAGATTATACATGAAATGCAAAGCGACCACCAGAGTGTCATTTTTGAAGTGGAGATGGCGCTACTTCGAATGTAAAACCAACAAGTATCAGTCTCCGAAGATGTCTCTTCATTAGTGACTAGAGAAACATAACTAAGGACACAGTTTCGAACAAAATGAAGTATAAAAGAATATCAAAATCGTAGTGTTAAATGTCAAAAAGCGATATAATTGTGTCAAATGTCCAAAACTAAAACAAAGGTTGAATAGACACCCGGTAGATGGCACTGTCTTTTGTTTTTGATTATATAACTTCTAGGTTTTTAGAAAACCCAGTAGATGGTGTTGAATTTTGATTTATAAATAAATAGATAAACGAGAAACTAGAATAAAATGGAAACTAGTAAAAAAACAGAAAAAAGAAAGCCATAGTAATTTACATAACAAGTCCGGAAAATACTGTTTTTCTTTCTACGAGTAGACAAAGGGTACCGGACAGTAATCGAAAAAAAATCTAAGATGTGTTTTAAAATAAAGTTTGTTATACAACAATATCACTCAATAAAGAGGTAATTATCGACAATTGGGGCTCCAGACAAAAATCGCTCCAAAAAATTTTTCACCCCCTAAAATCTTTACTGTAGGGCAGAATGAGGTAATATAAGACGGGGGAGAAAAAAAAAATTAAAATCCTCCACTCCAGTGTTAGGTAAGGTTAGGTTAGGTTTGGTTACACCGGAGTGGAGGGTTTTTGAACTTTTTTTTTTCTCCCCCGTCTTATATTACCTCATTTTACTCTACAGTAGCGATTTTAGGGGGTGAAAAATTTTTTGGAGCGATTTTTGCCTGGAGCCCCAATTGTCGATAATTACCAATAAAGATTTTTAAGAAATAACAATGATTTATATTTTTAAATCAATAAATAAAGTTGCGTAAATTATCTGTGACGTGTAAGAACCTAAACGCCATTCACAGTGCGTAACGTCATATGTAGGTAGCCATAAATAAACAACACTGCTTTGTATGTTATTTCGCGTTTTTCTACAATTTATTTGCATTTTTCTAAAAATATTTAATTGTAATTAGTTACGAATTGAAGGACTATAGTCATAACAGAAGTTGTCGTAAGTGCTTGAAGCCTTCTGTTAAGTTTTTATTATTGAACAAGGTTATACAAAAGCCAAAAATAGAAATCTCCCAAAAGTTGATATTTTCATGGTCAGCCACTAATTTAGACTTTTGTTCTGCCGAATTTAGAAATGTGAAAACATCTGTGTAAGTATTTCAATCTCTTTTGGTTTATCTTAACCATAGAAATGATTGAAGAAATAAGTAAAACATAACCTATAACACCTACATTACATACACACTAAATATGATTTTTTGTATTATGGGCTGTGTAATAACACTCTAGGTACAGTACTTACATCAAAGTGATCTTCACAAAAGTAAATTGGTGAAGTAACAGGCATTCCATCGCACTTTCGTCTTGCTAGGTCTAACCATTTCTTTCGTATGTCTGGTTTTCGAGGTACATCAATAAAAAAAAATATTTGGAGTAGTTACTGATGTATTTCCACATCGAGGTACAACACACCAACGATATCTTTTTCGGTCCATGATGATTAAGAAACACAAAATACTTAATTTATCCAAGCACTGATCACTTGTAATATGGCTCGTAGTTTGTTTACCTCCATATGACGTCACGCGATCTGAATTGACATGAAGTGCTGTTTTCGTGGCAATTTGAAATAAATTATGTTTTTGACGTTTTCAAGTACTCCAGAGGATTTATTTAATTAAATTATTATTTTTTATGTCTATATATATATGAATAAAGATTATTTTTAAACACTATTTGAAAAGTTGTCCGGTTCCCTATTCCGGGATAGAATGGTATAGATAAAAAAAAGTGTGAGGTGTCAAGGGACACCCGGATGGAACGAAGTTCCTTTCGATTAATTAGTGAAGGAATTAGTAATTTGTAAACACAACAGAGTGTTTATACATACATAAGCATTTATTATTGTCTGTATAAAATCTCTACTTACCTAACAGTTCGATGTACATTTTCTTTTAATTTAAAATAGTGTCTTTTTAATTGTAATATATCTATCTATGAGAGAGAGGGAGAGAGAGTTATTTATTTTTTGGTCTGTGAGAGAGAGAAACATGCGTGTGTCGTGTCATAGTGTCGTGACAACTTTTGGTATGAATTTTTTTTGGCTAGCTCCTAGCGTCAGTCGTAACTGTTCGTAACGCGCGAAAGGGAACTTCGTTCCAAAAAATTTAATATTTTTTCTATATTTACTAAATGTGTTGATTTTGACATCGTTTGTTTTATCTTGATTTTAGATTTATTCCCAGTCGAGTATAAATTATTTTTTATATCATTTTAACAATTAGCAAACAAACAATAAAGCGTTATCAGGGATAACGAGATTCATGTGATTGTGAATCAAATTGTATGATTTGATAATTTAAAGCGATGCCTACATTCAAGGTATTATTGGTAATTTAAAATACAATTGTGTTTCCTTTTTTTCTTTTTTAATTTTTTTTACCGTTATTATGATAGAAAATTATTGCATCGATTATATTCGTATTCATTGGAAATTTTATCAATGTAAAAATACATAATTAAACTATAGATAATTACATTGCATTACCTAAATTGCTATCATTTCCTTGACTGGACGACGAAAGTTTCTATTTAATTATGTAGGTAAAAACTGTAGGACAAAATCTATATTTAGTCCCTTTTCTAAAACTGTATCATATTTTACGACACGAAAAGGTTTTTAAATTATTTAAATCAGTGACGTAACAGTGATTTTTCATACAGGAACTATTATATATCAATTTATCTATTTGAAAAATCTCTTATGAGAAAAAATTTCTGTATCTCTGTTGGTTTTTGAGATATTTTGGATAGTTAAACGAATTTGTCATCCAAATAAGATTACCTATCAGTCAAAAAAATACCGCAGCTTGAAATCTCGATTTTTAAAAGAGTTGATCGTGTTTTGTTTTCTGAAACAAATCGTTAAATCTTGGTTGTTTTTTAGAACGAAGTTCCCTTTCGGGCATTACGAACAGTTACGACTGACGCTAGGAGCTAGCCAAAAAAAATTCATACCAAAATTTGTCACGACACGACATACGCATGTTGTCTCTCTCTCTCTCTCTCTCTCTCTCTCTCATAGATAGATATACCTATCTTTATTTAAATAGTAAACCCTAATATACATAAATAAATACTAATAAAAGTACAATTAAAAAGACACTAATTTAAATTAAAAGAAAATACTGTAGAAAAAAATAAGTAGGTACCTATAATAGTATTATATTTTATTTTATCCTGTTTTTATAAATCAATTAATTCATAAACATTTCAAAAATAGTTCTTAACTTGACTAGTTAGGTACCTACGTCAAATTACCTAAACTGTCAGTTACTGTCGAATATTTTAATTTTATAATTTTGAATTAAATTGTTAATTCCTGTTTTAAATTTAATTGAAATAAAAAGTAATTCTAGATATATGTATATCCTCTAATCCGCTGGTACTGTATAAATGGACACTTTTGTTAAAAGAAAGAAACTGTTGAAAATATTCAGGTATGGATTTACTATTTTCTATAGTGTAGTGTCGCGCCTTTGTTAAGTTTATACAGTTTTTGTAGATAATAAATAATAAAATAATAGAAAATAATAACAATAATGTATCCTGACATTTGTGGTTCTCCACAAATTTTGGATATTGCTGAGTTAGGTAAGTGGAGATTTTATACAGTCAATAATAAATGTATAAACACTCTGTTGTGTTTACAAATTACAATTCCTTAACTAATTAATCGAACGGAACTTCGTTCCATCCGGGTGTCCCTTGACATCTCTCACCTTTTTGGAACGAAGTTCCCTTTCGCGCGTTACGAACAGTTACGACTGACGCTAGGAGCTAGCCAAAAAAAATTCATACCAAAAGTTGTCACGACACTATGACACGACACACGCATGTTTCTCTCTCTCACAGACCAAAAAATAAATAACTCTCTCTCCCTCTCTCTCATAGATAGATATATTACAATTAAAAAGACACTATTTTAAATTAAAAGAAAATACTGTAGAAAAAATAATAATTAACTATAATAGTTTTATTTCATCCTGTTTTTATAAATTAATAAATTCATAAACATTTTAAAAATAGTTCGTAACTTGACTATTTAGGTACCTACGTCAAATTACCTTAACTGTCAGTTACTGTCAAATATTTTAATTTTAAAATTTTGTATTGAATTGTTAATTCCTGTTTTAAATTATAAAAAGTAATTCTAAAAAGATGTGTTATCTAAAGCTCTGGTATTGTATAAATGGACACTTTTGTTTAAAGAAACGAACTGTTAGGTAAGTAGAGATTTTATACAGACAATAATAAATGCTTATGTATGTATAAACACTCTGTTGTGTTTACAAATTACTAATTCCTTCACTAATTAATCGAAAGGAACTTCGTTCTATCTGGGTGTCCCTTGACACCTCACACTTTTTTTTTAGATATTTTGGTTATTTTAAAGGATTTGTGATCTAGATGAGATTATCTACGATTTAAAAAAAAATCCCAACTTGAAATCTCGATTTATAAAAGAGTTGATCGTATTTTGTTTTTTGAAACAAATCGTTGAATCTTGGTTGTTTTTTTAGATATTTTGATTATTTTAAAGGATTTGTGATCTAGATGAGATTATCTACGATTTAAAAAAAATCCCAACTCGAAATCTCGATTTTTAAAAGAGTTGATCGTGTTTGGTTTTTTGAGAAAAATTGCTGTATCATGATTGTTTTTTGAGATATTTTGGATATTTAAATGGATTTATCATGCAAATAAGATTATCTATCATTTACAAGAAACCGCATCTCGATATCTCGATTTTTTAAAAAGTTGATCGTGTTTTGTTTTTTGAGAACACTCGCTGTATCTCGGTGGGTTTTTGAGATATTTTGAGAATTTAAACTGATTTGACATCCACATATGATTATTTATTATACTTTTTAATAGAAAATAATGTATTGTATAACTAACTAAAATTATTTAATTTAAAGTTAATGAAATACGAAAACGGGTTGGGCAGTAACAGCACGTGATTCATATTTTTCCATTTCTACATTTGATTGTTGCATGTAATAAAATTTATATGAACAATAAATTTAATTATTAAACAAATAATTTTAGTATTAATATTTTTCTATTTCTACAAATATGCAAAATTTTGAACAAATTCGATTATATAAGAATTTCTCACGTGATTTGTTCAAAACGAATTTTTACAGGTATATACACATTTATATTTAAAATATAATTCATAGTTATAATAAAAATTTATAATATATTTCCTTAAACCACAAATATAACGATAAAATATATAATTTTAACATAAATATCGAAGGTCATCTTCGCGGTTATTAAACGAGTTGATTAGAAAATTATTAAATATAGAAATGAATGAAAACATACCCCTGTAAAAAAGATGTTTTAACGTATTTGAAAAAATGTTCACCACACCTTTAAAGCAGCTGGACGTATAATGTTAGCCAGCTATATCGAGTAATAAGTTTGTCACATGATTTTTTCATAAGCGATGTGTACTTAAGACGAGGTTGTACGAATTAAGGACAATTGTTTATGTGATAAGCCGATCATCATATATGCAATCATTGTTTCAAGAAAATAATTTAAATCGTTATCTAAAAGGAATTTTTATATAGATTATTTTTGATTTAATTCCTCGTATTAGATTTAATGACTTAATATTAATCCTCACTTAAATTAAAGCTTGCTATTATTGCCGAAAGCATGTAAAAACGACCCCAAACGGTTGTGATAAACGACCAATCGATAGTACATGTAGAAAAACCCCGTAGGCAAATTTTTAATTTACTCTCTTTCTCCTCTTTCTCTCTCCCATTTCCTCTCTCCTTTCTCCTCTCTTCTCTCACCTTCCTACTCTTTACTCCCTCCGCTCTACCTCTCCTTTCTCTCCTCTTCATCTCCTCTCTCCCCTCTCCCCTCTACCTCTCATCTCTCACTTTTCCTCTCTCCCACTTTCTCCTCTCTCATTCTCTCTTCTCTCACCTCCCTCCTCTCTTACTCTCTCATTCTTTCCTCTATCACTCTCTCATTCTTTCAACTCTTTGTTATTCTCTCCTCTCTTTTTTTTTCATTCTCTTCTCTCAATCTCAGCTATCGAGTAATAAGTTTGGAAGATGATTTTTGAAGTTATACTTCTATTCGGACACTCTGTGGAATGAATTAGTGTGTAGCTAAATGAGAAAGATCATAACATATGTAATGGTGTGAGTAAGAGAGAGACAGAATCACATATAAGCATATAAGGTATATTGTTCGGTAAAAACAAAGATGAAATATTTACTACATGTTATTAGTCATCACTATAAGTCCTTTGAATACCGTTTAAACATTCATTGCATTGAAAAGAGATAGATATACAACAAACAGTCTGAGCTATTGTTATTGTATTACATTGACGTATCGCATTATGTTTGACATATTATTTTATAATTCGGTCCAGTAAGTATACATATTAAGTTTAGTATTTTATATTAATAATAATATTCAGTAATGAGTATTGTATTGTAGTCTAAAATACCGTCACATGGTCATTATATCCTTCACTATGCTTTTGAGTCGAAGTGTGAGTTAAAACCTGTTCCTGCAAAGTTACTGAAAAGTGCAGTTCAAAGTGCGTTAAAATTTTGTAAAAGTGTGTACCTATATGTTGTTAGAAAATGTTTTGCATTGTTTTCTAGTGTTTTAAAATCTGTAATAGCCAACGGTAAGCAAATCGGGTTTTGTAATAGTATATTGTAATACAAGTGTTACAATGACAGAGGTTTCGTAGTACGAGTTCAGTTTGTGAAACGAACCGCGAAGCGGTGAGTTTCGCAAAGAACGAGTACTACAAACCGTCATTGTAATTCGAGTGTTATATACTATTTTTTATAATGAACTTTTAAAAGTATAAAAAAAAATAAAATGAGAGTTTTTCGAAATATTTATTTATGTTGGCAATCTTGACAGTTTTGACACTTGTCAGTTTTAATGATTTTAAATTAGAATGTTTGTCAAATTTGTATAAAATATTCCGAATTTAGCAATAACGCTGATAATGTAGTTAATAATTTACTACAACATACTTTTTGATTTACTACCTGAACTCTTTCGTTGAAAATCAGTGCAGTGCAACCAATTGTGTGTTACCAAAAACAGTGTTACAATGAATCTATTTCGATACTGTTTTTAGTGTCGAAATAGAAACTTTATGAACGTGAATTATAAAAACACTTTTTTGTACATTGATCGTTTTACTGTTTGGTCTTCGTGTTTGAAGTAAGGACACACATCAACTGGTCTTATTTTTCTAAGTATTTATTTAATTGAATACAGTTAATTAAAAAAAAAATATTTCTACTTGCCTGTGTTTGTAGTTATTAAGTTTTATTAGTTAACAGTGCATAGAAGTATAACTTCTGCTGGCAGTCCCACTGACTGCCACACCCTTTTTTTCATAAGACGAGTTTGTACAAATTAAGGACAATTATTGTTTGTGTGATAAGCCGATCATCATATATACAATCATTGTTTCAAGAAAATAATTTCAAGATTATAATAAAATAAAATCGTTATCTATAAAAGGAATTTTTATAGAGATTATATTTTGATTTAATTCCTCGCATTAGATTTAGTGACTTATAATATTAATCCTCAATTAAATTAAAATTTGCTATTATAGTAAAAAATTGAAAAGGAATGAGCCGAAAGTATGTAAAAATTGCCACAAACGGTTTTGATAAACGAGTTAGACCAATCGATAGTAGGTACATGTAGAAAAATCCCCTAAACAAATTTTTAATTTACTCTCTTTCTCCTCTCTCCTCCAAAGAGCCGAAAAAAAAAGATACAAAAAAGGAGCACATCACTCTCTTTCCTCTCTCATATGTATCTCTCCCCCTCTCTCTGCTCTCTTCTCTTCACCCTTCTCTCTTCTCTCTCATCTCTCGACCCTTACCTCACCATCTGGTGTCTTTCTTCTCTTTTTTTCTGTTTCTTTCCTATCGCATTCCTCTCTCCCCTCTCTCCTCTTCCTCTCTTCTCTCTTTTTAGTTTTGCATGTGGACAAAAAATATATAGACTTTTTAAATTATGTCCCACCAAGATCGATATACTTTTGCATATATTCTGGTAATAACAATTTTCACTCTCTCTCTCTCTCTCTCTCTCTCTCTCTCTCTCTCTCTCTCCTCTTTCTATTCTCTCTCTATTTTCTATGTCTCCTCTCTAATAGTTGAAAATCTCATGGAAATAAGAAGATATTGTTAGATATAATATAGAAATAGATAGGATACAAAAAGTGAACTCATAAACCCAAAGAGCCGAAAAAGAAAAAAAAATGATACAAAATAATAAGCACCTCACTCTCTTTCCTCTCTCATATGTATCTCTCCCCCTCTCTCTGCTCTCTTCTCTTTCCCCTTCTCTCTCATCTCTCGACCTTTACCTCACTATCTGGTCTCTTTCTTCTCTTTTTTCTGTTTCTTTTCTATCGCATTTCCTCTCTCCTCTCTCCTCTCTCCTCTCTCCTCTCTCCTCTCTCCTCTCTCCTCTCTCCTCTCTCCTCTCTCCTCTCTCCTCTCTCCTCTCTCCTCTTTCCTCTCTCCTCTCTCCTCTCTCCTCTCTCCTCTCTCCTCTCTCCTGTCTCCTCTCTCCTCTCTCCTCTCTCCTCTCTCCTCTCTCCTCTCTCTCCTCTCCTCTCTCCTCTCTCCTCTCTCCTTTCTCCTCTCTCCTCTCTCCTCTCTCCTCTCTCGTCTCTCGTCTCTCGTCTTTCTTTTTCTTGGAGTAGCAAATAAATTGAAACAGTCTTCATGCTTTTTAAATATTAGATTAGCTCTGAATAAGTGTTGTTTCTAAGATATAGTGTTTCAAAAATTTAGCAATTCCTCAAGACAGTAGAAAAAAATTGACTTTTACTTAATATCTTCTAAAGTATGTGCCTGATGATAACTTGACTTGTAATAATATTAAAATTAGTTAAAATTTGTTACAGCGGGAAATTCCAAATAGTAAAAGGCCATACGAACATAGATGTGAACGCCAGACCAAGTTTTAACTTCTGTTGGCACTTTTCGATTGATATTATTATTTTATCAATGAATTTAACATATGAATATAAAATGATAACAATCTTGACATTCATATTAGAATTACTATTTTTTAGTGAGTCACAATAAATATTATTTAATTACCTTGCCATATGAATCATTTGTAAAAAAAAAACAATATCTAACACAATCAATTATGAAAACAATAAACACCAGAATATTATGTGACAACAGGTGTGAAGCACCTTAAATGGTACATAATTGATATAAAATTCCATAGAAATATTTTTAAGGATTGTTATATCATTTATAGGACTATAAATTAAATTCTGATGGCTACTTTAACGATCACATGTAAAAAAATATATTTTTTAACAAAACATTAACAACTTATATGAACTTTTATTAGACATTATTTTTATTTATAATAAAATCTACCTTTGATTTCAAGTTTAGTATATATTTGGATTTAAAGTTGGCAAAAATGGCATGATAAGTCTTTTAAATATCCTGGATGCAAAATTACGGTTTCTGATTGGTTAGTCGATTCGAAACAACTCGAAAACACCCGATCCTTTGTGAAGATGCAGGAAGCACATAGCATCGCGCTCAAGTTACGAATTAGATTGTGATGAGAACGGTACTCTCGTTTACTTGAGAAGAGTGACAATGGCCGCTGTATAATTTAGCTCTATGAAAATTACCGGCTAAATTTTAAGATGGTTTGTCCCATGTACAGTGGTGTAAACTGTGGCATACGAAGGTGGCTCCCATAAACACCTTATAACTGTTCTGATAGAGGAATGGCAAAATATACCACAGTCTAATATCCAGGACATATTGAACGTAGTTCACAATAGGCTGCAAGAAGTTATCAGGGCCCGAAGGGGCTAATAGTCATTCAGATCTCCGGAAGAAGGTGCCTGAGCAAGCACTTCATCGAAAGAAAAATTTAACAAAAATTTTAACTATAGCAACCTGAAATGTAAGAACCTTAATGGACAATGGACAGTACAAAATCTAAACATCCCGAAAGAAAAACTGCTGGAATGACTGACAATGCGATTGTTTCGAGAATTCATGCATTAACACGAATCGGGTATACGACGATATATTTATAAAATTGTTAAATTAGGAACTGTTACGGATCATTCTTTAAAACGAAAGCGACCAAATAAAAAATTGGGTAGGGTTGACACTGCTACAAAGGACGTTATTTAAAGAACAGTTTATAACTTTTACAAAGAAAATAGAGTGCCTACTTTAGAAATGATTCGTGAAAAATTGAAAGATTTTCCTGAATTTTATTATTAACAGGGGAAAGGAGTCTACAAGAAGCAGACTACACTTTCTTTTGGATAGGTTACCCACCTGAGTTTGCCAGGATTTCAATGTATCGTCATCGATGTATTTTACGACGAATTTTAAATTTAAATTTTATAAAAAAACATGCATATTAGCTTCATGGTCTAATTTTCTATGTGAATGGTTTGTTTCCGGCGAACCGTGAGAATTATCAGTCATATACTCATCTATGTTATTACATAATAGCACTTTTCATTGAAAAATATTTAGAAATAATACCAACAAATAATCTCTATAAATATAAATCGAGATATATAAATCGATTAGAAATATATTAAAATATTAAGAGGGAGGCAGGGACTGCAACTCTGTTAATAGAAAGTAAATTTTAAAATCTTTACAAGAAAACCTCGTATAAGCAGTAAACGTTGGGACATGTTCAAAAAGTATTAACATGAATAAAATCTACATAGATTTATATATAATTGTACAAAATTTTAACAAAATCACGATAAGGAATATATTAAAAAATTAAGGGAGAGACAAGGACTGCAACTGTGTTAATAGTAAGTAAATTTTTAAATCCTCTCAAGAAAACCTCGTATAAGCAGTAAACGTTGGGACATGTTCAAAAAGTATTTACATGAATAAAATCTACATGGATTTATTTATAATTGGACAAAATATTAGAAAAATCTGAATACGAAATATATTAAAAAATTAGGGGAGAGACAAGAACTGCAACTGCGTTAATAGAAAGTAAATTTTTAAATCCCTACAAGAAAACCTCGTTTAAGCAGTAAACTTTGGGACATGTTCAAAATGTATTTACATAAATAAAATCTACATGGCTTTATTTATAATTGGACAAAATATTAGAAAAATCTGGATAAGAAATATATTAAAAAATTAAGGGAGAGACAAGGACTGCAACTCTGTTAATAGAAAGTAAATTTTTAAATCCTCTCAAGAAAACCTCGTATAAGCAGTAAAACGTTGGGACATGTTCAAAAAGTATTTACATGAATAAAATCTACATGGATTTATTTATAATTGGACAAAATATCAGAAAAATCTGGATAAGAAATATATTAAAAAATTAAGAGAGAGACAAGGACTGCAACTCTGTTAATAGAAAGTAAATTTTTAAATCCTTACAAGAAACCCTCGTATAAGCAGTAAACGTTGGGACATGTTCAAAAAGTATTTAGGTACATGAATAAAATCTACATGGATTTATTTATAATTGGACAAAATATTAGAAAAATCTGGATAAGAAATATATTAAAAAATTACAGGAGAGACAAGGACTGCAACTCTGTTAATAGAAAGTAAATTTTTAAATCCTCTCAAGAAAACCTCGTATAAGCAGTAAACGTTGGGACATGTTCAAAAAGTATTTACATAATAAAATCTACATGGATTTATTTATAATTGGACAAAATATTAGAAAAATCTAGATAAGAAATATATTAAAAAATTAAGGGAGAGACAAGGACTGCAACTCTGTTAATAGAAAGTAAATTTTTAAATCTTTACAAGAAAACCTCGTATAAGCAGTAAACGTTGGGACATGTTCAAAAAGTATTTACATAAATAAAATCTACATGGCTTTATTTATAATTGGACAAAATATTAGAAAAATCTGGATAAGACATATATTAAAAAATTAAGAGAGAGACAAGGACTGCAATTCTGTTAATAGAAAGTAAATTTTTAAATCCTTACAAGAAAACCTTGTATAAGCAGTAAACATTGGGACATGTTCAAAAAGTATTTACATAAATAAAATCTACATGGCTTTATTTATAATTGGACAAAATATTAGAAAAAACTGGATAAGAAATATATTAAAAAATTAAGGGAGAGACAAGGACTGCAACTCTGTTAATAGAAAGTAAATTTTTAAATCCTCTCAAGAAAACCTCGAATAAGCAGTAAACGTTGGGACATGTTCAAAAAGTATTTACATGAATAAAATCTACATGGATTTATTTATAATTGGACAAAATATTAGAAAAATCTGGATAAGAAATATATTAAAAAATTACAGGAGAGACAAGGACTGCAACTCTGTTAATAGAAAGTAAATTTTTAAATCTTTACAAGAAAACCTCGTATAAGCAGTAAACGTTGGAATAGGTTCAAAAAGTATTTACATGAATAAAATCTACATGGATTTATTTATAATTGGACAAAATATTAGAAAAATCTGGATAAGACATATATTAAAAAATTAAGAGAGAGACAAGGACTGCAACTCTGTTAATAGAAAGTAAATTTTTAAATCTTTACAAGAAAACCTCGTATAAGCAATAAACGTTGGGACATGTTCAAAAAGTATTTACATGAATAAAATCTACATGGATTTATTTATAATTGGACAAAATTTTAGGAAAATCTAGATAAGAAATATATTAAAAAATTAAGGGAGAGACAAGGACTGCAACTCTGTTAATAGAAAGTAAATTTTTAAATCTTTACAAGAAAACCTCGTATAAGCAGTAAACGTTGGAATAGGTTCAAAAAGTATTTACATGAATAAAATCTACATGGATTTATTTATAATTGGACAAAATATTAGAAAAATCTGGATAAGAAATATATTAAAAAATTAAGGGAGAGACAAGGACTGCAACTCTGTTAATAGAAAGTAAATTTTTAAATCCTTACAAGAAAACCTCGTATAAGCAGTAAACGTTGGGACATATTCAAAAAGTATTTTCATGAATAAAATCTACATGGATTTATTTATAATTGGACAAAATTTTAGGAAAATCTAGATAAGAAATATATTAAAAAATTAAGGGAGAGACAAGGACTGCAACTCTGTTAATAGAAAGTAAATTTTTAAATCTTTACAAGAAAACCTCGTATAAGCAGTAAACGTTGGGACATGTTCAAAAAGTATTTACATAAATAAAATCTACATGGCTTTATTTATAATTGGACAAAATATTAGAAAAATCTGGATAAGACATATATTAAAAAATTAAGAGAGAGACAAGGACTGCAATTCTGTTAATAGAAAGTAAATTTTTAAATCCTTACAAGAAAACCTTGTATAAGCAGTAAACATTGGGACATGTTCAAAAAGTATTTACATAAATAAAATCTACATGGCTTTATTTATAATTGGACAAAATATTAGAAAAATCTGGATAAGAAATATATTAAAAAATTAAGGGAGAGACAAGGACTGCAACTCTGTTAATAGAAAGTAAATTTTTAAATCCTCTCAAGAAAACCTCGAATAAGCAGTAAACGTTGGGACATGTTCAAAAAATATTTACATGAATAAAATCTACATGGATTTATTTATAATTGGACAAAATATTAGAAAAATCTGGATAAGAAATATATTAAAAAATTACAGGAGAGACAAGGACTGCAACTCTGTTAATAGAAAGTAAATTTTTAAATCCTCTCAAGAAAACCTCGTATAAGCAGTAAACGTTGGGACATGTTCAAAAAGTATTTACATAATAAAATCTACATGGATTTATTTATAATTGGACAAAATATTAGAAAAATCTGGATAAGAAATATATTAAAAAATTACAGGAGAGACAAGGACTGCAACTCTGTTAATAGAAAGTAAATTTTTAAATCTTTACAAGAAAACCTCGTATAAGCAGTAAACGTTTTGACATGTTCAAAAAGTATTTACATAATAAAATCTACATGGATTTATTTATAATTGGACAAAATATTAGAAAAATCTGGATAAGAAATATATTAAAAAATTACAGGAGAGACAAGGACTGCAACTCTGTTAATAGAAAGTAAATTTTTAAATCCTCTCAAGAAAACCTCGTATAAGCAGTAAACGTTGGGACATGTTCAAAAAGTATTTACATAATAAAATCTACATGGATTTATTTATAATTGGACAAAATATTAGAAAAATCTGGATAAGAAATATATTAAAAAATTACAGGAGAGACAAGGACTGCAACTCTGTTAATAGAAAGTAAATTTTTAAATCCTCTCAAGAAAACCTCGTATAAGCAGTAAACGTTGGGACATGTTCAAAAAGTATTTACATAATAAAATCTACATGGATTTATTTATAATTGGACAAAATATTAGAAAAATCTGGATAAGAAATATATTAAAAAATTACAGGAGAGACAAGGACTGCAACTCTGTTAATAGAAAGTAAATTTTTAAATCCTCTCAAGAAAACCTCGTATAAGCAGTAAACGTTGGGACATGTTCAAAAAGTATTTACATAATAAAATCTACATGGATTTATTTATAATTGGACAAAATATTAGAAAAATCTGGATAAGAAATATATTAAAAAATTACAGGAGAGACAAGGACTGCAACTCTGTTAATAGAAAGTAAATTTTTAAATCTTTACAAGAAAACCTCGTATAAGCAGTAAACGTTTTGACATGTTCAAAAAGTATTTACATAATAAAATCTACATGGATTTATTTATAATTGGACAAAATATTAGAAAAATCTGGATAAGAAATATATTAAAAAATTACAGGAGAGACAAGGACTGCAACTCTGTTAATAGAAAGTAAATTTTTAAATCTTTACAAGAAAACCTCGTATAAGCAGTAAACGTTGGGACATGTTCAAAAAGTATTTACATAATAAAATCTACATGGATTTATTTATAATTGGACAAAATATTAGAAAAATCTGGATAAGAAATATATTAAAAAATTACAGGAGAGACAAGGACTGCAACTCTGTTAATAGAAAGTAAATTTTTAAATCTTTACAAGAAAACCTCGTATAAGCAGTAAACGTTTTGACATGTTCAAAAAGTATTTACATAATAAAATCTACATGGATTTATTTATAATTGGACAAAATATTAGAAAAATCTGGATAAGAAATATATTAAAAAATTACAGGAGAGACAAGGACTGCAACTCTGTTAATAGAAAGTAAATTTTTAAATCCTCTCAAGAAAACCTCGTATAAGCAGTAAACGTTGGGACATGTTCAAAAAGTATTTACATAATAAAATCTACATGGATTTATTTATAATTGGACAAAATATTAGAAAAATCTGGATAAGAAATATATTAAAAAATTACAGGAGAGACAAGGACTGCAACTCTGTTAATAGAAAGTAAATTTTTAAATCCTCTCAAGAAAACCTCGTATAAGCAGTAAATGTTGGGACATATTCAAAAAGTATTTACATGAATAAAATCTACATGGATTTATTTATAATTGGACAAAATTTTAGGAAAATCTAGATAAGAAATATATTAAAAAATTAAGGGAGAGACAAGGACTGCAACTCTGTTAATAGAAAGTAAATTTTTAAATCTTTACAAGAAAACCTCGTATAAGCAGTAAACGTTGGGACATGTTCAAAAAGTATTTACATGAATAAAATCTACATGGATTTATTTATAATTGGACAAAATATTAGAAAAATCTGGATAAGAAATATATTAAAAAATTACAGGAGAGACAAGGACTGCAACTCTGTTAATAGAAAGTAAATTTTTAAGTCCTCTCAGGAAAACCTCGTATAAGCAGTAAACGTTGGGACATGTTCAAAAAGTATTTACATGAATAAAATCTACATGGATTTATTTATAATTGGACAAAATTTTAGGAAAATCTGGATATGAAATATAATCACAAATTAAGGGAGAGACAAGGACTGCAACTCTGTTAATAGAAAGTAAATTTTTAAATCCTCTCAAGAAAACCTCGAATAAGCAGTAAACGTTGGGACATGTTCAAAAAGTATTTACATGAATAAAATCTACATGGATTTATTTATAATTGGACAAAATATTAGAAAAATCTGGATAAGAAATATATTAAAAAATTACAGGAGAGACAAGGACTGCAACTCTGTTAATAGAAAGTAAATTTTTAAATCTTTACAAGAAAACCTCGTATAAGCAATAAACGTTGGGACATGTTCAAAAAGTATTTACATGAATAAAATCTAAATGGATTTTGCTATAATTATACAAAATTTTAACAAAATCCCGATAAGAACTATATTAAAAAATTAAGGGAGAGACAAGGACTGCAACTCTGTTAATAGAAAGTAAATTTTTAAATCTTTACAAGAAAACCTCGTATAAGCAGTAAACGTTGGAATAGGTTCAAAAAGTATTTACATGAATAAAATCTACATGGATTTATTTATAATTGGACAAAATATTAGAAAAATCTGGATAAGACATATATTAAAAAATTAAGAGAGAGACAAGGACTGCAATTCTGTTAATAGAAAGTAAATTTTTAAATCCTCTCAAGAAACCCTCGTATAAGCAGTAAACGTTGGGACATGTTCAAAAAGTATTTACATGAATAAAATCTACATGGCTTTATTTATAATTGGACAAAATATTAGAAAAATCTGGATAAGACATATATTAAAAAATTAAGAGAGAGACAAGGACTGCAATTCTGTTAATAGAAAGTAAATTTTTAAATCCTCTCAAGAAACCCTCGTATAAGCAGTAAACGTTGGGACATGTTTAAAAAGTATTTACATGAATAAAATCTACATGGCTTTATTTATAATTGGACAAAATATTAGAAAAATCTGGATAAGACATATATTAAAAAATTAAGAGAGAGACAAGGACTGCAATTCTGTTAATAGAAAGTAAATTTTTAAATCCTCTCAAGAAACCCTCGTATAAGCAGTAAACGTTGGGACATGTTCAAAAAGTATTTACATGAATAAAATCTACATGGCTTTATTTATAATTGGACAAAATATTAGAAAAATCTGGATAAGACATATATTAAAAAATTAAGAGAGAGACAAGGACTGCAATTCTGTTAATAGAAAGTAAATTTTTAAATCCTCTCAAGAAACCCTCGTATAAGCAGTAAACGTTGGGACATGTTCAAATAGTATTTACATGAATAAAATCTACATGGCTTTATTTATAATTGGACAAAATATTAGAAAAATCTGGATAAGACATATATTAAAAAATTAAGAGAGAGACAAGGACTGCAATTCTGTTAATAGAAAGTAAATTTTTAAATCCTCTCAAGAAACCCTCGTATAAGCAGTAAACGTTGGGACATGTTCAAAAAGTATTTACATGAATAAAATCTACATGGATTTTGTTATAATTATACAAAATTTTAACAAAATCCCGATAAGAACTATATTAAAAAATTAAGGAAGAGACAACGACTGCAACTCTGTTAATAGAAAGTAAATTTTTAAACGCTTACAAGAAACCCTCGTATAAGCTGTAAACTTTAAACATATTGATAAAATATGTACATAATCGAAATCTACATGAATTTTGTTATAATAATACAAAATTTTAACAAAATCGCAAAAAGAAATATATAAAAAAAATAAGGGAGGGATTTGAGTGTCTTATTATGTGAAAAACCTTTTATTGTTACCTAATCTTGACGAAAACACCTGGTATAACTTATAACAATAATTAAAAATATAAAGCGAAATAAATTAAATTTTAATCAACTTAGTATATAAACTAAATTTAATCGTTTTCTTTATACGATAGTAATAAAATAAAAAATAAAGCGCGACCTTTACAAACAGCCTGAATGACCCAATTTTCATTCAATTAATCAGGTGGTAATATTTACAAGAACAAGTTAACAACATACTTAATTCTTCATAGAATTAACCAAATTAAATATATTACAATGTTAAAAACGTAGAAAATTTGATATATGAATAATAAATAAATATATACTTTTATCGATACATTAAACAAAAGTACCTTTCATATTGTTAGACATATGTACATATATAAAACTGAGTAGTATAACAAATTTAATTATTATTTGCCATAAAAATTATCGAATAATTTTATTACAATCTATTTTTATTGAAATTCTGATTAGATAAATATTAAAAAATAAATATGGAATGGAAAATATTTTTTTGTAGAACTTTTCAAGAACACCTCGTATAATATGTTAAAAACATTAATAACTAGCCAAGTCATAGTGGCTTCATATAGTACTTGTAGTAAAATTTTATGACTAAATATACGAGATATCAAATGCGCCACCTTTTGGTGGCGTCATATTATTTGATTATGTAAGTTATTATTCACGAGAACACCTCGTATAGTTTTGAACTGTTAATGATATAAATTAAAATATAGCGACTAATGAAAACTAAGTACATTTTTTTATAAGTGTACCCAATTTTATTTATATCCCTTTGGGTAGAATATTTAAAAATTAAGGGAGAGACCGATAATATATATGTTCAAAACTTTCCACAACCACCTCGTATATAATCAAACGAACAAAGATATTAACAAAAATTATTTTAGCAATTTAAACTTTGTTCAGTTTTTTAAAAGTAGACATGATTTCATTAAAATTCTGTAACTAAATATATTGAAAATTTAAGGGAGAGACTACGTTTGCAACTGTGGTAAAACCAAAGTTATTATATATTCACGAGAACAACTCGTATAGTTTCGAACTGTTCATGATATAAATCAAAATATAGCGAGTAATGGAAACTAAGTATACTTTTTTATAAGTGTACCAAATTTTATTTAAACTCCGATGGAAAGAATATTTAAAAATTAAGGGAGAGACTGATTATATACTTCTGTTTCAAAACTTTCCATAACCACCTCGTATATTATCAAATAAACAAAGATATTAACAAAAATTATTTTATCAGTTTAAAATTCGTACAGTTTTTTAAAAGTAGACACAATTTCATTAAAATTCTGTAAGTAAATATAATGAAAATTTAAGGGAGAGACTGCGTTTGCAACTGTGGATAACCAAGTTATTATAAATTCACGAGAACACCTCGTATAGTTTCCAACTGTTTATGATATAAATCAAAATATAGCGAGTAATGGAAACTAAGTAAATTTTTTTATAAGTGTACAAAATTTTATTTAAATCCCGATGGAAAGAATATTTAAAAATTAAGGGTGAGACTGATTATATACTTCTGTTACAAAATTTTCCATAACTACCTCGTATATTATCAAATAAACAAAGATATTAACAAAAATTATTTAATCAATTTAAATTTCGTACATTTTTTTAAAAGTATACACAATTTCATTAAAATTTTGTAGGTAAATATATTGAAAATTTAAGGGAGAGACTACGTTTGCAACTGTGGTAAAACCAAGTTTTTAAATATTCACGAGAACTTCTCCTATAGTTTCAAACTGTTCATGATATGAATCAAAATATAGCGAGTAATAGAAACTAAGTACATTTTTTTATAAGTGTACCAAATTTCATTTACATCCCTTTGGATAGAATATTTAAAAATTAAGGGAGAAACTGATAATATATATATGTTTCAAAACTTTCCACAACCACCTCGTATATAATCAAACGAACAAAGATATTAACAAAAATTATTTTATCAATTTAAACTTCGTACAGTTTTTTCAAAGTATACTAAATTTCATTCAAATTCTGTAACTAAATATATTGAAAATTTAAGGGAGAGACTACGTTTGCAACTGTGGAAAAACAAGTTATTAAATATTCACGAGAACACCTCGTATAGTTTCAAACTCTTCATGATATGAATCAAAATATAGCAAGTAATGGAAACTAAGTACATTTTTTTATAAGTGTACCAAATTTTATTTACATCCCTTTGAGTAGAATATTTAAAAATTAAGGGAGAGACCGATAATATATATGTTCAAAACTTTCCACAACCACCTCGTATATTATCAAACTAACTAACATATTAACAAAAATTATTTTATCAATTTAAACTTCGTACAGTTTTTTAAAAGTATACACAATTTCAATAAAATTCTGTAATTAAATATATTTAAAATTTAAGGGAGAGACTGCGTTTGCAACTGTGGATAACCAAGTTATTATAAATTCACGAGAACACCCCGTATAGTTTCCAACTGTTTATGATATGAATCAAAATATAGCGAGTAATGGAAACTAAGTATATTTTTTTATAAGTGTACCAAATTTTATATAAATCCCGATAGGAAGAATATTTAAAATTTAAGGGAGAGACTGATAATACATATCTGTTTCAAAACTTTCCATAACTACCTCGTATATTATCAAATAAACAAAGATATTAACAAAAATTATTTAATCAATTTAAATTTCGTACATTCTTTTAAAAGTATACACAATTTCATTAAAATTTTGTAGGTAAATATATTGAAAATTTAAGGGAGAGACTACGTTTGCAACTGTGGTAAAACCAAGTTATTAAATATTCACGAGAACACCTCGTATAGTTTCAAACTGTTCATGATATGAATCAAAATATAGCGAGTAATAGAAACTAAGTACATTTTTTTATAAGTGTACCAAATTTTATTTACATCCCTTTGGATAGAATATTTAAAAATTAAGGGAGAAACTGATAATATATATATGTTTCAAAACTTTCCACAACCACCTCGTATATAATCAAACGAACAAAGATATTAACAAAAATTATTTTATCAATTTAAACTTCGTACAGTTTTTTCAAAGTATACTAAATTTCATTCAAATTCTGTAACTAAATATATTGAAAATTTAAGGGAGAGACTACGTTTGCAACTGTGGAAAAACAAGTTATTAAATATTCACGAGAACACCTCGTATAGTTTCAAACTCTTGATGATATGAATCAAAATATAGCGAGTAATGGAAACTAAGTACATTTTTTATAAGTGTACCAAATTTTATTTAAATCCCGATGGAAAGAATATTTAAAAATTAACGGAGAGACTGATTATATACTTCTGTTACAAAATTTTCCATAACCACCTCGTATATTATCAAATAAACAAAGATATTAACAAAAATTATTTAATCAATTTAAATTTCGTACATTTTTTTAAAAGTATACACAATTTCATTAAAATTTTGTAGGTAAATATATTGAAAATTTAAGGGAGAGACTACGTTTGCAACTGTGGTAAAACCAAGTTTTTAAATATTCACGAGAACTTCTCCTATAGTTTCAAACTGTTCATGATATGAATCAAAATATAGCGAGTAATAGAAACTAAGTACATTTTTTTATAAGTGTACCAAATTTTATTTACATCCCTTTGGATAGAATATTTAAAAATTAAGGGAGAAACTGATAATATATATATATATATATATATATGTTTCAAAACTTTCCACAACCACCTGGTATATAATCAAACGAACAAAGATATTAACAAAAATTATTTTATCAATTTAAACTTCGTACAGTTTTTTCAAAGTATACTAAATTTCATTCAAATTCTGTAACTAAATATATTGAAAATTTAAGGGAGAGACTACGTTTGCAACTGTGGAAAAACAAGTTATTAAATATTCACGAGAACACCTCGTATAGTTTCAAACTCTTCATGATATGAATCAAAATATAGCAAGTAATGGAAACTAAGTACATTTTTTTATAAGTGTACCAAATTTTATTTACATCCCTTTGAGTAGAATATTTAAAAATTAAGGGAGAGACCGATAATATATATGTTCAAAACTTTCCACAACCACCTCGTATATTATCAAACTAACAAAGATATTAACAAAAATTATTTTATCAATTTAAACTTCGTACAGTTTTTTAAAAGTATACACAATTTCATTAAAATTCTGTAATTAAATATATTTAAAATTTAAGGGGGAGACTGCGTTTGCAACTTTGGATAACCAAGTTATTATAAATTCACGAGAACACCTCGTATAGTTTCCAACTGTTTATGATATGAATCAAAATATAGCGAGTAATGGAAACTAAGTAAATTTTTTTATAAGTGTACAAAATTTTATTTAAATCCCGATGGAAAGAATATTTAAAAATTAAGGGAGAGACTGATTATATACTTCTGTTACAAAATTTTCCATAACCACCTCGTATATTATCAAATAAACAAAGATATTAACAAAAATTATTTAATCAATTTAAATTTCGTACATTTTTTTAAAAGTATACACAATTTCATTAAAATTTTGTAGGTAAAGATATTGAAAATTTAAGGGAGAGACTACGTTTGCAACTGTGGTAAAACCAAGTTATTATATATTCACGAGAACACCTCGTATAGTTTTAATTTGTTCATGATATGAATCAAAATATAGCAATTAATGGATTCTAAGTACATTTTTTTATAAGTGTACCAAATTTTATTTACATCCCTTTGGGTAGAATATTTAAAAATTAAGGGAGAGACTGATAAGACATATCTGTTTCAAAACTTTCCATAACCACCTCGTATATAATCAAACGAACAAAGATATTACAAAAATTATTTTATCAATTTAAACTTCATACAGTTTTTTAAAAGTGTACACAATTTCATTAAAATTCCGTAAGTGAATATATTGTAAATTTAAAGGAGAGACTGCGTTTGCAACAGTGGTAAAACCAAGTTATTATATCTATACGAGAACACCTCGTATAAATTCAAACTGTTCATGATATGAATTAAAATATAGCGAGTAAGTATATTTTTTTATAAGTGTACCAAATTTTATTTAAATCCCGATAGGAAGAATATTTAAAATTTAAGGGAGAGACTGATAATACATATCTGTTACAAAACTTTCCAAAACCACCTCGTATATCACCAAACGACTAATCATATTAACAATTTTTTTTATCAATTAAAACTCCATAAAGTTTTTTAAAAGTATACAAAATTTGAATAATTTCTACAATATAAAAACGTTTTGATAAAAGATGATAAAACACCCAAGCAGTTAGAATATTTAACTAATCTCAGGAATGAACTTAAACAAAGAACAGACAATGGTGAAACTGGGCTTACAATAAAATATGTCAAAGGCATCCCTACTATTATAGAGATTCCAGCAAAAAACTCCTACGCAACTTCTTTAACTGGTCCATCTACTATACCAGCATAGCTACTCTAATGACGAAGTTTGATGAATTTCTTGCCCTTATAAATAACGATAAACCCGATTGTTTTATGGTAACTGAATCTTGGTTAAACTCTAATATAACTGACAGTCTAATTTCCATTCCCGGCTACTCTATTTTTCGTAATGGAGTCTGTGTTTTCCTTTCAAATTTAATCTATCAAAAATTTATTGTAACCCCTTTTAATATTAATACTCCTAACTCTGAAAACCTATGCTTAAATCTAAAAAACGCAGTTTTAGAAATAACATTTTGTTGTATTTATCGCCCTGGTGATACTTCATTAGATGATAATAATGCTACCTATATTTGATTCTCTCACTCATCTTTGCACTAAATACAAAGACCTTATCATTATAGGAGACTTTAATTTCTGCGATATAGACTGGACTAGTTTTAGTGCTTGTACTCCCAGTTCCCGTTTGTTTATAGATTTTTTAAATAATTCTCATCTGACTCAATTAATTTCTTCTCCAACTCGATTTCGAACTGGACAGAGACCATCTTTATTAGATCTTCTTATTACTTCCGATCCTAATTTGGTTTTAAATGTTGAACACTTACCTCCTATAGGAAAGTCGGACCACGCAGTACTTAAATTTGAACTTCAAGTAGTATATGAAACAAAAACGCATAAGGAGAGAAAATATCGGCAAATAATAAACTATGCTGAACTTAACAATGATTTAAATCAAATAAACTGGAATAAAACGTTTGCTGATAAATCTATTCAAGAAAACTGGTTAACATTTAATAATATGATAACATCATTATTAGCGATGAATAGCCGCACTATCTCGATTACTACATTTCCTTTAAAGCCCTGGATAAGTAATGAAATTCAGGAGTTAATCAAACGCAAAAAGGTATTATGGCAAAGATATTTACGATCCAGATCAGAAGCAGATTATACAGCTCATAGAAGATTTTCAAATCACGTTAATTTAACAATTAAAAATGCCAAAAAAACCTACGAAAGTAATATAATCAACAGCGATAACCCTAAACGCTTCTTCAAATACATTAGAACACATATAACGAGCAAAGTTCAAAGCCCACAGATTCGAACAGATGACAATACGATTACGCAAGATGACCTTAAGGTTGCAGATACCTTCGCTAACACTTTTTATGAAAGTTTCACCACTGAACCTGTAGGAGAACTCCCAATTGTTGATTTAAGTTCAAGAAACACCTTGTCCTTTACAGACGTGCAATTCACTGATGAGTTTGTGTTAAAAAAATTAAATTCTCTTGATACTTCTAAATCTCCTGGACTGGACAATATCCCGGCTTTTTTTCTAAAAAAATGTGCCACATCTGTTGCAAAACCTCTTTCTATTCTTATGCAACAATCATTTGGAACAGGTATTTTACCCGATATTTGGAAAATAGCTGCTGTCAAACCTATTTTCAAAAAAGGAGATAAATTTGATCCAAAAAACTATCGACCTATTAGTCTTACTCCTATTATAGTAAAAATTATGGAATCAATAATAGCCGATGTCTTGTCTGAATTTCTAAAGGAAAATCATTTGATACCTCAGGAACAACATGGTTTCTCAAAAGGAAAATCTTTAGTCACTAATCTTCTTTGTTGTGTATCAGACTGGACTGAAGCTTTAGACAGAGGAAAACCAGTAGATGTGGTGTATTTGGATTTCAGCAAAGCATTTGATAAGGTACCAAAAAGTCGTCTGCTTCTTAAACTTGAACACTTGGGTATTAGGGGTGCTCTACTTTTATGGATCAGTGCATTTCTCAGTGACCGTACATTTCACGTAAAGATTAATAACTCTTTAAGTGTACAAAAAGAAGTTTTAAGTGGTGTACCGCAGGGATCCGTGCTCGGACCAATTCTTTTTAATATATATACTTCGGACATCCGATCAGCGGTTAAAATGGACCTCTCCATGTATGCAGACGACACTAAAATTTATGGTGAAGTGGACTATCATAATGACATTCAAACCGATCTTGATCGCATTTTTTCGTGGAGTGTAAAATGGATGTTACCCCTGAACACTTCTAAGTGTATCGTTCTCCATCTAGGTAAAAATAATCCTAGGACTGATTATATTCTTTATGATGAGTTGCTCCATCATACAAACAGGCATTCAGATCTCGGAGTTGTCATTAATTCGGATCTTTCATTCTTTCGTGGTCTGAACAAACCTTACAACAAGTAAATAAAGCTAATAAAGTTAGCTACGTACTCTCCAAGGTATTCTCGCAGTGTGATATCCGAACGTGTGCGATACTGTTTAAGAGTTATGTGCGACCTATCCTCGAGTTTGCAAATCCGGTATGGTCACCGCATCTGGTTCGTGACATTAATTTGCTCGAAAATGTGAAACGAAAGTTCACACGATTACCTTTTAATTTCCGTCAACGCCCGTCCTACGAAGAACGTCTTCACATGATGCATCTGATACCTTTAACACAACGTAGGCAACGAGGTGACTTGATCCAGACTTTCAAGGCCCTGAATAGTATTGACTCTCCTGTGCGTCATATTTTTAAACGGAATGATGATGCACGCTTGAGAGGACATTACCTTAAACTCCGTAGGGAAAATTTCAGGACTACTTGCCGCCAATATTTTCTTCCTAATCGTGTGTTTTACGAATGGAACGCTTTGACTGATGAAATTGTTTCTGCTACTAATGTAGATCGTTTTAACATTTTGTTAGATAGTATTTAGTTCACTATTTTCTAGTAATAATTTTGTTATCTTGTATGTAAAGAGTTTTATAGGAACTTAGTTCCTCAACTCTTATCTTGTATTATAATAATAATAATAATAATATTAATATAAATTAAGGGAGAGGCTGTGTTTGCAACTGTGGTAAAACCAAGTTATTATATATTCTCAGGGACACCTCGTACAGTTTCAAACTGTTCATGATATGAATAAAAATATAGTAATTAATGAAAACTACGTACATTTTTTTATAAGTGTACAAAATTTTATTTACATTCCTTTAGGAAGAATATTTAAAAATTAAGAGAGACACTGATTATATATTTCTGTTACAAAACTTTTCAAAACCCCCTCGTATATCATTAAACTACTAAAAATATTAACAAAAATTATTTTACTAATTAAAACTTTATACAGTTTTAAAAGTATACAAAATTTGAGTAAATTTTACAAGTAAATATATTAAAAAATTTAAGGGAGAGACTTTAGTAAATAAGTATAAAACAAGAAATTAATTCTTGTAAAGTTAACGTCTTATTTCATACAATAATAATAAATCTAAAAATATAGCCCGACCTTTATAGTGACCCAATTTTCACCCAATTAATCAGGTGGGTAATATTTACAAGAATAAGTAACTGGCAGGTAATAATTTTATAATTCTCAATAGCAACAACTCACATAAACCATTCATAACATTAAAAAAAATGAAAATATGATAATAAATAAAAATATTAAAGAAAATTATCTTACCTTTAATTTTTTATATATAAAGTCACTTAAACTTAAAAACAATTGTTATAAATTAATAAACTATCATGTTGGAATAAAACTATTTGTAATAAATTTAGTTGTAACCGAATAGTTAAATATTGTACAGATCGCGTGTGGATTTCGTACTGTGTGGATTGGACGATCGAAACTAGTGCGGTTGTTAAAAAAACCATTCCCTAGAGGTGGAATCAGACATGGCTTTTTGTTTATTAGAAATACCTGCGACGATATACTACAAGGACTTCGGTCCGTAAGTAACGCTTTATTAGGAATTGATTAAGGGCAAGGGTGAATCATACGAAATCGCTTGAACACCTTCGAAATAGAAATGAGTTACAATTATTTGAAAAAAAAAATGTTAAAATTATTTATCATTTATAAAAAAGACTATAACTTCTTATTGCAAAATTATTTAAAGTATTTACAATATTTTTTGGTATGTCAATCAAAGGTTTGTTCCAACAGACTAAAGAACCATTCTAGAACCGTCCGGAACTGTGCAATGGACAAATTCTCGTTATCTTTGAAGTAGGTACTGAGTTGTTTAGTAACGGTTCTATGACGGTTTTTTGGTCTGTTGGAAATTGGAACAGACCTCATTATTCTGTAACCGCCCTAAAAAAGGGTTTACATACTACCCTCCATAATATATATATATATATATATTAGCTGACCCGGCGAACTTCGTACCGCCTAACATTGATATATATTATTATTTCCGAGGTTTTTAATATTTTTTTTTCTTTATATTTTGTAATTTTTGGAACGAAGTTCCTTACGGCAGGCTTGGAGGAGATAGGGATTTTGCTGCGCGACCGAACTGAAAAAAATGTAACAGTAAAACTGTAAGAAAAAGTCCGTGGAATCATTTGCGTGGAATAAAACCGTTAAATGAGACGTGGGCAAGCGCTACAGTCATATACACAAGCGAGTAGTGTCGATTCTACATTAGCCGAAGGAACTTCGTTCCTACCTGGTGTCCGCCCACGACACCATTATACTTTTTTTGACTAAGTAAATTATTTATCAACTGCGCCACCTCACGGTCATAGTACACGTTTAGGAGAAGCTCAGGCAGAGAAGAAAATAGCGTTTTTTGACAGTCTTGAACTAGGATTTGACATCTGTCATTGTTTCATACGTCAATTTTAACATAACAATGCTAGGATGGATTTGACATCAACGTTTTATGTGTCATACATTTTTGACAAGTGACATTGTTTTATATGTACGTTAATTTTGACAAATCAACATTTTATGACATTTTTGGGGTGTGTCGTTTGTGACATATTTATCAATTTTAACATCTGTGATTGGTTAATATAACAATAAAATCCTTAAATAATTGGTTAGAACTGTATTAAATTTTAATTTACATCTTTAAAAATAAACAAATATAAATGTGAGAAAGTGTAAGCATATTTATCAAAATGTGTTCTTACAAACTGCATATAGGTGTTATTTAACTCTGAGATAAATAAAAAATAAAACGATGTATAAAATTACGCAGTTCTGCAAATGTCGAAGAGGCCTTATTTTAAATCAGCAGACTAAACAGTAATACTAGATCTTGTATGGAAATAAAATGCTTATTATTATAACGTAAACAATTATTTATTTTGTAGATTCTTGTAACGTTAAAAATGTTATTTTATTATTTCTTATTGCTTAACTTAGCATAGATTATAAAATATTCTTTACTTAAATATACTTTTATTAATGAAAAAGTATAATATAATAGCAAGAAATCAATTTTATTTACAATTGTTTAAAAATAGACGGTTTTCCACCCTACAAAACAGTTGGAAAGTAGACAATTGTTAATCGGGTGGAAAGTGGCTACTTTGAACCCGTTACCATGGTTACGCACCTCGGTAAACAAACTTTTTCTCTTAAATACAATGAAGTACTTTTCACCTCGGTATGTAATATACTATTTAAACAAAGTCCTTGAGACACAACCGTTAGCAATAGCTCGCTGTGAATCCCAGATCTTACAATTACAAATTACACATTGGGTATGTTCTAAGTCAACGATTACAATCGATTACAATCGCCTGCAAACGTTTGTAATCGTTTACCATTTGCCCTCGGATACGATTCATGTAATCGGGTTTGTGACCTATGCAAACTTAGCACCCCATCCATGGAATTTTGGGTCGAAAATGACCTTAATCGATAGGTCCCCGTTAGGTCCTTCAAGGTCCCACAATTTTTTCGTTAGGTCCCCTTTAGTTTTTTCATAAATATTTTTTTAAATTTTGGCCAAAAAAAAACTACACTTTAGCACCCCATCCAATGCAAAATTGACAAATTTAATCAAAATTGTATTCTTTAGCGTTAGGTCCGTATTGGTCCATTATTTTAATTGATAAATAATTTATTTTAGAAAATACAAAATTCAACAAATTGACACTATTGACAGCTAGAAATAGAAATTTTTTGGATGGTTACAAATCTTTCAAATAAATTGGCCTCAGTCTTTGAAGTTGTTCGGTTAAATTTATAATAATCATTGTAAAATATATTTAAATAATAGTAAAATAGATTAAAATAGTTATAAAAACTAGTTTTTACTTACATTTTATACCTTTTAAATATAAAAAAAGCACCAGATTTATTAATTGGTATTGTTTTAACACTAATAAAATTTTATTCGATTAATAATTTGAAACTATAGTTAACTAAATAAACTTAAATAGCAGAAATAAAAAAACTGTAACAAACATATAAATTTATTGGCCCTTAAATAAAATTAGTTTCGTATACATACTTCTTACGCTTTCATCTTTTATATAGATTTTACAAATATAATTTATCCTTATATTTAAAAAAAAACAATCACAAACATAATTTATTAATTGGATGGATAGTTAGTTGTCTAAACCATTTTTATCATGATTTTGCATGCTGTGAAATACGTTTTTGTATTAACTTAAAATTATAACACAATTGTCAAAAATATTAATATAAATAGGTAATTTTAACAGTAACTAAAATACACAAAAGAAATAAAACTAAAAACACACGACAAATAGACTATTTAATAGACACAAAAAAGAAACGACCATTATTAAACACAACCAAAAGTAAATAATAAATGAGTCATAAAGTGGCTGTCCAACATGGCCGTTTCCGTCGCACTTTTTAGTATTGACAATACGCAGATCCCTCCTTCCTTATATTCTATGGAGGGTAGAGGTAAGGAGAACTGTCTCCGTGTATTGAATGTGTCCGTCAAAATGTGGTAAATAAGGGTGGCGCTACGATCGTAGTAGGGTAAATTTTAAAAAAAGCGCCATAATTTCTTAGAGTAGGATAGATAAATAAACAAGGAAAGACACGTTTCCGCTTTATTATGACACATACATAAGATAATAATAAAGTATATAAAATGAAATTTTATTAATGATTATTTTCCAGCAATAAGTGAATAAGTATTTAAAAATTCATTACCGCGTTTTTTTATAGCACTTATATTACGAAATCATAAGACATTTCAATCAATTTGTCAAAAACTGCTACATTCATTCTGTACCCTACATCTACTTTAGCGCCATTGTAGTGGCAAGTTTGAGAAGTGTTATGTACCTCTAAAAAGTGGACACATTTTTAATCATTTCCCATTTAAGATCGTTCTCCTTACCTCTACCCTCCATATTATATTCAAAGGGATACACTTTATAATGAAATCAGAAGAAGATAAATAACGAGAAACGTTTTCTACTTCTTTTTGGTGAATGCACGCTGTGTTAGGCTCCGTCTAACGGACACCTGAAGTATCAAACACCTGCATTTTCATGGGAAAGATAGAATATGGCACACTACATTTAAAGGAAGCTAAGGTGGAGAATAATGAAAAAATGACAAAATTCGAATAAACCAGATAAGGATAAACTTTATAATGAAATCGGAAGAAGATGAATAACGAGAAACGCTGGGTTTTCTACTTCTTTTTGGTGACTGCGCGCTGTGTTAGGCTCCGTCTCACGGACACCTGAAGTATCAAACACCTGCATTTTCGTGGGAAAGATAGAATATGGCACACTACATAAGGAAGCTAAGGGGGAGAATGATGAAAAAATGGCAAAAATCCAATAAACCAGATAGGGATAAACTTTATAATGAAATCAGAAGAAGGTGAATAACGAGAAACGCTGGGTTTTCTACTTCTATTTGGTGACTGCGCGCTGTGTTAGGCTCCGTCTCACGGACACCTGAAGTATCAAACACTTGCATTTTCGTGGGAAAGATAGAATATGGCACACTACATTTAAAGGAAGCTAAGGTGGAGAATAATGAAAAAATGACAAAATTCGAATAAACCAGATAAGGATAAACTTTATAATGAAATCAGAAGAAGATGAATAACGAGAAACGCTGGGTTTTCTACTTCTTTTTGGTGACTGCGCGCTGTGTTAGGCTCCGTCTCACGGACACCTGAAGTATCAAACACCTGCATTTTCGTGGGAAAGATAGAATATGGCACACTACATTTAATGGGCGCTGAGGGGGAGTATGATGAAAAAATGACAAAATTCGAATAAACCAGATAAGGATAAACTTTATTTTGAAATCGGAAGAAGATGAATAACGAGAAACGCTGGGTTTTCTACTTCTTTTTGGTGACTGCGCGCTGTGTTAGGCTCCGTCTCACGGACACCTGAAGTATCAAACACCTGCATTTTCGTGGGAAAGATAGAATATAGCACACTACATAAGGAAGCTAAGGGGGAGAATGATGAAAAAATGGCAAAAATCCAATAAACCAGATAGGGATAAACTTTATAATGAAATCAGAAGCAGGTGAATAACGAGAAACGCTGGGTTTTCTACTTCTATTTGGTGACTGCGCGCTGTGTTAGGCTCCGTCTCACGGACACCTGATAGTATCAAACACTTGCATTTTCGTGGGAAAGATAGAATATGGCACACTACATTTAAAGGAAGCTAAGGTGGAGAATAATGAAAAAATGACAAAATTCGAATAAACCAGATAAGGATAAACTTTATAATGAAATCAGAAGAAGATGAATAACGAGAAACGCTGGGTTTTCTACTTCTTTTTGGTGACTGCGCGCTGTGTTAGGCTCCGTCTCACGGACACCTGAAGTATCAAACACCTGCATTTTCGTGGGAAAGATAGAATATGGCAGACTACATTTAATGGGCGCTGAGGGGGAGTATGATGAAAAAATGACAAAATTCGAATAAACCAGATAAGGATAAACTTTATTTTGAAATCGGAAGAAGATGAATAACGAGAAACGCTGGGTTTTCTACTTCTTTTTGGTGACTGCGCGCTGTGTTAGGCTCCGTCTCACGGACACCTGAAGTATCAAACACCTGCATTTTCGTGGGAAAGATAGAATATGGCACACTACATTTAAAGGAAGCTAAGGTGGAGAATAATGAAAAAATGACAAAATTCGAATAAACCAGATAAGGATAAACTTTATTTTGAAATCGGAAGAAGATGAATAACGAGAAACGCTGGGTTTTCTACTTCTTTTTGGTGACTGCGCGCTGTGTTAGGCTCCGTCTCACGGACACCTGAAGTATCAAACACTTGCATTTTCTTGGGAAAAATAGAATATGGCACACTACATTTAAAGGAAGCTAAGGTGGAGAATAATGAAAAAATGACAAAATTCGAATAAACCAGATAAGGATAAACTTTATAATGAAATCGGAAGAAGATGAATAACGAGAAACGCTGGGTTTTCTACTTCTTTTTGGTGACTGCGCGCTGTGTTAGGCTCCGTCTCACGGACACCTGAAGTATCAAACACCTGCATTTTCGTGGGAAAGATAGAATATGGCACACTACATAAGGAAGCTAAGGGGGAGAATAATGAAAAAATGACAAAATTCGAATAAACCAGATAAGGATAAACTTTATAATGAAATCGGAAGAAGATGAATAACGAGAAACGCTGGGTTTTCTACTTCTTTTTGGTGACTGCGCGCTGTGTTAGGCTCCGTCTCACGGACACCTGAAGTATCAAACACTTGCATTTTCGTAGGAAAGATAGAATATGGCACACTACATTTAAAGGAAGCTAAGGTGGAGAATAATGAAAAAATGACAAAATTCTAATAAACCAGATAAGGATAAACTTTATAATGAAATCAGAAGAAGATGAATAACGAGAAACGCTGGGTTTTCTACTTCTTTTTGGTGACTGCGCGCTGTGTTAGGCTCCGTCTCACGGACACCTGAAGTATCAAACACCTGCATTTTCGTGGGAAAGATAGAATATGGCACACTACATTTAATGGGAGCTGAGGGGGAGTATGATGAAAAAATGACAAAATTCGAATAAACCAGATAAGGATACACTTTATAATGAAATCAGAAGAAGATAAATAACGAGAAACGTTTTCTACTTCTTTTTGATGAATACTCGCTGAGTTAGGTTCCTGCTAACCGACACCTGAAGTATAAAACACCTGCATTTTCGTGGGAAAGATAGAATATGGCACACTATATTTAGAGGAAGCTAAGGTGGAAAATAATGAAAAAATTACAAAATTTGAGTAAACCAGATAGGGTTAAACTATATAACGAAATCAGATGATAATGATTAACGAGAAATGCTGAGTTTTCTACTTCTTTTCTGGTGACTGCGCGCTGTGTTAGAAGAAACGCATGAGGGCGGAGAAATGGTCAGTTTTTAATAGGATTTTTCGAATCAGAATGCAACCAATACCATTGAATACAGTATACATTCTTCTTCTTTGTCTTCTTCTTAAGCAGTCCCTTCTAGGCCACTCCTGGACATAGGCCTCCCCTTGTCTTTTCAAACTTCGTTGGTCTTGAGCTAACTAGTGCTAGTTTTTCCCTACATGTTCCTTGATGTCATCGGCCCATCTTTTTGTGGTCTTCCTGCACCTCATCTATGTTGTCCTCCATTGTATTATTCGCTTTGTCCACTTTTCTTCGTTATCTCGTGCCACTTTGTTTTTTTTTTAATTTGTAATTTCCGCCCTTTGGTTTTGTTTGCCTTGTTTTATTTCATTTATTGTATGAAATAACACGGTATACATTAGATAATGAAATCCCTAATCTTCTGTTTTATGTTTGCGCGCTCTTTTTCTTCTAGTTTATTATTCTTCTATATTTAATGCACAATTGAACAGCGCATTTGTTGGTAATATTAGGAGCGTTTTTTACGTTAAAATACGGGTAGACCTTTCTCGCCCCTGGGCAACAGCGAAGGAAGTTGTCTCGGAAAAGATGTTCCAGCTTTTAGGAAGGATCTGTAATTAAAAATGTTTAATATTAATTTTATTGTATTCTAAAACCAAATCTTTATTTTTTTAGTTAAAAAAATAAAATAAAAATAACTTAACACCTAACACATACTAAATTGTTAGTGAATGTTTACAATTATGTACAAATAAAAAATTTGTATTTCAAATATAAAATCTAGAGCAGCCACAATCAAATCGTTCTAACTAAAATAAACGATACTTACAAAGATAAAATTTTCTACAAAAACTATAAACTAAATGTTATTATCATACTTTATTTAAAAATAAAATATCACTTCTAAAACAAAATTGACTGTTTGTGTTACAATTCCCGAAACAAATGATTTATTCTTGTATCGAGCGAAGACTGACTCACATCCTTGTACAATCATCGGCATGAGTTTTTTCTATATATGATACGATAACAAGAATATAAAAAAGTATATGCACAAATACAGGGTACATGAAACGATACCAATTTAAATTTCACGCTGTTTGTGTCTGAAGTGCACATGCGCAGGTTTTATTTATTTTATAATTAAGAATAAAACAAATAAAATAAATTATTGATCAATTAAAATAATGGACCAATACGGACCTAACGCTAAAGAATACAATTTTGATTAAATTTGTCAATTTTGCATTGGATGGGGTACTAAAGTGTAGTTTTTTTTAGCCAAAATTTAAAAAAATATTTATGAAAAAACTAAAGGGGACCTAACGAAAAAATTGTGGGACCTTGAAGGACCTAACGGGGACCTATCGATTAAGGTCATTTTCGACCCAAAATTCCATGGATGGGGTGCTAAGTTTGCATAGGTCCTTGAATATAAAATAAATTCTCTATCGTAATATTTACCCCTACTATATATGCAACATTTCTTACATTAAAATTTGACATGTGTCATGTGGTTGAAAGCATGGAGACTAGACAAGGAGTACGAACTCCATGTATGCAAATAGGGCTACCAAAATAAGAGGGCGCTGGTGTTCCATTTGTACCAAAATGGCGACCAATGAGGACGCAGTTTGAAATAAAATAAATAATTTTTAATTATTTCATTATTAATTTATTTACACAATGAAAAAATAGTTGGATCTTTCGGATATAAATAATAAAAACCAATTTAATATTTCACGATTATTTAATTGTCTATATTCATACCGGTACAAAAGGAAAACTAGCGCCGCAAGTGGTGAAAAAAGTAAACCTAATATGTACGATACCGTGGACAGATTTTGGCAATTCCCCCGGTCGAGTGCGTACTCCTATAGTATAGTAATTTGTGCGTACTCCTTGTCTAGTCTCCATGGTTGAAAGATTAAAAAGTAAAAAGTAAGGTTAGATATCTCCTAGTTTGAATGTGAAGCGTGCTTACTCAAAATAAAATTTAATGAAATATTTATCCTGGAAAATTGTTGTTATTTCTGATGGTTTATAAACGTAAAAAGTACCACTACGGAGATACTCACTTAAAAAAAAAGTGGAGGACAAAGCGTAGAACTAAAGATTTGGATGAGGTAAATCAAATATGTTACAAGTATTTGTATTTTTTTTTGTACACAAATAATGCTACTTGTAAAATATATTTGTTATTTCTTAATTTCGTAATGTGTGCATTAAGATGTATTGTACAAATGTTCAATTTTTCGTGTATAATTATCTATTTTTGTAAGGTTATGTTGTTTACTACTAAACAAAATCAATTTAAAATTAGTATATAACAGGATCATATTCAACATATTCATCAAAAACATGTATTCGTTCTGTTTTTATGTGTTCACAAAGTTTTCTGATATTGAACATAGGTAGCACACTAGCACACAGATCATGAATTAGTTATTATAGAGCTTAATGTATGTCCTAAAATTTTTGACAGAAAATATTCATTGGATTGGGGTCATTTTACGTCCATGAGCATCGACAGTTATGGAATTATGAAGATTTTTTCAAGGGACTAAGCTTTGGGTACGAATTATGAAGAATACGCAATATAGAGGTGCGAATTACTGAGAGTTTACTGTATTTTGTTTTTGTTAAAACCCAATCCAATGAATTTGTGTCAAAACTTTTAAGATACTTGTTATTTTATAAATGTTGTTTATTGCTTGAGAAGTATATTTTTTATTTGCTTATTGTCATCTTTTTCTGTTTAGATTGATGAAGATTTAAAACCAGAAAATACCGATAAGTTACTGAATCAAGAAGTAGATTTTGATAAACCAGGTTCTGCTCAACATTATTGTCTTCATTGTGCTCGTTACTTTATCAATGACGGTGCATTACAAGATCATTTTAGAACAAAAGTTCATAAACGTAGATTGAAAGCATTGGAATTGGAACCATATTCGATAGAAGAATCTGAACGTGCTGCTGGATTTGGTAGTTTCAAATCTCCTGTTAAAAGAAAAATAGAAACGCAACCCAATAAGGACAAAGACGATTCAGAATCTGGTAATAAAACAATGAAAATTGATGATAATGAATAATCTTAGACGGTTATATAAATTTAGAAATTATTCTACTTCTGCTCTTTATCTTACTGGAGATAAAGCACAAAATACATTTGCAGTTGTTACTCCTGTAATTGATTTTAATAAGTTATTATTACATAAAGATGATTTGAAAGATAACATTAAGGCTAGAGGATTACAATTAAATATTGATGATATTATAAAACAATGGGAATTTTATCAAGATATTGAACAACGTAAAAATAAATTAGAATTAGCACGAATTGATATTGGAGAGAAGATCAAAACATTAATAAAATCAAATTCAGATGAATTAGAAATTAAAAAACTTAAAATTCATTCAAGATTAATTAAAGATGATCTTAAAGTTATTAAAGAATCTTCTTATGATATTGAAGATACAACTATGATAAAAATTCTTAGTTTACCTAATATTTTACATAGTGAAACACCTAGAAATGTTGAAAAAAGTATATTAACTTATTTAGATAAACCATCTAAAGTATCGATAAATAATATTGATATTGGTGAGAGTATGGATTATATAAAATATATAGATCCGTTTACATGTTTTATAAAATCTGATGCTTGTTTATTTGAATTAAGAATTATAAACCATTTTAGAGAAACATTGTTAAAACTTAATTATTTACAATTTTCGAATTCAAATTTTTGTCGAAGTGTTGTATATGAAGGATGTGGTAATAATGAAACAATTTTTACAATAGAAGAACATCATTATGAAGAAAGTAATGTTAATAAGTTACATTTATGTGGATCTGCTTCTTTATATTCTTTTATGGCATATTTTACAAGAAATTTATTACCAGAAACTGTTTTTCCTTTGAATTATTTTTCTGTTGGTAAATTATATCAACCAATAGTTGATGATAGTGTAAGTTTGTTTAATTTAAATCAATATACTGGTGTTAATATATTTTTAGTAGATGTAGAAGAATCTGTGGAAAGTTTAAATAATTTAATTGAACAAATAACAATTTTATATAATTCTTTAGATATTCATTATAAAATTGTTTATTTACCATCTAAAGAATTACAAAATTCTGAAAGTCTTCGGATATCAATACAAATGTTTTCTAATTTTAAACAGGAATATGTGGAAGTTGGACATGTTTCATTGTACGATACATTTATCAGTAAACGATTAATGTTTACTTATATTCAAAATAAACAAAAAAAATATCCAAAGATTATTTCTGGAACTATATTTAATTTTCATAAATTTTTAGGTTGTTTGTTAGAAAATTTAGGTGATAAAAAATTGTTGATTGAATATTTTAATAAGTTTGTTTAATAAATAAATATTGTTTAGCTATCTCATCTTATTTGTTTTAATGAACTTACCCCTTTCTACCATTTTTTTTAATATTATTTCCAATGTTTTTTTTTGTTTTATCGGTATCTTCATATTTTCTAGTTACATCTATAATAGATTTTAATAAGTTATTATTACATAAAGATGATTTTAAAGATAACATTAAGGCTAGAGGTGTTGCAAAAATATTTGCTTTTAATTCCTTTCAACTTTAAGTATGTTGTGTACAAATTAAATAGAAGTGGTACAGGTGGTGCAATAATGAATCATAGTTATTAATTAACACATAATATATTAATAACTAGTAGACTATTATTAACAACAAAAAAAACTTTTATCGGTATATAATGTTTACATATATCAAAACTGACAGAAGACAGAATGCCCGTGGCCTCGTCTGTCGCAGAACAGCAAGTGGCCTTGTCAGTATGTACTTATTTAGATAAACCATCTAAAATATCATTAAATAATATCGATATTGGTGAGAGTATGGATTATATAAAATATATAGATCCGTTTACATGTTTTATAAAATCTGATGCTTGTTTATTTGAATTAAGAATTATAAATCATTTTAAAGAAGCATTGTTAAAATTTAATTATTTGCCATTTTCGAATTCAAATTTTTGCCGAAGTGTTGTATATGAAGGATGTGGTGATAATGAAACCATGTTTACAATAGAAGAACATCATCATATTTTAATTCTTACTATTTTATTCAGTAAGAAGACAAATCTAACTTCATTTATAAATTGAAATACAGCGCCATCTACCAAGTGTCTCTGCAACCTAGATGGCAAGTGATGCAATAAATTTGTATTTAGGAATTAATAGAACTAAATAAATAATAAATACACATTACATTAGAAAGTGTGTTAAAGCAGACAACAACCGGAGAATGAGAAAGAAGAAAAGTACCACTTTATCATATATATAATACTTCTATATGGACAGTTTCTATAAGTGGAAGGTGTTTCGATGAAGTGAAACAGATAATGTATCGTTTGCTTTCTCTTCCGAGCACTTCAATCAATTCTGCGCATTTTAGAGACTTTTCAAGCATGCGCAGTATGGATAAAAGGTTTCGAACGAAAGAGAAAAAAATATATTGTGGGCACCGTAATGTTGCGACGTTCTTTCCCATACCAACTGGCCATATAGAAGTATTACATATATGCACTTTATGCACTTGTTTCATAAATTATTATTATTGGAACGAAGTTCCCTTTCGCGCGTTACGAACAGTTACGACTGACGCTAGGAGCTAGCCCAAAAAAATTCATACCAAAGTTGTCACGACACTATGCACCGACACAATGCACCGACACACGCATGTTTCTCTCTCTCACAGACCAAAAAATAAATAACTCTCTCTCCCTCTCTCTCATAGATAGATATATTACAATTAAAAAGACACTATTTTAAATTAAAAGAAAATGTACATTAAAAAGAAAATACTGTAGAAAAAAACATAATTACCTATAATAGTATTATATTTTATTTCATCCTGTTTTTATAAATTAATAAATTCATAAACATTTTAAAAATAGTTCGTAACTTGACTCTGACAGGAGTCTCTAAAAAAATTTTTTTTATAGGAAAGACCCTACTTATTTGTCATCAAGGAATACGTATACGAAGTTTCCGTAGTTAATTCTGGGACACCCTGTATACAATAAATACCAATTTTTTTTTAAACAGTGAATGTGACAAAAAATTGTTGAATTCAAATAGATAATTCAAAAATGCATTAATATTTCTATCGAAAAATACGTCAATACAACTGAAGATCATATCGTAATTTTTTATATCATGGTTCACACTATATATAAGGAGACTGATACATTAAATTTGAAAATTCTACACCTAATATATAATAATAAAACAAATAATTAAATAACTCTTCTTGATTATTATATGAAATATAAACTTCGAAATTATTTATTATTATCTGTTGATGAAATATTTATGTATCCAAAAATATTTAAGAGAGGCAAGTATTAATTATAGTTAAAATGACTCTAGACACCAACGTAATAGGTTAATAACTATAAAATATTATAGAGTGTGTGCGATATATTACATAGTTTATAAATATCACTATAAACACAGTCAAATATATTTAATTTATAAGTCAAATATATTTAATTTATAAGATAAACACCAAAAACATTAAAAATCAACGTAAATCAAATGTAAATTAGGAGCTTTCTGCCCGACCTAGCGCTATCCTTCTTATCCGTCTCACTCTGGAATCAATTATTTCGCTGCACAGCTGGTCCATTTGTATTAATATGTCAATGGTGTTTAGGCATATACATTAATTTCGAAATTTATACTGAATTGATATGAAATATGATATAAATTGTGTATACATGTTATCATTTTGAAAGTTTTTAAATATGTCGTTCGTAGCCTAGTTGATTAAGCGTCGGATATGAATCAAGGTGACAGTTCTATTATGTTATCATAATGGGATCGACTACGCGAGAGAGAATTTTTTTTTGTTTTACATGTGACAACAGTAATTATTATTTTAACTGTTAATAAAATAACTAATTTAGAAAATTTTTAAAAATTTTAGACTATACTGTGGACTATGCCGTAATCTATCTTGTAAAGCGCTATTTGCCAAGGGAGTAATAATTTAATAATAGTAATATGACTTATAAATCACCAAAAAAAACTTTCTACTATAAAAAGTTCTTTAATAAATTGTGATTATTTCATTATGAATCCAATCCTTTGTTTTGTTGCAATTGACCATTGTTTACAAATTTAAATAATTTGTAATAAATAATGTGTTCAAATTAAAAACTCCTGAAGACAGCAATCAAAGATTTGATAATTTATTTGTTTATTAATACAGTTCGTGAATACTGATGTAGTTTTATATTGAATAGGTCTTAGAATTTTTCCTTTAGTATTTTGGAATAAATAAATCCTTTGTTCTGGTTTTAATTGGTATGACTCATTAATTTTGTACAAAATTTCTATACACATAGGAATAAATAAGCTTCAATTTTTACCACTAAGTAAAAGGCTGGAAGGATCGGGATGAAATTTGGTACAGGGGACAGGGGTAGATTATGGTCTGGAACTAGATAAACGGGATATATCTATATTTATCCTAGTTTTATTATAAGCAAATCATTACAGTTGTTATTGAATCTTGATCTTGAATCGCGCCAAAACGGCTGAACGGTGTAGGATGAAAATTGAAATAAGGATAGATGGTAGTTGGGAATAGCACATAAGCTACTTTTCATCCCACGGGAACAGAAAAAAGGAATATAATTATATAGTTTTATGTTATCATTTTTTAGGAATCTCAAATTGTATTAATTTTTTTATATCTTTTATAGTTTTTAATATACGAGGGAATTATAATAGTATATTATGTTACTAGGAGTAGAAGGCCAACATTATTGTTGAGCCCAGATTCTTGCACTGCCGAGGCGCTAGCCGAGGCTGTGCAAACTGGGCGAAACATATAATGGGCCTTCTGCTCCGAGTAACATATACTATTTTTTCTTCAAGCGTAATAATAATATGCATTTTATAAAAAATATAGAAGGCTTTGTTTATATCTCAACTATTTAATTAATACAAACGAAAAATTACATAAAGTGTTAACTATTTATTAACAGTAATATTAAATGTGCAGTTTTGTATGCTGCAGTTGTTTAAATTTAAGCCACTGCCACCGCTTTCAGCTTCGACATTTACAATTTTGTCATTGGTATACATCATATTATTAGTAAGTTAATTGTCAATTATTATGTCAGCGATTCCAGACCTATTACTTGGTTGTTCTTGCCAATTAAGTATTTTTTGTGCAGTTTGTGTTTTACTGGAAATGGAATCCTCTAAGTACCCTTCAGCAACACTGGTGGATTTCCATCCACCATGCCGCTTTAAAGCGGTAATATCACCTCCGTTGTCAACTAAAATAGTTGCGGAAGTCCTCCGAAGGCAATGTCCTGTATATTCATGAGGATTTGTTAATTTCAAAAACGTAGCAACGTCTTTTGGTACGTTTGATATTTTGTGGATACCCATTACCACACGGTGACATTTACCATTCTGGTATTTAATAAAAAATCGCTGCAGGCCAATATCATCCGGACGAAGAGCCGTATACTGTCTTACCAAATTCAAATAAAAATCGCCAATTATAGTAAACGACCGTTGTTTTTTGTTTTTTGTGTTTATGATTTTAACCAAAATTAAATTTCCCAAATCTTGGATTTCGCTAGACTTTAAATTAACAAGTTCATCGCATCTAAGGGCTCCTGTGACTCCAAATATTAATATAACCTAAAACAAACGTTGAAATAAATAAAAAAAAAAAAGCTGGTAGCACCGGGATTAGAACCGCTGACCTTTGCGACCGAAGACAAAAGCTCTGCCACTGAGCTACCGTCATTAAATGTTATAAGTAGGAAATGAGGTAATATTTGCTGTCAAGTTAATAATTAAATAAGTTTAAAAATGACAGTTCCTACCTACTTGATTACAACGCCCCATTATTTTATTAGTACAATAATGAAAATTTATTTTTGTACTAGTAAAATAATGGGATATTTCTACGGTCTGTGTTGCAAAAAGTAATATAGTTATTATTATACGCTTGAAGAAAAAATCTTTTTTGAAGTTGTAATTTACTCTAATGACTGGGCAACAAGTTTTTGGAGCGATTTAGGTACGTATAAATATAAAAATTATAAAATTGAGATAATTGTGGATTATCTAAATTATCAATATTAAAGAGTGTTTCAAGTCACCGTCCAGCGGGCGGTCAATAAAAGAGATCTCTCTCTCTCTCTCTCTCTCTCACACTCATAGATGACTCATAGATGACTCATAGATGACTCATAGATGACTCATAGATGACTCATAGATGACTCATAGATGACTCATAGATGACTCATAGATGACTCATAGATGACTCATAGATGACTCAGAGATGACTCAGAGATGACTCAGGGATGACTCAGAGATGACTCAGAGATGACTCAGAGATGACTCAGAGATGACTCAGAGATGACTCAGAGATGACTCAGAGATGACTCAGAGATGACTCAGAGATGACTCACAGATGACTCACAGATGACTCAGAGATGACTCAGAGATGACTCAGAGATGACTCAGAGATGACTCACAGATGACTCACAGATGACTCAGAGATGACTCAGAGATGACTCAAAGATGACTCAGAGATGACTCAGAGATGACTCAGAGATGACTCAGAGATGACTCAGAGATGACTCAGAGATGACTCAGAGATGACTGTCAAATATTTTAATTTTAAAATTTTGTATTAAATTGTTAATTCCTGTTTTAAATTAAATTGAAATACAAAGTAATTCTAGGTAGAATATACAATACCTCTGGTATTGTATAAATGGACACTTTTGTTAAAAGAAACGAACTGTTGAAAATAATGGATTTACTTTTTTTTTCTATTTTGCTTTGAACAGTGTAGTAGTTTCGCGACTTTGTTAAGTTTATACAGGTTTTTTGTAGATAATAAATATTAAAATAATAGAAAATAAAAACAATAATGTATCCTGACAGTGTTTCTGCACAAGTTCCGGATATTGCTGATAGAGTTAGGTAAGTAGAGATTTTATACAGACGATGATAAATGCTTATGTATGTACAAACTCTCTGTTGTGTTTACAAATTACAATTCCTTCACTAATTAATCGAAAGGAACTTCGTTCCATCCGGGTGTCCCTTGACACATCTCACTTTTTTTTATATAATTATATTCTACCACCACTAATCTTTATTTTATAGTAATATAATTTAATTTTCTCTGGGTAAACCCTTCTCTGGTGATTTACCCAACAATTCTTCTACCTTACGAACTATGAAGTTAGTCACTTACACTCAACGTCCTTGTCATATGCGACACTTCAGTCAACAATTTTATTGGATTTTTCGTTCTGAAGAAATTCTATAAACAAATAATAAAAAAAACAAATATCTAAGTAAATAAATACAAACTTATTAAATAAATATAATACAATATTAATTTTAAATTTACCGCTATACGTATAAACTGCAGTTCTAAATGTGTCAATGTCAAATGTCATTTCAAAGCATCATTCATCAAAGTTTCTACGAAAATGGCTGGCATGCTGAATTCAGAAATTTGGAAAAATTGGGAAAAAAATGGGAAACAAGAATTGTAAGTAAATATTAATCTTTGTTAAATAAATGTCAGTACTTAATTTTAAATAATTATTTATCTAGAAGCACCTGTTGTGTTATCTGTAATACGAAATTTTTCTTACTGTTATTTGTTGATGATCAATCATTTATTTCAACGTAAACTATTTAATTGTCATCAAATTTTTATTAAACAATATTGCTTTTTTTTCAGTATTAAAGCTTGTGTTCCATTATTGAAAGATGATTTGAAAAGTCCGATGTTTGATGGGAATTTAAAACCTTCCAACATTCCCGCTTATATAAATGAATTAATTGATAAAGGGATAAAAGGAGTTATCAAATTAGATCAAGTTACATTTGTACTACGTGAATTAGTTGTAAGTAACAGTTTTTTTAATAATAGCTTTATCTAAACCTATATTTTTTAGTCATTACATCCTGATATACCATCAATAATTTTGGATATATTAAACTTAGCAGATGCAATTACATCGCAAACAGATAATGATGAAACTAAAGATAGAAATAATTTTTGTTTACTTGTTAAAGATTGTGAAAAGGTATATTATTTGGAATATATAAAATTATTTATTATAATTTATTCTATTTGTTTTAGTTTTTATCAGATAAATTACTAAAGGAACGTTTGGAAATTGATTCACTTCAAGAAGTAGGAGTACTTAAAAATAACACATTCTACTCTAAATTTATTAAAGTTAAAACTAAACTATAGTAAGTGTCTTATTTTTTACTTTTTTCATACAAAAATGCACAAATTAAGAAAATTTTAAACTTAAAGAATGTTTTGGAATATACTTTTTGTGCAATATTATTGATTTAAGCACATAGACAATGCTTTTATTGGAAAAATTCTTAAAGATAAGTTTTGAGGTGTGCTGACAAAATTATTTAAAAAACTAAGAAGTTTGTTAGAATTTATGTTTTATTTTTTAGTTATAAACAACGAAAATTTAATCTATTCAGAGAAGAATGTGAAGGATTTTCAAAATTGGTGACAAAACTTAATACCGCATTTAATGAAAATACTGATCCAAAAGAATTAATTGGAATAGTTCAATCATTAATAGGTTATTATTAGATTTGAATTTATTGTTATTTTTTTATTAATTTAAATTATATTTTTAGGTTGTTTTAATTTAGATCCAAATAGAGTGTTGGATGTTATTTTAGAAAGCTTCGAGAATAAACCAAAAGATGCAAAAATATTTGTTCCACTTATAAATTCATATATGAATGATCCACTTATAATTAGCGAAGTTTTATCAACAAAATTTGGATTTTTAAGAAATAATGAACAAGAAGTACCACAATCGTTATATATTCTCACAGCTCAGTTGTTGCAATATAAAATAATTGGATTAGACGATATTTATTATTGGGTAATTATTCAGTATTAATTGTTGTTGAACCACAAGTATATATTTGAATGAAATTTTTTTTTTGTGCAGCTTCTTCCTGAGGACAAAATTATTGTAAAGGAAGTTGAGAAAAATATGAAATTGGCCAAAGAATACGTTCGACAACATCAAATTATAAGTCTGAATTCAAAAGAAAAAGAAGACAATCCTGAAGAAACCGATGGGGATAGTGAAAGTTACGAGGGAAATCAAAAATTAGGTCTATGTGAAGCGTTATTGTTAATTGGCGATTGGGAAAATGCTGAAATTCTTTTGAAAAGATTACCGGAAAGATATGCTGTTAATTATGAACCAATCGCTTCTGCTTTATGTACACTTTTACATTATATTATTGAACCTGTTTATAGCAAGTAAGTATTTTTTCAAATTTCATTTCATAATATAATCTACTTAATTATTTAATATTTTAGATATGCTACAATCGGTGCTCAAATCCCAAGAAAACCAAATCTAAATCCAGCAATCTATAACGCATCAACTCCACCAAAACAAGCAGAAACCTTAAATCAACTCCAAGAAATCGCCATTCCTATGCTACTCACCTTAGGATCATCTCTAAGATTCGATACAGTTCTTTTAATAAAGATAATACGAATATCAAAATCGATTCTATCTCATTATGGTATCGAAAACTCAAAAAATCAACCACCGAAAGACTGTCAGTTATATTATGATATTATATCTTTATTGGATGTTACAATTCTACCATCTTTATCATATTTAGATTGCAATTGTTGCATCGCTGAAGAAATTTGGAATTTATTAAAATTATATCCGTATCAAATGAGATATTGTCTATATTCGAGATGGAAAAACGAAACTTATTTACTATATCCGGAATTATTAAAGAAACGAACAGATTCAGAAAAACAGATTAAAAATATAATGAAACGAGTTAGTAAAGAAAACGTAAAACCTGTTGGACGACTAATTGGAAAATTGACTCATTGTTCACCTGGATTTTTATTTGATTATGTTTTATTACAAATTCAAGTTTATAATAATTTAATAAGTCCAGTGGTTGATTCGTTGAAATACTTGACAAGTTTATCGTATGATGTATTGGGATTTTGTTTAATTGAATCACTTGCAAATGCTGAAAAAAAAAGAGTTAAACATGATAGTACGTCAATTTCTGGTTGGTTGCAGAGTTTATCGAGTTTTTGTGGTGCTGTTTATAAGAAATATAGTATAGAGTTGACTGGGTTGTTGCAGTTTGTTGCCAATCAGCTTAAAGCACAAAAAAGGTAATATATTTTTTTACTTAAACCCATATTTGATGATAAATCATTACTTCATTAGATAAATTTTAAAAATCATATATTTATCATTAATTTATCTTCTTAAGGTGCCTTCTCCATTACTGAAGGTCGGCTATAATTGTGACAAACCGTTCCTTAGCCAAAAGTACTTTCTCCAATCAGGTCCTCTTTTTCCTTCAATCTTTCCCTCTCCATTATTAGTCGTAGAATGCTGTATTTCTCTCCTTGGTAAATATGCCCAAAATAACCAGTTTTTCGCACTTTAATAGTTCTCTATAGGTTCCCTTCATTCGCAGTACCCTTTCATTTGTTACATGTTCTGTCCAAAAGATCCTCAACGTTCTTCGGAGCACTCATATTTCAAAAGCTTCTAAGCGTCTCATTCCTTTTACTCCTAGGGTCCATGTTTCGACTCTATATAGAAAATGTAAGTTTTACGAAACGGTAACGAACTTCCAATGATAAGGTGGGGTTTGCCAGAAGACCATTTTGACAGGACCTTCAATGACAGATAGCTGATGTAACAATGAGTAACTTCTTCTTAAGGTGCCCTGAAGGTTGGCTACAATTGTGGCAAACCGTTTTCTATCTTGCGCTGTCCTAAATAATGTGTGTGTCCCGTTTGTTCCTTAGCCAAGAGCACTTTTTCCATCCAGGTTCACTTTTCTTTCAATCTTTTCCTCCATTATTAGTCCCAGAATGCTGTATCTCTCTCCTTGGTAAATATGCCCCAGATAACTAGTTTTTCTTACTTTAAGAGTTGTCTATCAGTTCTGTTCTGTCCAAGAGATCCTCAAGATTCTTTAGAGCACCCACATTTCAAAGGCTTCTAATCGTCTCATTCCTTTTACTCCTAGTGTACATGTTTCGACTCTATATAGTAACATAGAATAAACAAACATCCAATAATAAGGTGGGGTTTGTCTTGTCAGAAGATTTTTCATTTTTTTGAAAAGTCTATCTTGTCTTCTCTATTCTGGCTCGTATCTCAACTTCATGATCAAGATTATCCGTTATCCAGCATCCAAGACATTGAAACTTAGTTTTCAACATTTGATGTTGTCTTTTTAAATTCTATTTGTACTTTTATAACTTTCTTAATGATCCTTTACAATATAAGTATTATTACTATTTTAGTTTGGATTTATTGATTTTAAAAGAAGTGGTTCAAAAAATGGCAGGAGTGGATGCTGCTGAAGATTTAACAATGGATCAATTAAATGCACTTACTGGAGGAGAATTACTTAAATCAGAGGTATTTTTTGTTTAATTTATCTATTGACTTTATTTACTCATTATTTTTCTAGGCGGGATACTTCAGTCAAATCCGCAACACAAAAAAATCGTCACTAAGATTAAAAGAATCAATGACAGACGATCTCGCAGTTGCTCTTTGTTTATTAATGGCCCAACAAAACTACTGCGTTGTTTACAAAGAAACACAAAAGAGTCATTTGAAATTAGTTGGCAAATTATCGGATCAATGTCAAGATACTTTGGTACAATTTGGAACTTTTTTGGGTTCGACTTTATCTGTTGATGAATACGTCAATAAATTACCATCAATTCAAAGTATGTTGACAGATTATCATATTCCTTTGGAAGTAGCGTTTTTCTTAGCGAGACCGATGTTTAATCATGCAATAAATGTGAGTATACAATATCTATTCACTAAAGTATCAAATAAAGTAACTTTGATATTTTGTGTCCCCCTTTTCTTGCTATAATTCTGATGTTCCATCTTCTACCTTACAAAATCAGTAAAATCGGCACTGGAGGTTCTTCATACTAACGTTTACCCAGCTGAAAGATCTCTTCTGGTTATAGTTTCCCAGGAGCGTTTTAGTTTGTCTTAGTCCTTCTAGATCGTTCCAGTACTTGGATTTTTCTCTATCCATTTCTTTATTTAGTTTTTCTAAGATTGTACTATTGCTAATTCCACAAGATGATTCCTGGTACCAAGTATGGGGTTTCAGCTCCTTCTTTTGCCAGGTTATCTGCTGTTCCGTTTCCTTCTATTCCTGTGTCCTGGAACCCATAAGATGGTATAACAATGCTATTTGTACTAGTTCATTTAATTTGCCTAGGCATTCCCAGATAATCTATGAACTGATTCTATGCGAGTTCAGAGCTTTGATGGTTTCTTGACTATCTGACATGATTACAATCTTTTGTCTACGATCTTTCCTTTCGATGGCACGGATTTCCGCTTGAAAGATGCTTGGGTATGAACCCAAGCTTTCTGAGTATTTGGCTCTAGGTCCAAAAACCCCTGCTCCTGTTCCTTTATGTGTCTTGGAGCCATCCGTATATCATTTTTTCGCTCTCTCCCAATATGGTGTCTTTGTCCCATTCAGATTTACTACCCAGTTTTTTAGTGAATTTTCTCACACAGTTAAATTTCTTTGGCATATCATCTTGGGGCACATAACTAATTTGTTTACCATTTATTTTCGAACAATTACTAAAAAGTTCTTATTTTATTCTAGCAAAAATATGATCTACTTCGCAAGTTAGATCCAGCATACAAAAAAATGTCAACTACATCCAAAAATCAGAAGTACTTGGAAGCGGTAACAGAAATCATGGAACCAGTACACATCTCACTTCAAGGCCTCCATCCTCCTCGCGTCTGGGAAGACATTTCTCCACAATTCCTCGCAACTTTCTGGTCTTTAACCATGTACGATTTATACATTCCAGAAGAAACCTATCAACAAGTGATAAATAAAGCGAAAGTATCCGCTGTGGCTAGTATGGATTTAGGAGCAAAAGGGAAAAAAGAACAGGAACGGTACCAGACTTTAGCTGAGAAACTACAAGATGAAAAAAAGAAACAAAGTGAACATGTCGAGAAAATTATGTATCGATTAAAACAGGAAAAGGATAATTGGTTTCTATGTAAAACTGCAAAAGTTGCTAAAAATGAAACCATTACCAGATTTTTGCAATTATGTGTATTTCCGAGATGTACTTTTACTCAAATTGATGCCGTTTATTGTGCCAAGTTTGTGCATGTTGTTCATTTGTTGAAAACTCCCAATTTTTCTACTCTACTTTTTTACGATAGAGTGAGTTATAAATTTTATTTCATTTTATTAATAATATACATAATAATTTTTATTTTAGTTATTCTGTGACGTAACATACTCCATAACTTCTTGCACAGAAAACGAAGCAATGCGCTATGGTAGATTCCTTTTTGCCCTATTAGAAACAGTTATGCGTTGGCATAAATCTAAAGAAATATTCGAAAAAGAATGCGCAAATTATCCTGGATTCGTAACGAAATACAGAAAAAACAACCAACACGCCGATAATTTAGACAATGTCGATTACGAAAATTATCGTCACGTTTGCCATAAATGGCATTATAAACTTGCCAAAGCCATGGTTACATGTTTGGAATCGAAAGATTATATTCAAATTAGAAATTCTTTGATTATATTGATTAAAATCATTCCACATTTCCCTGTTCTGATCAAGTTGAGTCAGTTTATTGAGAAAAGAATTGAAAAGGTGAGAGATGAAGAGAAAAATTCCAGACAGGATTTGTTTACGTTATCTATTAGTTATTTGGGATTGTTGAAGCAAAGGAATTCCAGTGGACAAATGATGAGGGAGAATGATTTTCATGTTCCTCTTGAAAAAGAAAAGGTATAATTATTGATTTAAGATTAATTCTACATACAAAGACAAAGAATTTTCCAAATTATTATTTAGTCAGATTTGTATTGCTAAACGTACAAATCAATCTTTGTGGAAAATGGTCTTCTTCGAGTATTTTTTGTAGAAATCACACAATTTCACGTCTTCAAATTTAGATTTTGGAAGTGGGTTTTCTTGAATCTTTCAAACAGCACTATTTGCAAGTGTATTGGAGTAAACAAACAATTTTTTTCAAATTCATTTTACTTTTCAGGACATAAACACTGCAAACTTCTAAAATACACTCCTTCGACAAATGGTTTTAATAACTGCCAATTTTGAACAAACTATAAAACTAGTTTTAATAACATTATCAAGTTGGGTTATTTATGTAAAAACACATTTGATGTTGCTTTTCCAAATTTTCAATAAGCTTCTGGATTTTGTCTTCTCTTAATCATCCTGTCAGTGAGTGCAGCTAGGATGCTTAGTTGAGTAACGCCTCTTTATATTAAATTTTTTCCTCACTGAAATGGATTCATTACCCAGCAAACAAATAGGCTTACCATTGTGCAAGATAAAAAGAAATCTTTAGTCCATTTTTCTTGAAACTGGTGGCCCTCTACATCTACTTTTCGGTTCTTTCCACTAGACATCATTTTCGTATACAAATTATCCTAGTCCTCGGGTCCTCACTAAGTAAACCTGGCATGGTCTCTCCTGTGGAGCTCCATGTTTTAAACACTGCTTCCTATGGGAATATTGTGACCAGGGTCGGTACCAAGAGTCCTTGTATGCACCCGATGCGTGCAGGACTCTAATTTGTTCAGCTGAAAATCATCACCACCGCTGATCTTCAGGTAGGCATAAATCCAGGTGTCCCAAGTTCTTGAGGATTTGGATGACTATCCTTGAGTTACTGTTGTCACAGGGCAGTTTCCTTTATAAGAGACCTGAGTTCTGTGACTAGCTCCTGAAGGTGGTGATAGGATTCAGGGTTCGTGTCACCGAAGATGAGGAACCGTTTATGGTCCAAGGCCTCACACTCGAATAGAATGTGAGTTGCCGTCTCATCTTCCATGGCGCACAGTCGGCACGAGGTGGGTTCCTGTGTCAGGAAGGTGTAGTCTGAATGGTCCATGCCCAGTGAGTAGGCCCACCAGTACTCTTATCTGACTCCTGCCAAGATTCAGTATGTCAGACATCAGTTTTTTTGGAGTATCCTTTGAGCGTCAGCTTCGGATGCCTCAGCCCTACAGTATTACTCCAGTGTTTGGTCGACTCTTCCCAGACCCAGTTCCTGACTTTGGTCCTTACCCAGGCTCTAGGCAGTCCCAATACAGGTTCTGGACCAATGAATCGTGTATCCGCTCCCTTTTGGCCAGAAGGTCCGCGATTTCATTGCCCTCAAAACCCTTATGCCCTGACACCCACTCCAAAGAAGACCCTGTTGTGTCTAGCCAGTTCATTGAAGTTTTGTATGTACTCCCAGATCAGCTTGGAACTAATCCGGAATTGTTTTAAGGCCAGCAGTGCGTCCTCACATAAAAAAATCACGAATACCTCCCTTTATTCGTTATTTATATTGAGTCGTAACGTCTTTTTCAATACCTACTGAAAATATTCCCGAGGTGGACGTTTTTTGTGTGGTTCAATTTGTTGCTCACATATCCTATTTTGTAATTATTTAACCCTTAAGTAAATAAATAGTTTTATTGTTATTTTAGGGTAATAAAAACCACGATGCAAGCAACAAACATAATGGCGAAAATAAAGGTAATTTACATTTATTTCCACATTAACGTAAGTTACAGTATAATAATTGGTTTTAGATGATTCGTCAAAAGAAAAAACTGAAAGAAAATCATCGAGAACGATTTCAGATGAACCTCGTTCTACAAAATCTCAGATTATTACTTTGGATATAACCGGGTAAGTAAAATCTATATATTTTTTATTTATTTTACAATATGTTTGATTAAATTAATTGTTTAGTCCCAGTACAAAAGAGAGATCAGAAAAACAACCAAAAGAAGATCAAACTCGAGATAATAAGCATAGTAGAGCTGATAAGCAAGTTGATTCGTCAGAAAAAGAGAAACGTCGTGAAAGAAGAGAAGAAAAATCAAATGCCAAAGAGGATAGACACGAAAAGCAATATAATAGAGTAAGTTACTTTTTTACATTGTAATCTTGTTTCTAATTTTTTTTTCTGTATATTATAGACACAAGATGAAAGATATATTGAAATGCTGAGTCCAAAAGATGATGGTGGTCGATATTCAAGTGAGAAACAAGTTGACAGATACTATGAGGAAAGGGGAGGGGGGCATTACTATAGAAATGATGAAAGAGATTTGGTGGTCAGTGGAAATGGAAATCTAGGAAGACGCAGTCAGGAGCCCGATCCCGATAGAGGTAAACCATTTTTACTATTATACTTATATAATTTGGAGATCAAATATTCACCTAAACCTGGAAGAACTGGACAGGATAAAGTGAAGTCCCTAAGGCCAATAATTCTGATTTCATTTATACTAAAGACCTTAAAAAAAGTGCTCGATAGGCATGTTAGGAATGGTATAGTAAAGTTGTTGCGATTGTTCAGAAATTGCTTTTTGAACCGGATCTTCATCAAGGTCCAAATTATTACTTGAGTAGTATTCACTGAGCCTATTCAACAATACGGATTTGCACCCATAGTTTCCAACTCTAATTCTTCTAGCTCTCTTCTGAGCTCAGCCACCAATAGTTCATTTATCTTCTTTCCAGACATTCTTGAATCTTTACCCCACATCTAACACCAAATTGAAACACTTATAGGGACTTTAACACAATTTATTCACCAAAATTGTAACAGATATACAAGAACTCTGCAGAAAAACGTCTAAACAGTTTTACAATGATATTGAACTATTCAAAACTCCTCTCACCTTGGTGACAGCCTGAGGTGAGGATATCCCTACACACGGGAGGATGCACAAGGGGCCATATGTGGCCTCAGTGCTGGCAGAGCACTAGCTCGCCCCTTCCCAAATTTCCAGATCCAGACCTCTCTTAACTACTAATCTATCCTCTTATATAGTAAAAACGAATTCAAAGAATAATGTGAATAATTTATTACATGCCCAAGTAGAGCCCAACTAACAATTTAAGTTTTATAATGGCTTTTAGAACGTTTACCGAATGTATTTTATAAAACAGCCACTGTTTTACAAACACTTACACAATGTTCTTACAGCTCTTATAAGCATGGAATTGGCGTATATTATAAAACAAATCGCCTGTTAGACATGCTCTATAGATGTTGTTTGTTGCTATAATAAAACAGTTATAAGAACATTTATAAATGTCTAATAAGAATTTTTAAAAACATTAGAAAACTGTTTTATAACAGCACTGTTACTACGAGCGCCAATAGTTACATGATGAAAAAGTTTTTTTAACATTCCCATTTACACAAAATTGTTCGTGAATATGCAATTAGTATCTTTAGCTGTTGTAGAAAGATACTAACATCTGTTAACTTGGTAGCAAAAATTGAATAGATGACAAATGGCTGGTTGGGTATAAAAAGTACTTAATAAAAAGAATGATTTGAAAAAATTCACCCATGGAGCAGATTTGGCTGCGAAATTAAATTTACTGTTAAGTATATTGTACAATTCTAATAAAATTTTAACGCGCCTCCCGAATTATGATAATTAAGGAAATTTAAAATATAATTTAATAATGAAAAAATATATCTTATATCTATTTTTGTTAAATAGTTTATGAGGACCTTCTTCATTATAAACTAGCAAGTCTAGCATATTTATCTTTCATGGAAATGTTACGTTAGACACGAAAAAATATAATTAAAATATACAGCCTGTCGCTTTAAAGCCTCACAAGATGGCCACTTACTTATACGATCCTTATAAATCAAAATTGTCCGAAACAGTACAATTATGCTCTGTTTGTAGCTGTTATAAAAATAAAACAGGATTTGTATGTCTGGGCAGAGTTTTCTGTAAAATGAACCACTTCTTTTAATTTTTCTCCAGCTACTGCACGACATTTTGTTTATACGTGCAAACAAAAAATATTATTAGACTAAATAAACATGATGGATATTTTATAACAGTTTTATAATTATTGTTGTGTTAATATTTTAATGTTAAAAAACCTCCTTATGCAACATATTTGTTTTTTAACTGTTGTTTGTAAAACTATAAAACAACAATTTTATAATTACTCGCTTTTATACCAATCTGCTGCAAAAAGAAATTTACTTTTATTAATAACAATTAAAAAACTATTTTATTATTAGTAAATATGTTCGTAACAAAACAGTTTTATTATTGCTTTTATGGCGATAAATTAATCCAAAAAATCACCATTATAAAATGCTTTTAGAGCAAAGTATAATTCAGAGCTAATATGCTCTATAAAAATATTTTATAAACGTTTATAAAATAGTTCTATAACTTATTCTCTAATTATTTTATAATTTTGCTGTAAAAACGTTCTCAAAACAATTTTGGTGACAAAACAGTTGAGCGCAACAAATTTATCGCGAATTAATACTTTATAAAACATAAAAGATTTTACGAAGCGTCAATAAAACAGTTATAAAATATATTAGTTCGCTAACGATATCGAATTGCTAGTTGGGAGATATTCTTTGTAGTTCTAAAATGCCGTTTGTTATCCAAGTAGTATTGGGCAAACTATAACAGTGGCTTTCTTGTTTTAGAGACAAAACGAAGAAAAGTCGACAATACTTCGAAGGTTAGTATCGACGTCAGATAACATCGGTGCCGTATTCTAGGTTCCATCCCGTTATTGCAATTCCGATATCCGAAATGGGAGATTGGGCTGAAAAAGTGAAAAAAAAAATAATTTTGGAAGTGAATAGAACTTTAGTGCGCGTGCGCTTATAAACATTATCGTGAAATTATACGAAATACATTCGAAAATTCAACTTTTAATCACTTAAGCAGACGTCTTACAAATACAGAAGATTTCAATTCAATTAAACGGAGTTGCTGTGTTACAAGTTTTACGAAAACGATAATGTTTTTTTTGTACAGAATGTTTTAAAATTTCATGAGTAAATTGAAGAGAAAGAAACGTATAGATATAGGTTTTCAAATATCAGTTATTAAATGAATACTCAATGTCATCAGGAAACATTTTATTACACAAATTAATTTGACGACTCAAATGTAACTCTCAAAGAATTATGCTGTTTAGTATTAATTTTCAACAGTTTCAATAGAAAATTGTATAACTCCAAAAGATAATTCAAAAACACGTTACTGTCATACATCTAAGAAGTTCATTGAATGATAAGGAATGTTAAATGTTTAATGTATGTTAAAACTACATTTTTAAAATATTATTTAAAAGAAATCACAAATGTGCGACATCCAGAAGTCAGTTTAAAGAAATGAGAAAATCTAATCAAAAAGATATCCAGCATAAGATCTTCCTGTTGTATTTTTTTTCTGATAAAACGCTGTATTAAAACTGGATAAACAAAACGAAAAACTAGATGATAGTCATCGTATGAAGATTATTTCTTATTCCACAAAATTGATATAATTATCATTTTTTTGTTCAACAACAAGAAGAAGAGTTGTTTTCTGTATATTTTCAACAATATATTTGGTTATTTTTGCCTGTGATTCATTGGTTAGCCTATCCAGCAAAATGGGATTTTTATAAGGATTAAAAGAGACTATTATTTTGAGTTCATCAGCCCAATCTTCCGTTATTTGTAGTCTGAACAGGATTTTTTTTGACTAAATTCAGGTAGGTGGTTACTGTTAAGATTATAAGTGTTTATAAAGTTTCAAATACAAGTTATGTTATTATTATTTGAAATATAATTTATTTTTGTTTGATTTAACTTTTTTTTTGATCTGTATGAATGTTTTGTTAGAATGGGTAGTCTAATAAAATTAAATCGTTACAATAATATAGCTTTATAAACACTTTATTTATGTTTTTTATTGTAATTTCGGTGATGGTAAGATCTAAAAGAAGTAGACTTTCATTTATATTTTTGATGATCTTTACAGTTATGAAAAAAAATTATTGCGGGTAACTCAATCTATTGGTTTATTTTTTACCTGGTGTATAAGAGGTTTGTTCAGAAAGAAACGAGAATTTTGAATTTCACGGGCTACGTACATTCGATATCAGCCATTTTGCATTGTTAGTTTGTGTTTGGCAGACAGAAAGATTAGACGTGTTTGGTTTACAAAATGGATCAAAGAATCTGCATTAAATTTTGCGTTAAAAATAAAATAAAGTGTGCTAATTCATTCAAAATGTTGACTGTGGCATTTGGTGAATCTACTATGAGTAAACCAAGTGTGTATGAATGGTATAAATGCTTCAATGAAGGACGAGAAGACATTGATAACCGCTCTGGACTCCCGGGCATGTCAACAACTGATGAAAACGTCAAATCAGTGAAGCAAATGGTATTGGAAAATCGTCAAGTTACTATAAGGGAAGTTGTTGAGGATTTTGGGATATCAACTAGATCATTTTTTGGACTTAAAACGTGTAGCAGCGAAGATTATTCCAAAATTGCTCAATTTTGATGAAAGTCGCTCAGGAGTTGTTTAATATTGTTTTTTTGTCACCATGATAATGCACCAGTACATTCATCACTGCTTTTTCGTGAGCTTTTGGCCAAAAACAATACCGTTATCATGCCCAAACCACCGTATTCTGCGGACTTGACCGACTGCAACTTTTTCCTATTCCCAAAACTAAAGAGATCGATGAAAGGGCTACGTTTTGCCACAATTGAGAAGATAAAGGCTGCGTCGAAGAAAAGAGCTGAAGAGTATCCAAAATCGAGTTGCAGAAGTGCGTCGAAGATTGGAAGAAGCGCTGGCGCCAAGTGTGTTATATCTGAGGAGGATTACTTTGAACGGGAAAAAATAGATATTGATAATAAATAAAGATTTTAAGAATTATTCAAAATTTCTCGTTTTTTTCTGAACATACCTCGTATGTTAATAAATTTTGGCGCAAGGGTTTTAACTGTAATAACGAACCAATTTTAAACGGCTTAGTTTTTTCTATGGAACTGTTAATATTAAAGTTAAACAAGGAAATTTGCATTCATTTTCGGTACAGGTAAGAATTCTGGACAAAATTGTAATAAATAAAATATCTGTCTATCGACAAAAGATTATTGTGAAACCTGGTTAATTGGGATCTCAAGGGACCAAGGATTTTGTACCATTTAAAAAGATTTTTATTTATCCAGTTTTGAAATCAACCATTAAGGTCTTGTGAAATAGTACATCGTCCATAGAAAAAAATCCTGAAAAATCGGCTGCTGGTCATTTTGGTCGTCCCTAGGGATGGTAATTATTTTGTTCCATTCTGGAAACGCTGCACTGATCTCTATCTGCTCTTCTAGACTAGGCTCTCAGGTTCATATACATTTTTCAATTTGAATTCAGCTTTTTTGTAGCAATAACTAATTTTGGTTTTCCTAACAGAAACCAAGCTTTTCTCGAAAATCTCATGGCCTTGAGGATGTTGATTTTAGGGCTTTTATCTTCTTCTATAGATTTAATAACATATTGTCTACTTCCTTCAGTACTCAACAGTACTTTAAAAAATGCCTTATCTCTGCCAGAATATTTATTGGCTCCGATAGCCAACCTGTTTTGAAGGCTCTACAATCTACCATCTCATTTAGCCAGGTTCAAAAAGTCGAATTAACAGAGGTAATTTAGTGACGGTCATTGAAATTCTCAATAATAGATTTCAATGTATTTAGTTTTTTCAAGATATAATTATTTTTTAAAATTTGGTCCAGTTAGATAAATTTGACAATAATAATAATTTATTTATTCTGTATCTTGTTGAGATACGAGAGAAGAAAGAACTTTCTACTTCAGAAAGAATTTTGTTTGTAAATCCAATGGTTGTCTGCAGAATTCCAAACACGAAGAACGGAAATCAAACCCGGACTTCTTCCAAACTGGTGAGAAAAGTGACAAAAGAGAGAGATCGAGTAAACCGAAGGAGAAAAGAGAGAAAATGAGTGAAGAGGAAAAGGAATTAAGGAAAGAAAGAAAGTTAGGACGGAAAAGGGTATATTTAAATTACATTTATAATTTTACAACTTTTGTACTTAACATAATAATTGTGTAAAGAATCATTCGCATTATAATTTTTTGAGATTATTTAAGTATTACGTGAACAGGGTCGATATTTAATTATTTTTAGGATCGTCTCGATGAATCCCTTCAATTAGAAATGAAAAGACGTAGAGATGAAGAAAAAGGTAAAGAATTGTTATATAAAATTAAGCTAAAAAGTTAACACTAATAAAATATTTTTTTGTAGTATCAAAATTAGTTTCTCCTAACAGAGCTCCTAATGGTGAAATGCTAGAGCCTCCTATGCATATTAGAGAAAAACACCATAGAAATAGAGTACGTATGAATATTTACACTTTTATCGTTTTTAAGCGTATTGTTTATATTTTAGGAAATATCACCATATCAAAGAGACCGATCGCATGAAAAATCTGAGCCACGAGAAAAACAATATCCTTTTAAAACTTTTATTTTATAAAGTTTCATTATTTTTAGGAAACAAATTATTTTCCTTAATTAGAAATACCAGGAGGAGTTCGGAAAATAAACGAAGATAGCTAATAATTCAATTATAAACGAATGGTGTGATTCCGTGAAGAATTAGGAACTATTTTATAAATATTGGTGTTAAGTACCATATGGTTTAAGTTAGTTTTTTATGTGATTCTTTATGTAAATGTAATAATAAATAATGATAATCATACTGAGTTTATTATATTCTATTAATTGAAGAACTTCTTGGCACTTAAAATATTTTGTATAAAATCCAGATATTTCTCCCTTACGAAACTTATCAAAGCATAAAGGACATATAATTCAATCCTCCATTAAACCTTCCCATACATACACTCCTGAGTGTGTGCCTCAGTCATCCAGAGAGGATTCTCTTTACTCCAATATCTGCAGTTTTGTAAATTCATGGTTCCATGTAAATAAAAAGTTACTGAAGCGTGGATTTAGATTGCATTATTTCAAAAAACTGCATTCGGCGATCTGGGTTATCCTCATTACATTCCTAGAGTTTAACAACTTTACACGAATGGTAATTTTTTTTTAACACATGTAAAACATTGTATATCAAAAAAAAATATTTTGTTGTGTTCTGCTTCCATGTCCTTAATTAAAGTTCATTTTTATCAGATTTATATCATGCAGCCAGCTTACTTTATTTATTTATTAGTATTTACCTATAATACGTTAAATTTCATTACTATTATAAACAACAACAAACCGATGACTTTTACTGACGTCTGTCAAAGTCAAATAAATCTTCTCTTTTATATGACTGGGTATTTAATCTACCCTAAACCGACAAATATTTGACAACTACTCCAGTATTTTTAACACGAATTTTTAATTTCAATTTGCAAATATTTTAAAAGCAATAATAGAAATATATTAAACTAATTAATCACTTTCTGGCCTGTTTCACTAAACAAATTAAACTAATTTTGGTAACAGCTGATTACCTGGTGACCTCTGACGGAAATTTCGAGGTGTTGTTGATTTGTCAAATTGGTGGATGGAGTTTGAGTTCTCGTTTATAATTCAAATAAAATGAGTTCAGCAGAATGTGCCGGCCTAGTAGTATATAGTTGTGTCGTTTGTGGTAGTAAAGAAAATCTACTACGTTGTGGTCGTTGTAAAATAAGTCATTACTGCAGCAAAGATCATCAATTACAAGATTGGAAAAAGCACAAGAGTGTATGCAAAACTGTGAAAAGTTTAAATACTGTAAAAAATAAATATGGACACATTGTAAACAATCAAACTGTTAGTGTTAGTTTACCAACAGAAGGTAGTTCTGAAAGTGAAATTTTGAGTTCTTTAGGAGAACAACTTGCACCTAATAACAATTACCAGAAATCAGTTGATGTTGCCACCATGCCTATAAGCGGAGAAGATACAGTAAAACAAAAACACAAGAGTCTCAAAGACTTTCCTGAAATATCATTAAATACAGCAAACAACCTCGAAGATGACGAATATATACAAGAAATGTGTAATAATGTAATTGAAGACATGGATGCTTATGGACTATGTGTTTTAGATAATTTTCTTGGTGCTGAAACGGGAAAAAACGTTCTAGCTGAAGTGCTCAGAATGGAAAATCAAGGAGTGTTTAAAGATGGACAATTGGTATCGTCTAAAGGTAGTTCAGAAGACAGTAAAACAATTCGGAGTGATCAAATATGTTGGGTTGATGGGAAAGAATCAAACTCACCAAACATCAGGTACCTGATAAGTAAAGTTGATTCTGTGATTACACGAGCTAATAAGATGGATAGAAGAGGACAATTAGGAAAATATAATATTAATGGAAGGACTAAGGTAAAAGATTTTTTTAGTTTATTTTCTAATTTCATTCTTTTACTATTAAAAAAGTGATTCATTTATGATGTAAACAATATAATAAATATTAGATATTTGAAACACACATGCATGTTTGTTTTTGTTGTTAAATATGTTAAAATGAATCATTTTTTGTAAGTTACATTTAACATTATAGATATTCAAATACGGGTTTAGTTAATAGTTAATTTTTCGTTATTATTGAAAATTTTCGGGAAAACCAACTGTTTTAATCTTAAGTTAAGTAATTTATTATACTTTTTTCGTAATTTATACCCTATTTGTTATGAGAAACATTTTGTTATTTAAATTTGTTTCATCCGATTTAGATATTACGAAAAAATCGTATTTTCAGTATTTAAACCAACTTTTTTTAATCACATTTTAAAAATAATCTTAAATATGCTCTCATTCTATATAAACATAAACAATTTTGTTGAAGAGATAAAATATTTTCTATTGTTTCGTAATAGTAATTATTATCCGTATTATAACTATTATATATATTTTTATTAAACCAAAATTTATAATAGTTTATACATACTCATAAAATAAAACGCAATTATTTTACAATACATACTTATAAAAGTGCTTAATAGTATATTACGTAACAAGAGTGGTAAGTAGGACATTACGTACGAGTGAAAAAGTTACGCACGAAGCCGCGTAGCGGCGAGTGCGTAATTACACGAGTACGTAATACCCCTTACCACTCGAGTTACGTACTATGCTTTATCTACGACTCAATATTTTAATTATAAATATTTAACATCTCTAAAAAAATATATGACGTACGTACTGTACTGTTATCTACTCCTTTGACAGTAAATGTCATTTGTACTCATTGTCACCATTCAGGGTAAGTAAGCTATAACGCACAGTTGTGCGTAATGAAACGTCATTCCAACATGACGTTTCATTACGCACAACTGTGCGTTATAGCTTACTTACCCTGCATGGTGACAATGAGTATAAATGACATTTACTGTCAAAGGAGTATATAAAAATTAATAAGGATCACAATCAATTGTTTTTACAAAAAATACTTTTGTTTGAAATAGGAGCAAACAAAAACAAAAAAAAAAGATTAATTGTAAATTAAAAATGTCCTGAAAAATCCAAACTAGTAAGAAAATTGACATTGTGAAAACCTCAAACATTTGGACTATAAAAACTATTTTACTAAATTTTATAAGCTTTTACTTTTTAATAATGAACCATTAAGATAACATTAATTTTTAAAACGCTTCATTTATGATATTTTAAACGAAATGAAATGTTTAATTATGTGCATTTTTTATTCATTAATCATTCGAGGTGAGAATACCAGTTTAAAACGTAATTATAATAAAACTACATCCATACTTAAATGAATCATCATAAAATGTAACCATAATAAGTATTTGTTCTTTAATAATTATATATAACAACTAGGCAAATAAGACCCCTTGATGATACAGACTATCTATTAAAAAAAAACTATCAAATAGGGTTTTTCCTTTATAAAAAATTATGCTATAAGTATAAATAATTTGGCACAATGTTTGTAGCTCTTAAACTGCTAAGGCAATTTACATAAAACACAGCTAAGAACCACCGCGATAAACAAGGCTTTCGATTTGAAAAAAAACGCATTCAAATCGGTTCATCCATTCAGGAGCTAGCTCACGTCTTCAATAACATATTGAAACATGCTAAGAAAAAAAATGTTTAAATTTGAAGCCAGTTTTCTTCGTTTACATTAAAAAGAGAAAATTTGAAAGATTTTGTAGAATGAACTAAACAAACACTTAACAACAAGGTGTCTTTCATTAGGTATTGCGACACAAAAGATTTTGAATGTTTATCTACTCTTTATCTAGTATTTCCTATCTATGGACAATGGGTGCTCTAAAGTCATAAAGACATTTCTTTATACAACAACAGATGATGAAAGCTACATAGAATCGCATATGTTCAGCAAGACGTGTTTGTATTTACACTTTTGTGCCATTTTATGTTATAAAAATGTCAACTAGTTCGATCCAACTATACAAAATTTTAGCAGATATAGAAGGTCTATTGATAAGAACTGACCCATTTCTTTTTTGGATCCCAATTGCACATTGGCCGAAACCTCGCAAGAAAATCACTTAATTATCTTCAAACCCACTTTGATTTGAATTAATCCAAAAATGGAACCATTGTTATTGAACGGCTATTTAAGTTTCACAGACCTTTGTAATGTTGCTTCTACTCTAAGCTTTAATCCTGAAGAAGGATTTTCAACTGATGAATTATTTGAACACTACATCTTAGTAAATAGTTTAATAACAGAAATCGTTGCTAGGTAGATTTAATGAAAGCAGAATTGCAAATTTCACTAACATAGACATGTTTAATGAATATAAAAAATACGGAAACAATGAATACGGGGTCCATAGCAATAAATAGAAAATTTATTTAAAAAAACTAAATACGTTTAAGTAAAAAACAGTTTTTAGTGTTTCCAACAGTCTTTTTGATGACCGAAATCTAACTATCTTTGGTGACTATCCGATTGGTCTGATTTGTATTTTCCTAAAAGGGGACAACCCCTCAATTTGCATTGTTTGTATTTTGTGATCGATAAGATTGTTTTTGTAAGAATTTTATTTGTTTAATTTTTTTTCTGAAACGAAAAATAGTGAATACCTGTACACAATTTTGCAAATTCCCTAGCAAAATCACATTAATAAAGGAATTACTCACTGATTAGTTAGATAGGTATTTTTGAGTTATAAATGAAGACAATATGCAAAATTATTAAGGTTCAAATTCAAAGTACTATTGCACGTTTTCTTTATCGATTCTAGTAGAGAAAAATAGAAACGTGTCCTACACGTGGTATTTAAATAAGAGAGTGAGAAAGAGATGGCGATTATTGGTGTAGTGCGTACGTGACCGGCGGCATGTTACGTTTTCCAATATTTTAATAATATTTAAACGCGTTTTTGATTCAATTTGACACGTCTATGTTTGTTTTATCAAATAATACCTATAAACAAATAATTACTTATTATAATAATATAATCAAATGATAAACATTGAACAATATGAATTTTTTTAACGGTAGTTATAAAATAAAGATCAAAATTTATTTTCTACCTATTAAAAATTATGTCAGGGTCTTTACACAAAGGTTTTTGGATCGGTCATTATTAGCCGCATCTCAAGGATTACACACTTAATTTTTGTTTATTTAAATGTCAACTTTAATGGATTTATACTTGAGTAAAAATAACAATTATTATTTTTATATAAAGACAGGAATATATAGTCGAGGATATAAAACCAATGTACCCTCAAAATTTATGAGTAAGAAGGATTAAAATTCAGTTTTTTTGCTTTTGATTTATCAGAGCGTCAAGTCGTACCATTCTTTTCTAGAATCATTTTGCCGCATTTTCCAGTTCATTTTTGAGAACCTCTGGTTAGGATTCTGAAATTCTCGTCATCTAGTAAGCTATAATCACACATTAGAAATCCAAAATTTTCAGTTGGTAGATCATTTAGTTTCGAAATTAAGCTAATGCAAAGTTTCGCATTTTAGACACTGACTAACTCATAATCATCAAAATAGAACTGGTACTTCCCATAGACCTAGAGCGCTGAAATTTGATAGATAGGTAGAGTCCACTTCAGCTTTTTGCAAAAAGAAGTGAAATCCCACCAAAAACATTCTGTACAGTAGTCTCTTGTATTTTTTTTATAAATCTCTCAGAAAAGCTAAAATTCGCCACTTGTGGGTTTTGGGTTACTAAAAACGAATTTGATATCGATAGCAATCTTCAGAGTGCGTTTTTTGGGGTAGCTGAGAATGAAAATTGTATCGAATCTGATCTCTGATTCTCTAGAGCTCAAGAAACCTACTTTTTACGTCGTCTCATGGCATTCATATTTGTTTATTTTTAAATAAAAAGCTTCAAGCTTCAATTGATCATTTTTTTTTTGCAAATCCACAATGACTTGCACGATAACATAATTAATTCGTAGTAGTTTTATTTTTGTACGTGTTAATCCATTTATCAGCCTGTCTATTGTTGATTTAATAAATATTGACACACCACACGATGGCGGACGTGCCTAGCATCAAATTTTAGATAAAATCTATGTGGTAGGTAGGAAAACAATGATTTATTATATCTTGTTTAATTAACAGATTAGAGATTGAAATATTTTATGGTGAGAAAAAAACTTACAAAATATAATAATAATAAAAGTTCAAACAAAGGAACAATTCTAAAAAACGGAAAAAAAAATAGAAACAAACACAAAAATTTGATAAAATTATAAAAAAAGCGAAAAAAGAAAAAATGAGAAAAATCACAAAAAGTGTGGAAAAGAAAAAGAAAAGATGTTAAAAAAAGGGAAAAAATAAAACAAAAAATCCACAACAGAAATAAAAGAAATCATAGTTTGTTATGCGCGGTACAAATTTTGCCTAATTATTTAAAAATGAATAAGTGTTGATGTTTTCGTAAATATTTGTGGAAACAAGAAAAAAAATCGTAAAATTGAATAAAAAATATCAGAGTATAGTCAGAAATTGAAAAAAAAAGTGTGCGTGTAACCTTTACGCGCGGTTGAAGTAAAACTTATTTGACATACGTATCGCAAAATAAATATTGAATTTCAATTATATTTATTGTCTATATACTTAACAAAAATGATATAATGTATTATTTATATTATTCATTAGAAATAGGAATTTGAAAGTTATCATTATTTTTTATACTTATATGAAATAATAGGTTTATGATAACTAAAATGTGAAACATAGATTTTACTCTCCAAATACCTTTAATGTATTTGAAACCGAAAGAAGATTATAATACAACACCATTTTTACTCGAACAGAATAGTATCTAATAGTTAAAGAATACATAATTAATTACAAGATTACCATAATAAAATTTATAAACTTCTAAACAAAACATAACCTCAATTCCACTAAAATGTCAATGCAAATTTGTTTTGTTTAGAAAGGTTTTTAAGCTCCTCCCATAGCTGACGTCACGCCGTTACTTCCGTCAGAAAAAAATCTGAGTTACCTTTTAGTCGCGCCTAAAGAAGTCTTACTTCAAAAATCAAAAGATCAGATATGAAACAAACAAGAAAATAAGATAAAATCGAAAAAACAAAAGGAAAAAAATCATCGAAAATACCAATTTTTTTTGTTAAAAGAAAAAAACTAGTGTAGCAGTCAGTGGGATTGCCGGCAGAAGTTATACTTCTATGCACGCCCATGGATTCATAAATTTGTATGCGAATGATTCAGCAAAATCATTATATGATATTCGTAGTAAGCGACCCCAAAAACCTCCTAGTACCGTGTGCACACTCTTTTTTATCGAAGTTGCATAAAATTCCTGGAGACGAGATCCGTCTTAAGCACCAGGTGTTTCGAAGACCATCGCCATTATTATAATCGTATTTAACGACTCAAAAAACCGCCGAGTACAAAGTGTGCACTGATTTCGTACAGAATTTACATGAAACCCCAGGAGAAGAGGTAAACACCCTAGGCACCAAGTGCCGCGGAGACTTTCGGCATCATGATATTCGTGTTCAGCGACTCCAAAAACCCCGAGTATATAAATTGAATCCATTTTCAGCAATACTTACCGAGTTGTAAGTTTTCTTTCTATTGTCTGTTCGGATTGTAATTTTCGAATGCAGAAATGCAATTTCCCATTTTTACATTATAAAAAATAGCGACAAATTTCCTGATACTTTAACGCATCCAATGCAAAAAAACGCATTCCGATCCATCTTACGTTACAAAATTCGGAGGTTTTAGTGCTTTATTTCCTCGACTATTCGTAAAAACTCTGTTTATGTAGCCAACAACCTTAAAAGCATAGAGCAGAATATAATGCAACCATTTGACGGTATTTTAGACTACAATACAATGCTCATTACTGAATATTATTATTAATATAAAATGCTAAACTTTATACAGGGTGTTTCCAAATTGATGCGAAATATTTCACAGGGTGATTTTTCAGCAAAAATTAAGGGGGGTCTTTCATATAAATTTTTGTTCAAAATCGCTCTCCCTCCAAGTTACAGCCCCTTAAAGTTGAGGGAAAACAATTGTTTTTATTTAATATCTCCACTATGGAAGAATTTAGAAGAATGAAATTTGGCAGATCATTGATGCTAATAAAATGGCATTTTTGACAATTTTTGTAACCCTGCAATGTTTATACAAGGGGGTGAAAAAATCAACCCTTATAATATTTTGCCTCTAAACTTTTTAATTCGTCTACATTTTTCTACTTAAAAAATTGATTTAAGAAGACAGGCTTAAACTGAAACTTTTTTATGTCTCGACTTTTTCTCCTAAAATTGTTAGTTTGATCACAAAAAAATAAAATAGGTTACAATTCGATATTAGCAATTCCTTTATCACATAAATCCAGAAGCGTTATTGTTTGTTAAAAACAGAGTAAGCACGTGTCAAATAATGTCATAATGGGCAGATAATTATTGCTAATGAAATGGAATTTTTTGACAATTTTTGTAACCCTGCAATGTTTATACAAGGGGGTGAAAAAATCAACCCTTATGATATTTTGCCTCAGAACTTTTTAATTCGTCTACATTTTACTACTTAAAAAATTGATTTATGAAGGCGGACTTAAACTGCAACTTTTTTACGTCTTGACTATTTCTCAGTAAGTTGTTTCGTTGACCATAAAAAAAATAAAATATTACTCATTCCTTTTGCACATACATCCAGAGGGGTTATCGTTTGTTAAAAAAAATAAAGTATGCCAGTATTGAATGATATCATAATGACAAACAGTTAATGATTATTTAATTGGACCATATTTTCTACCAATAAGATTAAATGGAAACGACTACGGCCATTTCCTCGAAGAAGTGTTGCCCACTCTTCTTGAAGATGTTCCTATACAAATTAGGCAAGAATTATGGTAATGAGTACCTAATATTTAATTTTTTTATGGTCAAAGAAACAACTTACTGAGAAATAGTCAAGACGTAAAAAAGTTGCAGTTTAAGTCCGCCTTCTTAAATCAATTTTTTAACTAGGAAAATCTGAGGCAAAATATTATAAGGGATGATTTTTTTACCCCCTCGTATAAACATTGCGGGCTACAAAAACCGTCAAACAATGTCATTTTATTAGCAATAATTATCTGCCAATTGTGACATTATTTGACACCTGCTTACTCTATTTTTAACAAACAATAACGCTTCTGGATTTATGTGAAAAAGGTATAAGTAATATCGAATTGTAACTTATTTTATTTTTTTGTGATCAAACTAACAATTTTACGAGGAATAGTCAAGACATAAAAAAGTTGCAGTTTAAGTCCGTCTTTTTAAATCAATTTTTTAAGTAGGAAAATGTAGACGAATAAAAAAGTTCTGGTGCAAAATATCATAAGGGTTGATTTTTTCACCCCCTTGTATAAACATTGCAGGGTTACAAAAATTGTCAAAAAATGCCACTTTATTAGCATCAATTATCTGCTACATTTCATTCTTCTAAATTCTTCCATATTGGAGATATTAAATAAAAACAATTTTTTTCCCTCAACTTTAAGGGGCTGTAACTTGGAGGGAGAGCGATTTTGAACAAAAATTTATATCAAAGACCCCCCTTAATTTTTGCTGAAAAATCACCCTGTAAAATATTTCGCATCAATTTAGAAACACCCTGTATGTATACTTACGTGACATAATTATCAAATAATCTGTCAAATATGATATTCATTCATTAGTTCAGACTGTTTTTTTGTATATCTATCCCTTTTCAATGTACTGAATGTTGAAACGGTATTCAAAGGACTTATAGTTATGACTAATAACATGTAGTAAATATTTCATCTTTGACGGTATTCAAAGGACTTATAGTTATGACTAATAACATGTAGTAAATATTTCATCTTTGTTTTTACCAACCAATATACCTTATAAGTGTTTTTGTCTCTCTCTTACTCATACCATTACATATGTAATGATTTTTCCCATTTAACTCTACACAAATCTTTTCCACCGAGTGCACGAATAGAAGTTTAACTTCAATAATATGTTTCATTAGTACCTATTTCCAAAAAGGAAAATCCAAAAAAATCATGGATTGTTATACTTGGTACAAAGTTCGCCTGTCAGCTAGTCTTATATAAACATAAATATTTTTAATTGAATGAGTATGCGCGTTTTTGTAAATTTATTTCCAGCTTAATGATGCAATTGAATTGCTGGAAAAAATAATAAAAAAATCTTGATTATGAAATTCATTACGAATATTTGAATAAATTAGTATTAGTTTATGGAACTTTTGTGGTCAATGCATTATGTTAAACTATAGTGTTATTATTGCTTAGCTTAATCATGTTATTTAATTGATTTATTTATAGTTAAAGGTGAAATCATATAAACAAATAATAATAGTTGTATTTAAAAATAGATTTATATAGTTTTATAATGTTTACAGTTTTATTTCATTAACTAAAATTTATTATTTGATTAACTATATACAGCATTGCAAAATTTTATTTTTCAACAAAATTGTGACGGGTACGATCTGAATAATAAACAAACAGAAAAAGCCGGCCATACACGATATATCAATTTCCGCTATTTCTTTATATTATAAACAATTCATAATAAAAATCAATTAAAGTTTAAGGTGATGTAAACAAATATAGTTGTTAAAAATAGATTATGCAGTTGTCACGGCGCCAAAATCTAATATTTTTTTTCATTTGGGCAAATAAAGAATTTATTGGGTAGATATTTATTTTTTTATAATCTGACATTATCTAACATTATCTACAACTGATAAAAACATTTTGTTATGAAAATAGCGTTTGTATAGAAATTGTTACCAAGAATTTTCATTTTTTATAAACCACATTGTGTGCCTTTAAAATTATAAAATTTATAATTATTAACACTTAAAATGTGTACATTACATACATACATACATACATTAAAGTAGTTATTCCCCTTACATTGTATTTATCATGTAATATTGGTTTTTCCCCATTATTATTCAATTGATGAGTAATGTGTAAATAAAATATGTAATTATTTGTCAAGTAAATATAATATATTCTGGTATAAAAAAAAATGTTTACTTATATCATTGTGTGCTTCATTCAACCATTTTTCTACAGTGTGGTATCATTTATATAATCGTTCTTTATTTGCGTCCATGTCTCTCTATCTTTTGCCTTTTTAGATCATGTTCTACTTACCAGTTTCTTTATATCGTAATCATGCGAGGGTTGTCTTTTTAGTTTTGCATATAGGCTTAAAAACAAATAGTATATTGTGTGGCAAGGGGTGAAACAAAACGATTTCTGACTAGGACGAGAGTTGACAGCCCTTGCTTCGCTCGGGCAGTCAACTCTCGCCCTAGTCAGAAATCGTCTTAGTTTCATCCCTTGCCACACATCAGATTTTTCATATCACATGCATTGAAATAGCGAGTTTTGATCTCTGTAGCCAGTTGAAGTAAGACTATTTCAGACAAATAACGTAGTAATATCTTGACAACCATTTGACGACAGCTGTCAGACGATTATGATTTTATTCGCTTTTGTTTATTACAAATGCGATTCTGACAGACACGAAGACTAGATACCAGGAGTCTACACGGTATAGGCTTTTCAGTAGTAATACCCCTAGGGCCTTGATAATACCGAGATAATTTTGTCATAGAGGATGCTGAAAGCGTGTTGCTTGATAATAGCCCGAGGCCGCAGGCCGAGGGCTATTATCTTGGAGCAACACGCTTGAAGGATCCTCTACGACAAAATTTTGAGTATTTATCAAGGCCTGAGGGGTATTCGATAAGATAATTTTTTACTTTGTAGATTTCAAAAAATTGTCAATCTGACGTTTAATAATTTTCAACAAAATTTATTATTTTTAATCTATCAACTATTATTCATTTTTAAACAAATTTACAGTTGTGAAAAGTACAATTGGTAAATGTTAAGTTGGAGGAAGAGTTGCGACATTTTCAAGCCAGCTGTCAGTTTGACGTTTAATTAATTTTTAATCAAATACTCGATGATCTTTGATGAAAACACCAAACTGAAAACACCACATGTAGAGTGTTGTCGCTGTAATCCAGAGGTGATTGGATGGAATTTGACATATGACTCAAAATTGAATAATTTGATTGGTTACTATATTCAGTAAAAAATTATCTATAATATTTCTGGTCTCAATAATCAACCCAGATCATAGTTCTATTTTTGCCACTGGCGGCGCGAGTAACCATAAGAACTTATAGAGTCTTATAAGAACCGATGCTTATGACATTTAAATTTCGCGAAATTAAATTTAGTATATAATATTAATTTATTTATTTAAAATTAGTTGTCATAACAGCTGTCAATAGTAACAAAACTTCCCGCGTAAGGATTTAAACGAGTATCTTAGGAACACGAGCGCACTCTACCGCCAATAGTTCTGTCCCCTAAATTGAGATCATTTTTTTAACATTACGTTTAAACTCCTGGTATCTATACTTCGTGCTGACAGACTTGAAATAAAGACATAAGTAATAAATAAATGAATGTGCCGGGCAGAAATAACGTTGTTTCTCACCTAGGGCAGAAAAAGCTGTCAGTTTCTGACTGACAGTTGCATTGGTCTGAAATTGTCTTGTTTCGACTGACAAAACAGGGATCAAAATAAGCTGTTTCAATGCATGTGATATGAAAAAATATATAGACTTAGTGAACGGTATTGCTTTTCCCACCAAGATCCATTTTTCGACCAACTTACTAATTTCAAAAATTCATGTACTTATCCTAGCCCCAATAACAGATGGCGCTACTAGTATCGGATATGTGGGGGTGCCGGTGTGGCAATTATGTATGTTTCGGTATTTAACTGAATATACGAGGATCCCACATAATCCTCTGCGTGTTCAAATACTTATTCTCTTAGTAGTGAAGGTTAAAAATCCAACAGTCGACTAACAAGAATAGAAAGGCTTTATTAACACAATAAAATAGTAACAGAAGTACAACAACAATCTTTTATAAAACAACATGGCGGTCTCTCTCGTGAGAAGCCCTCTCGAAACCCGGTCTTTTTCCGCGTATGCTCGGAGGAGGTCGGCGCCACTCGGCCGTCAAATTCATTATTTAAAATAGGCATTCCCTACACACTCCCCTCCTAGCAGAAGCGTTAACAAAAAATTGACTAAATTATCAAAATTAATGTTACTTTTGAACATGAAAATTTTAAAACCAAGTGTGATACAACTTGACTACAAATAATGGTTTTACACCGTATTTAATTTGTAAACTTATGAACGAGAAAAAATATTTGTAATACATATTTGTATACAATTAACAATTATAAAAAGTTTTTTTACTTTGAAATTTGTTTGTTTACACCAAATAGGTACTTGTTTTTTTAACTAAACGTGACACTTTTCTTACGCACTGGATGGTTATCACTATTGTTAGAATTCTTGTTTAACGCACTTTTGAGAATTGATACTGGTTGCACGCACTGCACAGTATTTGTACCGGATGTTTCATTCTCAGTTAACAGTTTCTTTTTATTAACATATGTTTTTAATATGGGTTGACTAACTGGTAGATGTTCCGACGAATGTGCATCATCATTACTATGACAATTTTCATTAAAATCACGAGTTTGATCGACTAATGTTAATGAACTATCGGAAATGTTCGATTCACTCTTTTGAGGAATATCATTTTGAGCGATTGTAGGATCATTCGCATCTCCAGAAACAAAATAAGCCGGTTTTAGCGATTCTACCGAAACAGAATGAGAAACACCATTAATATCAATTTGAAAAACTCGGTCAGTCACTCTTTTAATGACTTTGTATGGACCAACATAAGGTTTTTCAAGTGATTTTTTAGTCATCACACGTTTGAAAACATGCGTACAAGTGTACAAGTCTTTAAAATAAAATGCGCGTTTATTTTTAGCATATTTGTGCGATACCGGAATTGGTCGTACTTGACGCATATATTCCCTAAATTCGTCAATAAATGCCGTCGGATCAGGGGATAATTCGTCTTCTGCGAAGAATTCACCTGGTAAACGTAAGGCTTTTCCAAAAAGAAACTCAGCTGGTGACGCTTCGGTATCCTCTCGCACATAGCATCTTAAACCTAACAAAACAGTGGACAAGGTGCGTACCCAATTCGTGTTTTTGTGACACATTAAGGCAGCTTTTAATGGGCGATGTACACGCTCAATTAGTCCGTTTGACTTAGGATGGTAAGGAGTAGTACGTATCCTCTCACAACCAGAAATGGAACGTAGTGAGGTAAAAAGTTGCGATTCGAATTGTGTGCCACGGTCACTTGAAAGTGTTTTAGGAGCACCAAATCTAGATATCCAAGTGTCATAAAATGCTCTGGTAACGGATGAAGCTTCAATATTCTTGATTGGAACTGCTTCGATCCAACGAGAAAATCGATCAATTATTGTTACCAAATAAGCATATCCGTCTGCCGGTGGCAAAGGACCAACAATATCAATGTGAATATGATCGAATCGACCATCAGGAGAAACAAAATGCTCAGGTAAAAGCTTGACATGTCGTGAAATTTTTGATTGTTGACAATCTGGACATGTTTTGCACCAAAGTGAAATATCACGATGCATATTCATCCACACATAACTTTTACGAATTAACCTATCTGTGGCTTTTCCACTAGGATGTGAAGGACTATGGAAAATATCAAATACATCTCGTCTCAAAGGTGGTGGGATGTAAGGCCTAATAGTTTCACCAGAAATATCACAGATAATGGAGTGATCTTTATTAAATGGTACAAGTTTTAATTTAAGAGAAGTATTATCAGATTTGAGCAAATTTTGTAAATCTTTATCTTCTTTTTGAAGTTTTTCAATTGATTCAATGTTAACATTAGAAGTTAATGTGAGAGAATCGATTCTAGACAAACAATCCGCAACGACATTTTCATTGCCAGGTATGTGCTCTATTCTAGTTGTAAATTGAGCAATAAATGACAATTGTCGCTGTTGTCGTGGTGATGCTTTTTCAGGACTTTGCGAAAATGCATAAATAAGAGGTTTGTGATCTGTACGAATTTTAAAATCACGACCTTCTAACAAATAAGAAAAATATTTTACTGCTAGATACATTGCTGTTAACTCACGATCGTAAGCACTATAATTTCGTTGAGCAGGAGTAAATTTTTGGGAAAAGAAAGCAAGAGGTTCCCATTTGTGTTCGTCATCAGCTGACTTTTGCTCTAAAACAGCACCAGCAGCTACATCTGAAGCATCCGTGACTAACTGTATTTCTGAGTCTACACGGGGATGAACAAGAAGAGCAGCATTTGCAAAGTCAAATTTTACTGTTTCAAATGCTTCTTCAGCTTCTAATGACCATATAATTTGAGATTTGTCATTTTTACGAGAATTTTTAAAGTAAGCATTTAGAGATGCTTGTTTTTTTGCAGCATTGGGGAGATTTCGATGGTAGAAATTTACCATTCCTATAAATCTTCGCAATTCAGCAACAGTTTCCGGTTTGGGAAAATTTAAAACTGCATTAACTTTCGCCTTGGTTGGAAGAATTCCTTTACTGTTGATAATATAACCTAGAAATTCCAGTTCTTCAACAGCAAAAATGCATTTGTTGATATTTAATCGAAGATGAGCATCCCGAAGTCTCGCGAAAACAATACGCAAGTGATTATAATGCTCTTCAAGCGTAGTGGAAGCGATCAGTATATCATCTATATAAATGAAAACAAAATCTAAATCGCCTAAAACGCTGTTAATATATCTCTGAAAACTTTGACTAGCATTTCGCAGTCCAAAAGTCATATATAAAAATTCAAAAAGACCAAAAGGAGTAATAATCGCAGTCTTTTCAATGTCCTCCTCTGCTACAGGGATCTGATTAAACGCCTTAAGCAAGTCGAGAGAGGAAAAATATTTTTTGCCATGAAGATTGGCAGTGCAATCATAAATATGCGCAGTCGGATATTTATCCGGAATGGTGACAGCATTAAGTTGTCTGTAATCACCACATACTCTCCAAGTCCCATCTTTTTTTAAAGTCATATGCATGGGGCTGGCCCATGGACTACTAGACGGACGACAAACACCTGCTTGACACCAAGTAGCAAATTCCTCTTTTGCGGCTTTCAATTTAGCCGGATCTAATCGTCTAGAACGAGCTGAGACAGGAGGACCTTTGGTAATTATATGATGTCGAACTTTTGATTTTTCAGGTGGAACAATAGGACTGGTACTTGTAATTTGTGGAAATTCCGCAAGAATTTCAGCGCATTTGGAATCGGGGGGAATAGCTGAAACCGAATGAATCGATGCCTCTTTGACAATACAGGTAGTCGAAAGACTAGACTTATTATCAATGAGACAGCTATTGCGAATATCTATCAATAGACCATAATGATAGAGAAAATCTGCACCTAAAATGGGATAAGGTATATCTGCTATGCAGAAATTCCAAGGAAAAGAACGTCTAAGACCTAAATCTATCGTTCGGGAAGATTCACCGTAAGTATTTATAAAAGTATTATTAGCGGCATAAAGTCTTGTTTGCTCAGGACTTTTATTCATTTTCGAAGAAACAGGAATAAGCGATACATCAGCACCTGAATCTATGAGAAAGAATTGATTCGTTTTACGATCCGCAATAAATAAACGTTTAGATTCTTTAACAGAATGAGCTATACAATCGGTACGAGCAGAGTTTTTATTTTTGTCTTTTTTATCCTTATTAAGAGAAGACCATTCTGTATATCTAGAACACCAATCTCTGCAAGTACGAGCATCATCAGGAAATTTTGAATGCGCATAACACAATCCTGATCTATTTTTACTTTTTGAACGACTACGAGAACGGTCGTTACTTAAATTACTCTTTTTGATTGTTTCAATCAATAAATCAATTTTCTTTTCTAATCGAGAAATTGGATCATCAAAATTTGAAGAAGAAGCTTTAGGTTCAGAATCACTTGAAGTGATTGCATAAATATGACTATTTGAAGAAGTCGTATTTGCAACCAGCTTATCAGCTGTTTCAGCCAGAGTATTTAAATCTTTATCATACATTAATGTAAGAATTTCTTTTTGATGATCAGTAAGTTGCTCAAAAAATATTGATTTTAGAACTTTTTCATCAAGTTTACTGACAGAATTAAGTTCCTTTAGTTGCCTCAGAATCTGAGTCGGTTTGCAGTTGGTATTTACCTGCGCTTTCAACAGTTTTCGTAAGTTCACTTCATCGGAAAGAGAATAATCTTTAATGAGACACGCCTTTGCCTGCTCAAACGCATTGGCTGGTAAGGTTTCAGCCGATATAATATGACTAATGCATGACATAGCATCATCATCCAGAGCCATGACTAAATAGTCAAACTTTGTGGCGTCATGAGTGATACCAGACCGACGTAGCGTCGCGTCTACTTGAAAAAGCCAATTACGTAAGTTTCTACGCGAAATTGGAGGAATTTTAGGGGCCCGCGAAGCATCTACATGAACTCTTTGATTCTCATTCGTTTGAACGTTTGCGTTCGCGCCTAATTGTGCTTGCAAATTTTCTATCGATTCGCGTAATCGATTTATTTCTTCTGCACGCTCCTCAACATTTTCTTTAGCGGTATCAGTCATTTTGACTAGCTAAAATAATTGCTAAATACAGATCAAACTATCTATTTTTTAGAGTTATATTAGAGTTATTTAACTAAATTTTTATTAAAGAAGTTTTATAGTCAAAGAAAAATATTTATTTTGAATATTGTAATGTTCAAAACATTATTTTTAACACAGACTTTGAAATAGAAATTTCCTATACTGAGTTTATAAATTTGTCTAAACGACAAGAGTTCAGTTGAAACAACTACGTTGATTGTTATTTAATTTTCAATAAGTTACAATCTAATTTACGTATGTTTACTATGGTATTAAAATGCGATTTTTACGCGATACCAACTAGTTATTATTAAAATGAGTCGATCAAACTTTACAATACTACGAATATTACTTAAATGATGCACATATTATTCAAATTTAAAAACAATAAATACCTGAAGAAAATCCAGTACCTTGAACTGCACATAAAACTGTAGTAAATGATACTTGAAGTCTTCGTCAGCAATAATGTGGACTTCTAGAGCTGATTGTCCAGGAATATATTGATCTAGGGCTGCTATTACAGAGCCACTGAAGTTTATTACAATTTGCTATGAATACCGGTGTATTCGACAACAACTATGCTGGAATAACTAAGCACATGTACTGATTGTCTGATATTTAATCAGGAACCACCAAATTTTAAAGTTTTTTTAACTTTAAAGAGCACTTAACTGTTCATGTAACCACTTTCTGAAACAACGGTGTCACCAAATGTAGGGCCTTTTTTAACGTCTGGGTCACTAAATGTGGGACCTTTTTGGAACGTCTGCATCGGGATCACCAAATGTAGAGCCTTTTTTGAACGTCGGAGTCCTTTTTTGAACGTCGGGGTCCTTTTTTGAACGTCGGAGTCCTTTTTTGAACCTCGGGGTCACCAAATGTGGGGGTGCCGGTGTGGCAATTATGTATGTTTCGGTATTTAACTGAATATACGAGGATCCCACATAATCCTCTGCGTGTTCAAATACTTATTCTCTTAGTAGTGAAGGTTAAAAATCCAACAGTCGACTAACAAGAATAGAAAGGCTTTATTAACACAATAAAATAGTAACAGAAGTACAACAACAATCTTTTATAAAACAACATGGCGGTCTCTCTCGTGAGAAGCCCTCTCGAAACCCGGTCTTTTTCCGCGTATGCTCGGAGGAGGTCGGCGCCACTCGGCCGTCAAATTCATTATTTAAAATAGGCATTCCCTACAGATATTTCTTTAAATTCCTGTTTACTTAACGACAGACCTCGTATGATATTGTTCACTCACAAGTTATAGAATAGTATATTCTGTAACAAGGTTAGAATGAAAATTCGATACGAGTGGAGAATTCCGAACGCGAGCGTAGCGAGCGAGAGGAACCACGAGTAATCGAATTTTCATTCTAACCATGTAACAGACTGTATTTTCTCCTCGACCATGTAATAATTCTGTTTATTTAAATTGAAATATGTAGCAAAACAATTAGAACGTCGCACTGACAAACTGAGTGACAGTTTTGAAATTCGCAGGGCAATCTATGTTTTTTGTTGAGCAATTACAGAATGTTATTCCGTCACTAGTTATAGAATGGAAATACATGCAAAACACATAAGAAGCAAGTGTTTCAGAATGAATATTCTATCTCAAGAGTGAGAATGAACACTTTCTATTATTAAAAATGAAGTCGGAATTATTACATTCATTAATGGTCGTGGAGAAATAATTTTCTTTTATTTCGAAATATAATTAATGGTATAAAAATTAAATTTTCAGGCAATGGTAGCTTGTTATCCTGGTCTAGGATCACATTATGTAAAACATGTAGATAATCCTAACAAAGATGGTAGATGTATAACAGCAATTTATTATTTGAATTTAAATTGGGATGTTCAACGAAGTGGTGGTCTTTTGAGGATATTTCCAGAAGGGTGGCGAGAAGATAAGGTAAAATTATCAACCATAACATTTAAACTTTGTATATAAATACAGTGTAGTCCGGTTACTAGAATTATGGATAATATTATCAACTGTTTATTGTTATCATAATCTATCAATCCCAAAAACTGTATATAAACCATTAAAAAAGTAATCCATATATTGTGGTTATTTTTAATAAAAATATAATCACGGATTGTAGATTATAATCTAATCTAATCTGAATAAACCTGGCATGGTCTCTCCTGTGGAGCTCCATGTTTTAAACACTGCTTCCTATGGGAATATTGTGACCAGGTTCGGCACCAAGAATCCTTGCATGCACCCCATGCGTGCAGGACTCTAGTTTGTTCAGCTGAAGATCATCACCACCGCTGATCTCCAGGTAAGCATAAATCCAGGTGTCCCAAGTTCTTGAGGATTTGGATGACTATCCTTGAGTTACTGTTGCCACAGGTCAGTTCCCTTTATAAGAGATCTGAGTCCTGTGACTAATTCCTCAAGGTGGTGATAGGTTTCAGGGTTCGTGTCACCGAAGATGAGGAACCGTTTATGGTCTAAAGTCTAAGGCCTCACACTCAAATAGAATGTGAGTTTCCGTCTCATCTTCCATGGCGCACAGTCGGCACGAAGTGGGTTTCTGTGTCAGAATCCCCATCCTTCGAAGGTGTAGTCTAAATGGTCCATGCCCAGTGAGCAGGCCAACCAGTACTCTGATCTGACTCCTGCCAAGATTCAGTATGTCAGACGTCAGTTTTTTGGAGTAGCCTTTGAGTGTCATCTTCGAATGCCTCAGCCCTACAGTATTACTCCAGTGTTTGGACGACTCTTCTTAGACCCAGTTCCTGACTTTGGTCCTTACCCAGGCTCTAGGCAGTCCCAGTGCAGGTTCCGGACGAATGAATCGTGTATCCGCTCCCTTCTTGGCCAGAAGGTCCGCGATTTCATTACCCTCAAAACCCTTATGCTCTGGCACCCACTCCAAGAAGACCTTGTTGTGTCTAGCCAGTTCATTGAGGTTTTGTATGCACTCCCAGATCAGCTTGGAAATAACCCGGAATTGTTTTAAGGCCAACAGTGCAGCCTGACTGTCTAAGAAGAAAGTTATCCTCTCCCCTCTCCAGCCACGGTCTCGGGCGTGGTCGGCAGCCTTTAGTAAGGCGTATACCTCAGTCTGGTACACGGATGACTCCGTTCCTAAGCTGAAGTGCCGCCTAAGGTTGCGTGGACCACAGACCCCTGCACCGGTTCCTTCTGAAGTGCGAGATCCGTCAGTAAAGTACTTGATCCCTGCATTTTCGAAAATTCTTTGAGAGCCGTCCTCAGTCCACTCGGCTATGTCTCTTAACCGGACTTGGTATCGACTCTCAAAGTTGAAGCTGGGGATCATATGGTCAGTTGGCAAACCTGTCAACAAGACCTGACAATCCCCAGTCAACAGCGTGCGGTAACGATGCAGGCCAGCACCATCACACCCGTTAACTCTCAGCCTGTGAGCTCACGACAATTGTAGATTATAAGTGGTGTTATACTTATACTGCACTGCTACCTTATTAAATAATAAAATCCTTTTTAGGTTGCAGATATAGAACCCTTATTTGATAGATTATTATTCTTTTGGTCGGATAGAAGAAATCCACATGAAGTACAACCAGCGTACAATACTCGGTATGCTATCACCTTATGGTATTTTGATGCTGTAGAAAGGGAAGCAGCATTGAGACGATTTGAAAAAGAAAGTAGGTGAAACAATATAAATAAGTTATCCTACGAATGTTCTTTAATAATGGATTGATTGATTATTTTTATTTTATAGGAAAATGTACGAGTCAAACTAAATGACCAGTTACCCTATTTTTTTTTATTCAATGACTACAAGTATTTGCAATTACGTCCCTTGTAAATACTGTAAAGTTATACATTATACTAAGTTTGTTATATAACAGATAAAAGTGTGATATTTACGATATAATTCAGACCTTAGCCACTTTATATAAATAATAATTATTGTAAATAAGTTGTGTGCAAGTTGTCATTAATGAAGAGATTATTTTGATTACTTTTCTGTGTAAGTATTACGTAGATATATGTGAAACCGAGTACTATTTTTTTGTTATACCGAGTACCATTTTTTTGTTATTATTAAATTATTTAACAGGACTTTTTGTTTAAAGTTGCAATTTAAAATAATAAATAAAAGTTTTAAACATTATGTGATTTTTATGTATTTCATAGAGTACAATCATCTACTGAATTCGAAAAAGGTAAATATGGTAAGAATTGGAAACCACTTTCACAGAACGGACCCTAAAAACAAATAAATATAACATTTTGATTAATAACACAATAAAAACTCTTACCGGATTTCCTAAATGACAATCTTTATAATCACCGTTGTACATTTCGTTTTTATCTCCAATTATTACCAAATCTGGTAATGGAAATAATCTCAAACAATAATCAAAATCCCAATGCACAGGTAAAGAATTTAAAGGCAAAGGACTTAAATGTCCTTGACTAATTATTGTTCTTTTAAGCTAAAACAATGATTATAATTAATAACAAATAATTTTTTGTTAACATTACAATCCCAAAGAATACAAAAGAGACAGAAAGGTAGACCAAGAAAAAGGTGGAAAAACAATGTGTATGAAGACTTGCAAAGTAATAACATTGAGAACTGGAAAGAAAAGGCAATGGACAGAAGTAAATGGAAAAAAGTGGTAAAACCTAAGGAAATGTTTTTTTATAATAATTAATATACTCAAAGTACTTGAAAGCGAAAGCCAATACAAAAGAGACGGAAAGGTAGACCAAGAAAGAGATAGAAAGACAACGTGTATGAAGACTTGCAAAGAAGTAACATTAAGAAAAAGCAATGGACAGAATTAAATGGAAAAAAGGGGTAAAACCTAAGGAAATGTTTCTTTATAACAATTAATATATTCAAAGTACTCGAAAGCAAAAGCCAATACAAGAGATGGAAATGTAGACCAAGAAAGAGGTGGAAAGGCAACGTGCATGAAAACTTGCAAAGAAGTAACATTGAGAACTTGAAACAAAAGTAAATGGAAAAAAGTGGTAAAAGAATGCATAAAAAGACTTAAACACGAACATTATAATGGTGAGTTTTCCAACTAAACCAATTAATATAAAAACTTACACAATCTGAAAGATCCTCTTTTGAAGGTTTGTGTAAAGTACTTTGTAATAATTTAGAAGTGAGATCAGCTCGGAATATAACTATTTCCCGTGTACAATATTGTATTCTACAAGGATTCGTTGCAAAGATAGCATTAGGAAGTAGTTGTTTCATATCGCTTGTAATATAATCTGGCAAACCGAATCTAAAACAAATAAAATAAATAAATATTGAGTTTAGTTAGTTAATTTATTAATTATACCTTGGAACCATATGTGGTGTACATGGATCATTCATTCCAGGTACAAACACAAATTGACTGGTACTAGAAATATCAGGAAATTTTAATATAAGTTGTGCCAATTTTTTAAATAATTTCTTTAATATATCCATTAACTCACTACCATGTGAATTTGACATAAAATTACCCATAAAGACAAAAGCAATGGGAGGAAAATCTTGAAAACCATTGAATAATGCCTCCAATTTATCAAATACCTATAAAAAACAGTGTAAATTAGGGCTACTGACTTCATTTTGAAATATTACTAAAATTTAACAGGTTATGGGCCCTGAAAAAATTAATATATATCAGCCACGAATTTTAAGACCCAATTAGTAGGTGCCTCCAACCGAACAAAGTGAAAACGACAATTTAAACTGTTATTATTACATAATGATAGAAAGATAGATATAAAATTTGGTCCGTGGTCGATCTGTTTTTTCTAAATCTAGCTTGGTATTCTCCTAGGACGTTTTCTACATAAGGTGTCAGTCTACTTAATAGGATATTCGATAAAATTTTATATGCCATGTTAATTAGAGAGATTCCTCTGTAATTCGAGCATTTGGTCTTATCTCCTTTTTGAGAATTATACTTTCGTGCCAACTTGTTGGCATTCTCTCTTCCTTCCAGGTAAGTGTAGTTGTTTATGTAGTCTCTCCTCCGTACAAGGGTGCTTTTCTACTGTTATTTATAAAAAAAAAATTAAAAATATAAATCTTTAATACTTTACGTTTAAAATTATTACAATTATAAATCATAAATATGTTTACAACATAAATTCAAAACTTGTTTCTCTAACAATATTTTTATTACATAAATATTGAATTAATTTTTTATTAAAGAGTCCCAATCTGGAGTGAGCATAAATCTTTTCTCCATTTGTCCTAAAACTAAAGCACTACTAATTTTAGATTCCATATTAATACATATCAAACTTTCACTGAAATCTTCCCATTCTGAAGATTCAAATTCATACGATATTTTTCCAATAGAAACGTTAATTTTTCCTGATTTTCTAACACTCATTTTTCCAATATTTCCTTCTGGCAAATCAGATAATTTACAATCCACTCTGCTATTATTATTACTACTATTTTTAAAATTAAATGTATCGGGTAATTGCCATAGATTCATATGTGGTTTCGATTGAGTAAATTCGATAAAATCACTCGATTTTGATTCAGATTTTTTTACTTTTTTTAAAAATTCTTTCCATTTTGTAGGTTTAAATTTAGATTTTTCATCAGAATCACTATCACTGTCGTCATGATACTGTTTAATTTCTTGATAAACTGTATCTTCTTGTTTTATATTAATTTCATTTTGTTTTTGAAGTTGTGGAACTGGTATTTTTATAACATTTTCTTGGTTACTGTAATTTTTAACTTTAGTAATTGAATGCGAACTGTTTACATGATCTGATACAATTCCTTCCGAAAATACACTAGTAGATTGTACAAATTTGGGTTTATTGTGCTTTTCTGTAGATTTATGTTTGAATTTTACCTTCTCAAATGTTTTCGGTTTATTTTCTGTATTCACCTTATTTCTAACAACATTTAGATTGGGTTTGTACACTTTCTTATGTAGTTTAGTCCCACCCAGACTAAGATCTCTGGGTAATTTAATTGAAGTAAGACGTTGAGTTGTTGAATCTTTTATAAAATCTTTTAAACACAATTTTTCTAATTTTTTTGTATTCATATTCTTAAATTAACTTTATACTTAGGGTAGTTTTAATCTGTGCTTTATACAAATTTATTATTTTGTTGTTTACAAACAACTTGACGTTTGGTTGACACAAATGACAATAAAACGTGAAGTTAGGCATCGATTCGATACATAAACAAATCGATATTTTTTAGATCACAATAGTTGATGATTAAATAAAAATAAAATGTTCTACTTACTTGAGGATGATCCAACCACACATCTGAGAAAAATAACATTATTTTATTTCTATTTTCAACCATACAATTTCTTAAGCTTGCTGAATCTCGTAATGGAACATTAGAAAATCCTCCAAAATAATTAATATTTCCAAATGATGGTCTAAGAGTAAAAAAAAAATGGAAATTAACATCCAATATTTACAAGGGGCCTGCCTAAGAGAGCAATACTGTGTAAGCGAGATGGAGGAATTTCCCTTAACAGACTCTTATACGAATGGTACAGATAAAAAAATTTACTTACTTTGAAGTTTTATAATCTTCACCAGGAGGTAATACAACTGAAGATACATGAAGAATTTTGTTTTCATAATAACCATTAACCAATACCAAAGAATTTTCAACAAAAAAACCAACATGAAACTTAGCATGAATTAAATTTAACTCTACCATACCAGTGGGATCCTCTAAACACCATTTGCCCTCCGAAACATGGAATAAAAATCCCAAAATTAAGGTACGATCTAATGTTTTCTTAGAAAGGGTTATTAAATAATCGATAGTTTGTAATTCAAGATCTCCACTTTGTCTAAAAGCTCGTTTTGTTCGTTGTAAAACTGTTTCATATCTTTTTGCAAATAGCACCCCTTTTATATTTGGCTCAGGTAAAATAACAGATTTCTTAGGTTCAAGATAATATTGTTTCCGATCCTGATTATAAGAGAGTTTAGGAAAATCAAAAGCATTTATAACATTAAAAACTGATTCTCGATTATCATATCCATGGTTTAAACAAATTTGAATAGCTTTTTCAATATGTTCTTTTTCAATGCTTTTTTCTACTAAACATTGCTCGGATAAACTGTTACATAAATTAGAAATTAAGTTATCAAATATAATTTTATCATCTAAATCTATTCCTTCTTCTAGAAATGATGTTATTATTGAGCTACAAAATTCTCTACAAAAGCATAATTATTATTAGTAGTTATAACAAAATCTAAGAACTTATTTTACCTTCTTACAGTAAAACCATTTAATTTTAAAGCATTTAATAGCTTTCTCTTCGCTTTTTCCTCTTCATTCATTGTTTATTTTCAACACTAACCTAAACTTTTAACTTCGCGCCACTCTTCTTTTTTTAAAATCCCAAGTTAGGTTTATTTGACACACATGAAGATAACCTTTGGCTGAATCCTTACTTACAAGAGGCGATTAATTGTAGAAGAAGATTCTCTTGTGAATGCATACGTGTTTACGTGATCACAGATTAAAGAATATTTAAGTTTTGATCATTTTTCTTAAACTAGAAAGCGAAAGGGTGTTTTTGTATCAATTTTTAGTTCTTTTGATGTGAAACGTCTTTAAAATCACGAGTACTAGGTTCAAAAAGTGGACCATAACGAAAAGGTCTATATCATCATACCCAGATGATCGTACATTAATAATTACAAAACTATAGTCCTATTAGAAACAAAAATGTGGTCTGAATATTTCACTTGTATAGGCAACTCGCTGTTATGACCTTGACTCCGGTTCTGGGTCGAGTGGTGCGGCGAGGGAGGGGTACTACGTTAACTGTGCGAAACCGGCGCTCTCGCTCGTTTCTATTCAGTATAACTCGTGACTACGACTTAATAGCGCGGTGATTCTTTCGTGTGTTTATCAAGATTATTCAAACCGATATAAACATTTGCTATGTCGGCATCAGCTCGTGCAAGAGCCAGACAGAAATATAAATCACGGCTATCGTTGGAAAGAGGGGGCTATGGGCCACACACAGGTACCCCAATGTCCGGCGCCGAGCGAGCGAGACGGTTTCGGACATGTCGCAAAGCCGCTGCCGACGAAAACGCCGACGCCGCGAGGAACTTTTCTGCTGCCGCCAACCTCGCGAGCACCTATACCACTGGAATACCTGTACCTGTACTTATGGACGTAACGAATGAACAGACAATCGATATTCGCTAACATAGACACAGCCATAGCCACAGCACAGCCCCACCCAATTTTTATTATTTTAATAAGAATGAGGAAAGAAATAGTCAATAATTTTTTTTAAAATTACTTATTATTAAGTTTGATACAATAAAGAATTATTTTGAAATTAATATAACCACCATTCCTCTAATTATATCAATAAGTAAATTAGATCTTAAAAATTTCTACAAATAAGGATATTATTCAGGAACAATTTTAATCCATGCTTCTTCTTCTTCCCCATTTTCATTTGGTATCCTTACTTTAACCAATTGAATAGGTCCTTCTGGAGTTTCAATAATTTGCGTTTCTCCACTTGCTAACGCATCACCAGTGATGATTTCTTCGTAATCGTCATCAGTTTGATCAGTAACCACCTAAATAAATATAATAATAGTAATTAAAAAATAAAAAAATATGACTTATTTGCTACCTGTTCTATTTCGTCAATAATTTCTTCATTTTCTTCTTCACTACCAACTTGCGTGAAACTAATTTGTTGTCCATCAATTATTATATGTTCATTACCATCTTGATCTTGGATATATAATTTTCCATCAGCTGAAGAAGCATCAATGATTTCCATATCTCCAGCAGCATTAACACTCACTAACTGATCATCTTCAGTGGTTAATCTAGGCTGATTTACCACAATGGTGTCATTTAGATGACCTCTTTGTTGCATATGTTGACTAAAAATGATTCAATAAAAATGCGGAAAACTAAAGAGTTTCATACCTGCGAATGATTTTTTTTTGTAAAAATTGGATAAATAACAAAATTTAGTAAATATTCATTAATTTTTGTTTAAATTAATTGTACCGACCCTTACTACTTGAAAGTTCATTTTTATTTGGAATAATAGAAACATGTCATTTTAAAAAAAAATTTTTTAATTAAAGTGAAAGTTATATGTAAAAAACATAGAGTTTTTTATTACTTCTATTATTCCAAATTTTTGTTTACTTACTATAACAATGGTTTTCTCATAAAACCAGATCCACATACTAAACATTCGTATGGTTTTTTATCAGAATGTACAAATCTGTGAGCGTTCCGATTATCTCTACTGTTAAAGGCCTTCCCACAAACTTCACAAAGAAACGGTTTTTCACCGGTATGAATTCTACGGTGCTTTTTAAAATGTTCTGGATACACAAATGTTGCATCACAAACCTCACATTTAAATGGTCGTTCTCCTAAAAGTTAAACAATAAGCTAAAAAAGTCTTCAACGCATGCATTCCTCCAGTTATGATTTATGGTATGAAAACCATGACCCTTAGCGTTAACAGTGCCAACAAATTAAGAACAATTCAAAGAGCAACTGAGAGAAGTCTGCTGGGAGTAAGCATCTTAAAAATGAGGATATAAGAAAGAAGACAAAGGTAGATAATGTCATAGAATATATTGCTCGTCAGAAATGGAATTGGGAGGGACATGTGGCAAGACAGGGAAACGAAAGATGAACAAAACGAATTGTACAATGGAGACCTAGGGGAAACCAAAAGAAGTGTAGGACGTCCACAAAGGCGATGGATAGATGACATAAGAGAGTGATTTTTGATTATGACTTATGGTATGAAAACCATGACCCTCAGCGTTAACAGTGCCCACAAATTAAGAACAAATCAAAGAGCAATTGAGAGAAGTATGCTGGGAGTAAGCAAAAGAGAACATATTAAAAATGAGGATATAAGAAAGGTGGTCGACGTCATTGAATATATTGCTCGTCAGAACTGGAATTGGGTGGACATGTGGCAAGACAGGGAAACAAAATATGGACAAAACGAATTCTGCAATGGAGACCTAGGAGAAACCAAAAGAAGTGTAGTACGTCCACAAAGACGATGGATAGATGATATAAGGATGAGGGAAAGTGGTTTCAAATAGCACAGGACCGGATAGAAAGAAACGAGAAAAAGAGACCTATGTCCAGGAGTGGATGCAAAAAGGTTATTGAAGAGAGAAATAGAGAAAATTCTATTTTTACCTGTGTGAGCTGCTTTAATATGATAATCTAAAAGACGTCTCCGTTTAAATCCTTTACTACAAACCGTACATTGGTAACGTTTGTCATCATAATGAGTAGCTCTTTTATGAGATTGTAAATTTGAACGTTGACTGAATGTTGCACCACAAAATTCACACTGATATGGTCTCTCGCCTAAAAAAAAAACAATTTTAATGAATCTTGATATTCTAATAAAATAATTGCATATTTACCTGTGTGAGTTCTTTCATGATCTCTAATTTCAGCTTTCCTTGCAAAAGCTTTTCCACACAATCCACATACAAAAGGTTTATAACCAGTGTGGACGATTGAATGTACTTCTAAATTATGAGCTGAACCAAATTGTTTTCCACATAATTGACATGAATATTCTTTCATACCAAGATGAGTACGTTCGTGCTGAGTAAGATTTTGTTGACTCAAAAATGATTTATCGCATTGCGAACATTTAAATGGTCTCGGTCGCACTTGGTGAGTTTTTTCGTGTGCTTTGTATGTATATTTACTAGCGAAATCTTTGCCACAAATTCCGCATATATAAGGGCGCACTCCTATAACAAAATATACTTTTTATAGAAGAAATAAGTATAAATAGAGAGATATTAAGATGTTACGAAACAAACAAGGAAACATTTAGTAAAATAGACACCAAGGACAATAATTGGATTGTTATGGAACGTTCCTATAGTAAGTAACTAAAACCTGGAGATCTTGGGATTCTAAAGGTTAAAGCAAGCCAATCCATGAAGATGCATATAGAAATTAGTCTCCAAAACGGTTCCTGGAGTGTCTATAGGTTAACAAGGACTAAAGGTCTGAAACCCCGCAATCTGACAGGAAATCTTCGGATTCTAAGGGTCGGAACAACCTAATCTATGAAGATAATGTCTCCAAAACAAGATACTGAACACTAAATGCTAATATTAATGAGTGTGAGTTAACACAAAACAAAATCGCCAAACTTACAAAACAGTCTGTTAAGCAAGTGACAAACACAACAAAATAACTTTCTGTGGGTACCAAGACGTAAAGGGATTGTCGGAAACTAGATTGCTTATGCTCTATTTTCATTGTCTTATGAAAATTAAAAAAATACAATACCTAAATGACTATTAACGTGTTCCTCAAGAAGATTTTTGCTACTATATTTCTTCCCACAAGTATCGCAAACCCAAGCTTTACTCTGTGGATAATGCATTCGTTTATGTATTCGAAACAATCTCAAATTACTGAAGATTCTATTACAAACTTCACATTGAAAATCTCCATCCTCAGCAGCGACATGTTCATCTAAATGAGCTGACAATTGGTTTCTTTTAGAAAAATCTTGACCGCATACATCACAGATATATAATCGGACATTATGGGCATCTTTAACGTGTGCTACAATAGCTTTTGTCTCTCCTGCAACTGTTTCGTCGCCCTCACAAAGAAGGCAAGTGTATAAATTACCTTCACGTGAAACTACAGGTAAAGCAACCGAATCTTGATTATTTTCTTCATCGTTACATAATTCTATTTGAGTTGTAGAGGAATTTTTTTTTCTAAGAATTATTGGTCTCTTTTCAGAGTTAACAGAAATTGAATTTTTTATAGTTCCTACTTCAAGATTAGAATGGTCTAGATTCAAAGTTAATTCAGAAATAGAACCATCATCTAGAAAAAAATACAAAAATTCAATAAACCATAAAAAAATTGAAAACATTTGCTAATATAAAAAAAATAAACTACCTTTTTCGCCAACAGGAATTTCTACATAACTATGATGTTTCATATAAGAATCGGGTTCATATTCAGAATCAGACGAGTGTTCAATCGCACCAGAATCCAAAATTTCTCCTTCATCGGTTGAAAAATTCTGATACTCAATATTAGCATCAATTTCCATATCATCGTTATCTCTTTGTTGTTCATCCGGATCAGTAAAACTGTGTACTCTAGCTAACTCTACATTTATATCTTCAAAAGTGGTTTTCTCACTTGCGATCTTAAAATATTTCATGTTTCAAGAAATGGTTCAAATAGATTATCGGATTATTATGATGTCTAATTATATCACTGAATACAAAGACACTAAAAAACTGTAAACTATACCTGTGAAGAATCTTCATCTGACGATGGAATAAACAACAATTTCTTTGGGCTTTGATTTTCTTTGTCTCCTTCTTCCTGTTTAGTTTCTGGTTCCTCATCTTGAGAGAAACATTCTTGTTTTATATCATCACCATGATTATCCAATATTTCACTTTTTATTTCCGCCACTCGAGACTGCAGTTCTTGCAGTTCAGTAATTAGAGTGAAACATTTTTTACAAATAAGTTGCAGAGTGTTTGGATCTGGTTTTAATTTTTTATCCAGTAACTTATCAACTAAAGAGGCAATATGTAAATCAGATTCTGTTGGTATCTGTAATAAATATTAAAGCAATAATAAAAAAAATTGTAGGTAAACTTTGAGCTTATAATACTTACATCTTTGCTGAATATTTCGATGTAATCTAAATTGGGAACACACCCGATATTACATACCAAACAGATATCGCTACTTGAAGGCATATTAGTAGGGTTAGTTTAAATTATTATCATTCTGGAGATCCTACTAAAAATAAAAATTTGTATGGCTCATTCATACACAAATCATTGACATGCTTAATCGTCCTACCTAATGTGCTCGTGATAAACATCCAAACTAGAAACTTCATTTTAAAATTATTATAATTTAGATTATACTTTTGTTTAAATAGTTCTTTACCTTTCAAATTTTGTAGATAGTTTAGGGAAACACTTTATTTTCGTCAAGAAACAGGGCTGCTAACAAATGCTGCCAAGCTTGAGAATTTTAACGAAAAATTAATCGTTAATTCCGTTTAGTTAGTTACGTCTACGATTGCGTATGGCATCACTACGTGGTTGACAAATGTCATATGTCACATTTTTTTTATTAATTTTGATAATTAAATTATCAATATCATATTTTTATTAACCAATATACACAATCAGTTATTGAATGGATATCAACATAATTGTTTAATTTTAATAAGAGATATTTGTAATAAAAAGTTGGTAACTCAGTACAATACAAAGTACAAATTTTTAATAAAAAAGAAGAAAAAATGCATTATTTTATGTTATATAATTTCAATTATCTTATTATTTATACTGTAATGATTTAAATAAATAATAGTTATTCACATTTTTTACAACAAAATAATTTCACATAGTAGTGACAAAAATTAGTTATACATATATCTTTGGTAATAATATACGTGACAGTTGACTTTTATGAAATGGCATTTATATTCCGAAGATTGACGGTAGAAAATGTTAAGAAGTGGAAAGATCTGCGCAAAATAATTATTAACCAATCTAATACGGTAAAATATTCTCAAATATCTGAATTAATTGTTTTAGCAATTATTGTATTTTTAGATGAGTTCAGAGGTCGAAAAGGCTATTGCGGCTAAAAATGAAAGTCATAAAGAAACTATTTTTGATAAAATTATATCCAAAGAAATTCCTGCGGATATAATTTTTGAGGATGATAAATGTTTGGCGTTTAATGATATAAATCCACAAGCTCCAGTTCATTTTCTTGTAATTCCAAAAAAGAGAATAGCCAAATTAGATGATGCAGTAGAAGGTGACGTTAATGTAAGTATTTGTGTCCTATTGTAACTGGCTTAAGTTTTAAATAATGTTTTTGATTGTAGCTATTAGGACATCTTATGTTTACAGCTAAAAATCTAGCTCATAAACGGTTACCTAATGGTTATAGGTTGGTTATTAACGATGGTGCAGATGGTTGTCAATCTGTTTACCATTTGCATATTCATATTTTGGGAGGAAGACAAATGAAATGGCCTCCAGGCTAATCCTACATATATGTATCAATATTATAATTTCTGTATTAGACATCAAATAGTTCTAAATAAAAGTTTAATACATTTTATGACTTTAAATTGTTCTTGAATAGACCCCAGTCTGTTTTTTAATGCGTTTATAATAAGAGAAATAGAGCTTGTTGAGGTAAAATACACTAACATTTATAAACAACACAAATGTTTCAAGATTTAATTAGTAAGAGCTATTAATGCATTAACAACATTTCCATGGTATTCTCTGAGAGTTCTTTCAGCAAGAGTTCGTGAAATTTCCATTTCCCTTACTATCAAATCAACATCTTCCTTTTTAATTGATACCTTCATCAACTCCTTTTCTCGTGCTTGTTTTTCAAGAGCATCCTTATTTCTTCTATCACCAATAGCTGATATTGCATTAGCTACATCTTGAGTTGATATTTCTTTTTCTTCAGCATAATCTGTGACTTTTTCTAAATCAGCAGCACCACTATCATATTTAGCTACTTTCTTTTGGTTCTTCTCTGGTACTTCTTCTGTATTTCCATTAATATTTTGGTCATCTGCCATTGTTTAAAAGTTTGCTATTTTTGTTTACACTTAAGTATTATATCTTGCTCCGTATTAAAATTTTATTTTTTTTTTACTTTTAGAAAAGCTTAGACCCAAAATCTAAGGTTATCTTACAAAAGCTACATTCTTCTTTTTTGTTTACTATGGTACTATGGTTTTACATAAATTTCATTATAAAAAATAAATAAATACGAATTAATTTCTGCTTATTTCTAGATTGACTAAGATAATTGTAATAATAATTTGTTTAGCTTAAATAATTAATTACAATTGTAATCTGATCACAATTTTAAACAAGTATATTTATTTGGTCTGTGAAGTATAATAGCTACAAATCGAAACAAAAAAGAAGAAGATTTATGAGGTATATTAATATTTGTAAACAGTAGTGAAGTTATCTGTTACTTTAGTATTTAACAGTTTAATATTTGATAAATACTGTTTTTATTTAATATTTAAAAATGGAAGTAATTGAATTTAAAGACCCAAAATGTACCCCTGATATAGTCCACAGTTATCCATCTTCAATTCGAGACAATGGTATACCGATTATTATAGATAATGGTAAGTACTCTTTATAGGAAGAGATATATTTGAAGATGGTATTGCAAATTTTGGAAAGGTGAGAGACGTGTCTAGGGAGGAAGTGAAAAGTGCATTGAAGAAGATGAAAAATGAGAGCGAAAGGTTGTTAGTTGGTGTTTAATTGTTTATTTTTTTTAGGATCTTATATGTGTAAAGTTGGATGGTCAATAAATGATGCTCCTTTATTACAATTTAAAAATCTAATAGCCAAACCTCGAAAAGAAAGATTAAAAAAAGATACAATTGAAGTTCCTCAAACTCCACAACTGCAGATAGGAAATGATATAGTAAATATAGAAACGATGAGATTTCAGTTAAAAACACAATTTGATAGGAATGTTGTTACACATTTTGAAGCACAAGAGCATTTATTTGATTATACCTTTACACATTTAGGAATCGATACAGAAAATTCTATTAATCATCCTTTAATTCTAACTGAAGCATTTTTGAATCCAAATACTTCAAGAGAACGTAAGTTAATTAGTGGTTGTAGTTTTAGTTGTATTAAACTATTTTTTTTTTTTTAGTAATGTCAGAATTATTGTTTGAAGCCTATGGTATACCTGGTGTTTCATATGGTGTTGATTCCCTTTTTTCTTATTATTACGGTCAAGCAAAACCATTAGAAAATGCATTAATAATTAATTTAGGCTACCAAACATGTCATGTAATTCCAATTATAAATAATAAAACAATATTTGAACACACTAGACGGCTCAATATAGGTGGATGGAGTGTTATTACTTTTCTGCATCGAATATTACAATTGAAATATCCTGCACACGCAGCAGCAATTACACTAAGTAGAGCAGAAGAATTATTACATACTATTTGTTCAATTGCTCCTGATTATAAGGAAGAACTTTTAAAATGGACTAATACTGATTATTATGAAAATAATATAAAAAGAATTCAATTACCATACACATCTTTAGGAAGTAATACTTTAACATGTAAATATTTATTTAGATAGTTTTTATAATTATAATAAATTAATTTAAAATTATTTTAGTGGAACAACAAAAAGAACGTAAACGTGAACTAGCACGACGACTAACGGAAATAAATGCAAGAAAACGTGAAGAACGTCTTGCAGAAGATCAAGAAAAAGTTGGACAACTTTTACAAGTACAAGAAATCATTGATTTCGGTGCTGAAAAAGAAGAAATAGAACAAATATTATCGGAATATGAATTAAAAAGCGTACAAGATTTGCAAAAGGCTATAGCAAATCTTAATTTACGTATAGAAAAAACTAAACAAAAAATTTTAGCTGCTAGTAATATCGAAGATATTGAAGAACCACCCGTTAAGCAAGCTAAATATTCGAAAATGGTTTTTGAGAGTGATTTAGCATTAAATTCATTTCTGGATAATGTAAAAAAGATGGTATGTTTATAGGTATAATAAATGATTAATGCATTTTATTAGTTTCTTGGTTATAGAGACAAGATATTATAAATCGAAAACTTGTCCGAAAACAAAGAAAACAGGATATATTTAAAAGACGGACGGCTGCTGGTCAAGAAAGAATGAGAATAATATCTCAATTAGCTCGTAAAGAAAAAGGAAATGATGATTTTGGACTTAGAGATGAAGATTGGGATATATATAAAACAATTAGCAAAGATGGTAATTAGCAACAAATAAAAATTATATAAATATTATATTTTTACATATATTTTTAGGTGGCGATTCCGATAGTGAGGCTGAAAATGAAAAATTATTGGAAATGGAAGAGATATTAAGAACTCACGAACCATCACAATTTGAAGAAGGTGTAAATTTAGGAGAAATGCATCAATTGCATATTGGAATAGAAAGATATAGAGCACCAGAATTGATATTTAAACCGTATATGTCTGGCTCATCTGAAGCGGGACTCTCAGAAATTATAGGTATAAATTATAATCAGGGTTGGGATAGTTGTATATTCAAAATATACATATGAATCTTTTTTCAAATTTAAAATACACAACAGAGAAATCCACCGATACGGCCCTACATCATGTGGTTGGTCAGATCTAGCGATCATTGGATAGGAAAGAGTCTATCCTGGGCGTTTTCAGAAAGTTCAGATCCGTTAAAAGGGGTACTATCTCCTTCTTTTGCGAGACTATCAGTAATCTCGTTTCTTTATGCCCTGATACCCACAGCAAAGTTACTTTGTTGTGTTTAGCTAGACTCTTTGTACTTCCAGGCTGTTTTATCTATTGCTAATTGCTCTGCATGAAAGATCGTGTTTGTCTAGGGCTATTGACTATTGAGAGCCCAACAATTAGGACCTATAACACCTAATTTACTCCTTCCGATGTCTTAGATCCATCAATATAGTAAATGCTCCTTTTGTAAGTTGAGCGATTATCTTTTTTGTTAACTCACACTTAGTGTGAGTTCGAAATCTCGGACCCTTAGAATCTTGAGATGTCCTGCAAGATTTTCCAGAGCAATTCTCTCTATATGTAAAAGTCTAGTATTACCTCCTAGAACACAATCTGATAGCGCTAAAAATCCGTATACAAGCGAGTCTTTTACACCTTTTGAATTCTGTTAATTATAATTTATAAAAATATATTTTTTGTAATTCAGTTACGAAATATCATAATTTTGACACTCATTCTAGATACAAAATGTTGTTCATTTTGTCCATCATGATTTTGTCACTCATTTTATCAAAGAGTGACTCTTATTTTGTCACTCTTTGATAAATGTAATGGTTAACTCCATAGAAACAAACAAGGATGGCTTTGATACTATCTAGCAGAAATAGGCGGACGTTAAATAATAACCAAGTAAAATAAATTCAAAATGAATATGAAACTGCATTACAAAAAATCTTGTATATAAACACGATGCAAAACACGGTGTTTTTTGCACACGAACTTCACATCTAGTGCAAAAAATACGTTCATTTTGAAACTAGTTACATAAATAGCTATTTAATTCCAGGTTACGTATTATCCTTATGTAATAAAGAAGACCAAATAAAACTTGCATCAAATGTCATAGTTACGGGTGGGTTGGCAAATATTCCTGGTTTACGAGAACGTCTATTAAATGATTTAATATCAATCAGACCTTTCAAATCCGAAGTGAATATATCTATTATGGAAAATTGTAGTTTAACAGCTTGGAATGGAGCTAGAGAGTTTGCTCAACGAGAAGATTATTCAAAATATTTATTAACTAAAAATATGTACGAAGAATTTGGTCATGAATATTTCAAAGAACATATAGCTTCAAATATTTATTATCAAACTCCAAAAGAGTTAACAATCGATGTAGATACTTAAGATAATTTAATAAATAATCAATTATTAGTATGAAATAAGATTTTATTCGTTTTAGGTAAATATATATTTCTCTTTATTACATTAACAAAAAATTTAAGTAGAAACAAAACCAAAATAATTATTGTTTATATTTTTAAATTATAACAAAACAAATAAGCCCTTTGATAACTCTAATATTGTTAAAAATATCTATTATATATTTAGTATATAAGTAATTGTGCTAGTTCTTAACTAGATTTAACAAATATCCCTTTGTTACAAGAACTCCTCTACATTTAACGTGAATCAAAAATCTTAAGGCCCATTTCAGTACTAAGGATTTTCCAAAAATTATCTGAACACTATCTGCCGGCAATAGATCTGAAAAACGTTCTAATTTCAATAAAAAATATTAACACAAGAAAGCATTCGATCGAGTGCCACACATCAAAATAATGGAAGTTCTCCAAAAAAAAAAAAAAACTGGCCTAGATGGAAAAGATATCTACTGGAATCGGGTGGTTTGTGTCAAGATAAATGGAGGGCCAACAGAGATAAAAATAGCCGATGCCAAACGGATGGGACACAGCAGAAATATGGAAAGTGCTTGGTGAGGATGAAGTAGATCAAAAGAAAATACCGAGTTAGTAAAGGAAAAGTCTGTTTGTACCAATCTATGAAGGAAAGGAAAATGTGCAAAAATGTGGTAACTCTAGAAGAATGATTGAGAGATGTCGTGAAATACAGCGTGATATGTGATATCCACACTGCTTTCATAGACTTAGAAAAAGCGTATGACCGAGTGCCAAAACAAGAAGTGTGGAGATGTATGCGAGTAAAAGGTGTAAGTATGGCCGATTAGTGCAAGAGATATATTAGGGAACAAAAACGGAAATAAAAAGCAGTGTTGTGGTTGCAGAGGGATTTATGGTGCATTTGGGGCTCCACCAGAGGACGATGCTGACTGAAGTTATAAAGAGGTGAAGCATAGGATATGATGTATGCTGATGATATTGTGATTGTAGATTTTGTGAAAAAGACACTTGAGGAAAAACTTGAGAAATGAAGAAAAGCGCTTGAGAGTGAATAGGACGAAGACTGTAAAGAGTGAGATAAATCTAACACCAGGTTGATGTAAAACTCAAAAACCTGATCAATAACGAAAGAGCAAGAGAGAAAGTTAGAAGTTGAGGAGATGAAGATGTTTCGTTGAATTTGTAGATTAACGAGGATACTTAGAGTACGAAAATAAGAAAGTAAGAGGTATAGTGAAATTTGGAAAGCTGGGCAAGAAAATCTGGAAAATAGGGTGTGATGGTTTGGTCATATAGAGAGGAGAGATAAGAATTATGTGAGCAAAAGAGTAGATGAATGTGAAATTGGAGATAAGAGGAAGACCGAAGTTGTGGTGGAGAGAAAGAGAAAAAATGGAAGGGGAGAGTCATTAAAAAGAGGTAGGTAGAAACGAATAATACGGAAGGATAACGCCTAGGCTTTGGATAAGGTTAAGAGAAAGAAGATCTGGAAAGGATAAGCACTAGATAAAATGTAAATAAAAATATAGTAACTCTTACCAACAGGATCACTATGTGTTAACAATTTAACATCGTGTTCTTTACAAAAAGTTTGCAGTGTAGGAGGAACCACACAACATGTTGCTAAATTTATTTGAATTATACTTGGTTTAACTCTGGCCCACTCATATAAAGTCTTAAAAGTGGATTCCTCTACATCTGATATTCCTATTTGTTTAATCTGACCCTTTTCTACTAAATCCTCTAGAACACTCCATGTGTTTTCTATT